>CM040243.1:285867451-286139233 GCA_022545495.1 Chrysanthemum lavandulifolium | reverse complement strand
ATGTTTTGATTGGTCTATTTAGTTATAGTTTGTCTACTATGTTTTCTATTTGCATGTGCGATCGCCATGATTTGATCGTTATATCCGTCCGCAAAATTTGATTAAGAGTGTTGATTTTAGATTAATTGATTTGTATGAATGCCATGTTTATTTTCCGAAATAGTTTCCGTTAGTCTTTAGATTTTTCGCTTGGATTATATGCACTCTACTTGCTGAATTATTATGTGCTTGGTTATTTGATGTGTCTCCGCCTCGTGTCCTCCGATGTAGTGTGTTTGTTGTTAATCGTTGTGTGTTTCTTCCGGATTGGTATGTGTGTTTTCAAAATCTTCAATGATTCATGATTTCCATTCCGTTGTGATTTCGTTATTTGTATATTTGTTTTGTTTAGTTTTGTTTAGTTATATCTGCTCACTGGCTTTGTAAGCTCACCGCATTTTCTTTTCCTGCGGCAGTTTTTAGGTATTTCAAGATGAGCTTTTGGGATAGCTAACTGGCTTGAGAGTAGAGTCGAGAGCAAAGATTTGACCATAGAGATCTTGGAATTATTTTGGTTATTAAGTTATTTATGTTCTCTTTGAAAATTTTGTAAAGACTTCGCTTTTGTGTAGTACTTAAAGTTCGATATGAAACCAGATTTGTGATATCTTTACCCTTGTCGGGTTGGGGTGTTACACCCACGACAAACCAGCAGCCCACGCACCCAAAATACCTACGATGTCAGTCCCTACCAGCCTCGTACAACCCTTCTTTGAGCCTTTCTCTTGACGACAGAAAATGGAAGAGGTTGGAGATTATTTTGCCGTCATTTTTTTGGTGAGGATGTTAGGGTTTTAGTGATAATTAATGAATGAGATATGGAGAGATTTTAAATGTAATATGGTGAGGTAAGTTAGGAAACAAATAATGGGGCCTAGGCGTTTTTTCTTTTTGCCGAGAATTGGGGGGAGACTTAGGGCTTGTTTCTTTTTTTTTTGGATTAAGTGAGTGGGCCTTTTTCTGTTAATGAGTCTTAATGGGGAGGAGCACCCATTGGTTCCTCTCTCCATATAGACCATTTAACAGAAAAAGAAACATATTATATGTGTGGCCCTACCACTATCTCCATATTAAGACTTATTAACAGGAAAAAGAAACACCCCCTTATTCTCTCAATCCCTTCCAAAATTACTTGTTCTTATCTTCATTCAAAAGGTGTACAAAATAAAAATTAAACAAAATTGGTTCTAGCAAATGGGACTTAGGCGTGTGATGAGAACCAAATAGAAAGGTTTGCTAATTCATATATTACTTAGTGTTTAGTTTTTAAAATGAGACATAGCTTAGGTTTGGTTAGTGAATTATAATGTAAGTTTTATTTTTTTAATGTTCCATGTAAATAAATTATCTTAAGTACTTAACGAAATTATTGGTCTTGCTTTATTTTACGGATTATCACTCGAGGGGTATAATAGTCTTTTAACGCGTTTACGATTTTAGGGTTTTACACAAAGAATAAAAAAAGAACTTAGTGAAGGTGTAATTAAAAGTGGAAAAGGGAAAAATCAAGAGCTCTCGCTTATACGACCTGGTGATAGACGATGGGGTTCGCATTATAAAACAGTTGTGAGATTGTTTTCTTTGTTTCCTGAGGTTATTAAGGTGTTGAAATATGTGGAAATGGAAGCT
Source organism: Chrysanthemum lavandulifolium (assembly GCA_022545495.1). Taxonomy (NCBI): domain Eukaryota; kingdom Viridiplantae; phylum Streptophyta; class Magnoliopsida; order Asterales; family Asteraceae; genus Chrysanthemum; species Chrysanthemum lavandulifolium. The sequence continues at coordinate 286,137,565 of CM040243.1, read as the reverse complement.
CTTGATGGCCAGAGCCGAAATCAAGCAACTGGTATTTTATCATATTTTTAAAAGTTTGAGTTTGCGTTTTATTCCCACTTGATGGAGCACATTTTAGGAATCAAGGATTTATTATCAAAATCCCTTCAAAACAAGATCAAAACATTGTAGAGGCGGTTTCAATGATAAAAGGAACAAAAAAAGCATTGTTAAGACTTAGAACAAGTGGGTTTGATGCATTTTTGAAGATAGCCTGTGAAAAACATGATATTGTAGTATTGACGATGGACGAAATTTGTGTTGCTAAAAGAAACAGAGTAGCTGGTATAAAGAATCGACACTATTTTGAGAATGCTATATTTAACACAGTTTTGGATATGCAAATACAAGAGTTTGGAGATCGATTTGGGGAGATAAGCCATGACTTGCTTATTAATATGTCAGCTTTGAGTCCATGTGATTCATTTACAATGTTTGATGCATCAAACATAATTACATTAACTATGTTTTATCAAGATAATTTTACGGATGCGGATAGGTTTTCTCTTATGCGGGAACTTGACCTCTACTATAAGATTGTGCTTCATGATACAGACTTTATGAAGTTGAAAGGAATTTCCGAGCTTGCTATGTTGATGGTGACACGAAAGAAGCATATTTCTTTTCCTTTGATTTATAAGTTACTAAAGCTTTCTTTAGTATTACATGTGGCAACCGCAACCGTAGAAAGATGTTTTTCGGCAATAAAATTGATAAAGACGAATCTTCGCAACATAATGGGTGAAAATTATATGAATGATGCTTTAATTTGTAACATAGAAAAAGAATTATTGCGAACGTTACCAATGAAGACGTGATAAAGTGCTTTCAAGGCTCAAACGTCGAAGAGGTAAATAATAAAAGACATGGTACTTTATTTACTAGTTTGTCATTTTTTACAATTTTTATAACGTTGATTTTTTTTTTTTTTTTTTTTTTGGTACTTATGAATTTTTTTTGTGCAACACCCATTTAAAAATTCTGGGTCCGTCCCTGCTTGCATTGAAATGTAAAAGTTGGTGCTGAACTTTGCTTAATGAATTCAAAACCCACTCAGTAATTGCTACTATTTGATGTTAATTTGTGTATTGTATTTTCACAAAGGATTATTTGCAATATGTATGGTTTTCTGGCTTTTCTCACATTTAGTTTGTTTATCTAAGATTAACATATAACAACTAAATTTTCTATTGAATGATCAAGCAAAAAATGTACTGAATTAACGGAAGTGACCGCTAAATCACCGTACGTGGGTGTTGTTTGTATACGGTGAATAGATTTTTAAAACCTGGTTTTTTAATTGACTCGGTCAAGTTGCCGATTTACCGGGTCACCGGTTCAACCATCGTGTCGAACCAGTTCTATACATATATATACTTTTCATAACATATTTATACATTAAAGGCATGCTTGGTTGAGTTTTATGGACTATAAGAAATGAGCAACATAATGAATAATGATGCTTGGTTTCATATAATACAATCCCTCATTATTTAAAAGTAGATAAAGGGTCATTACCAACTAAAATTAAGGGCTATAACTTTCATTACCCACTAAGTTTTATAATACGAGGCTTCATTCAACCCGTGCGATGCCCGGTATAGTGGTTGAGGGTTCATGTTTTTACCAATAATGTTGTATATGATGGTATTTAGATACATGTTAGATAATTTGCATTTTATTTATTATTTAGATTGCTAATAATGTTATCATTATTTTAGTTTATATTATCTTTGTGGAATATATACTTAGATGCCTAATAATGTTATAATTACTTTTGTATTTACATTACTTTATTTCCATTAAAAGTTTTTATTAACATAGTCTTTTCATATGTAGTATTTTAATTTGAGTAAGTTACATAAGTGTTTTGTTTATTATTTATTTGTGTCTTTTGTTATTAGGAATTATATAACTATTTGTACTCTTCAATGGCAAATTTTGAGTTGTTAGAGAATTTGATGAATATTTCAGATCATCAAAATTGCATGATTGTATGCGCTTGTGGTTTGTGCAACAGTATGTGAAGATGATGCATTATCAAAGTTGCTTTTTGATTGTTGTCATCATTTGAGGCGTAATGGCTAAAAACAACACGATGATTTTGAACATGGAAGCGTTAGGTCATCGTGGCGTAGCTTTAGATTCGATCGATGCTTTGAGAAAGACGCAAGAGAGGCATCGTGTAATGCTTGAAAAATTAGTTACTTTGTTTTGGGAAGCTAAAGACGGTGTTCGTGAGGAAGAGTCAAATGCTAAAAAAATGAATGAGTTTAATTAGTAAATTTTATTTAGATATCTTTGATGGTATTAAAATTTTTAGTGTTTTTGCTTGTTTTCTTTATTACGAAATTTTTAATTAACGAAGATTTATAAATTATAAGCATGGATTTTAAGGTTAAGACGTTAATTGTAATGCATTGTGTATGCAGTGGTTTGTTTTATATCAAATGTATAATTGAGGGGTTATATTGCAATGTTGGACATCTTCCTAAATATCGCATTTCATTTATGCATGGAAACTTCAAAGTCTCCAAAGAACACCCAAATTAAATGATCCAATGCCTCTTCGTTGTCTTTGTGTTGTTTTTTTTCAACTTCTTATTTACTTAACGTTAATTATTGTGTTTGTGTTGTTTTATTTGCAAATTCTTGTATACCCACCTTAATTATAATGACCACACAATTTTCGTATATATAATCAAGATCAATTACTATCTAACCCTAATTTTAACACACAACTCTATCCACAAGAACTCTAAAATCAAAATGTCAACCACACCGAATCTCGATGAATTGAAATCTCTCACTCAAACTGGAAAACTTGTTGATGCTTTCAGCATCGATAACTCACGCTAAAGCGTAGGAGGAAGGTTTTATTGCTCGATTGGGAGGAGAGCGCGCTATGGAAGTGATTGACAAACAGAGCGCATAATCAATGAGACGGCTATCACTTTTTCTCGTTTCAATGTCGTGGCAAAGAATCGGTCATGATGCTATCCTTGAAATACAATCAAGGATCGCAGAAACTTGATCTGCTGGCTCAACCGCTTGTTTTGTGTCGCCAAAGCTTGTTGGAGAAGGAGGAGCTTTTGGAGAAGCCGGATGAAGTAAAGTTCGATGATGAAGATTAAGGCACGCCGGTAGTTTCGTTGTCTTTTGATGTATGTAGTTTGTCAAGGTTAGGTTTTATGTCAATGATGGGTATGTAAGTTGTTTAACTTTGTTAATGGAAGGAACCGATCTATGATCGCTTATGTTTATGTTATATAATCGATTATGTTTAAGTATTTTAATTTTTACTATTATTAATTTGTTTTAATATAAATTAAAAGGGTAAAGTATAACCTCGTTGACTTTTCTCTCACACATCTCTCACACTTGGTAAAACTATCAATAACGCCTAAATAACATATTTAGGGTTTTAATCTAAGGCCAAATTGATCAAGATTTATAGTAATCGATATATTTTTTTGAGGGTTATGATAAAGGATCCGATTATCCGTCGATTGATTCCAATATTTCGTGTATTCGATTTCATTATGATCAAATTAAGCGTGATATTTAAATGTTTGAATTTATTGAGTGTTACTTGGTTTATGATGTTTATTGATTTAAGAATGATATGGGGTTATTTTTGTTTCGATTAAATTGAACAAATAAACATATGTTTTACTTATCGGTAGAAATTTCTAAGAGTTTGAAGTTTTTATGTATAGTGTTTAAGATGATGATGGTATCTTGAAACAAAGAACATTAATTTCTTTATCACTTTGGATTGTTGTTTTAACGAATCTTATAATGTTCAAACCATTTACAATTAATATTTTGAAAGTCCAATTATGTGTTAAGAATGAGTATGATTTTCTGCATTTAAATTTTGGTTGTTTTAAGGTTTATAGTTAAGTTTTGGTTATTAGTAAATTTGTTGACTTGATTTTAAGCTCCTTATGTGACAATTTTAATTGTAATATACAGGAAGAAACTTAAACTTAAAACCGTAAGCATCCGATGAAATGAGGATGATGGTGGGTGTTTTAGCTTGGTTAGTGGTGTCGCGTGGTGAATGATGGTGGTCAGTGTGGTGGCGTTATCTTGGATGGGAATAATAATACTGAAAGCAATGGAGATTATGGTGGTGATGAGGAGGGTTGTGGTGATCACGGTGGTGATTGGTGTAATCGCTGTGTAGGTTAAATGGGTTATTGGTGATTAAGGTCGTTTGTGTTGAGACCATCTTCGGATCGGAGGCTATTCATTTTGGCACATTCTTTAATCAATATCTCTTAACTAAGAGTGTTGTGTCTCGCTTCGCATTTATCTTTACAAAGAATGTAAGTTTACGCTCTTTCCTTTAAGATTAACTTTTCTTTGGTCGAGAGGGCAAACGGTGTGACTAACTTCTTGATCTCGCCTCCTTGAGAGGTGTGAATACTGCTCTGGTCACACCCAATTCTCTTAACCGAGTCTTGTTAATCTTGGGTGTGTGTTCTGTTTAATCCATTAATTGTGGTTGTTTAGCTATTGTCTTAGTTTCTGGCAATGAGTAGGCTGAGGGATTGAAAATTTGGTGTTAAATTATTGGTGGTTATTTGTGTTTGAAGGTGGTTGTTTGTTTATAGCACGGTAAGTTTATGTTATTTCCTTTAAGATCAACTTTTCTTTGGTCGAGAGGGTGCAAACGGTGTGACTAACTTCTTGATCCGCCTCCTCGAGAGGTGTGAATACTTTCTGGTCACACCCACCTCTCGGCCGAGTCTTGTTAATCTTGGGTGTGCGCTCGTTTGTCTTAGTTTATGGCGATGAGTAGATTGAGGATTGAGAAGTTGGTTTTGTATTATTGGTGGTTATTTGTGTTTGAAGGTGGTTATGATAACGCTACACGCGTCGTTCGGGGTCAAAGGAACTTCCTTTTCTTGAGCAAGTTTTATAACACCCTAGGCAAAGAACCTAATCGTTGTAGTGTAGTAATTAGGGTAAGCCACGGGTATTGATATCGTTCTCTAGGGAATAGTGTCGTTAGGTGAAGTGTATGTCGATTTAAGTCTAAAGGTGAGGATGATTATTTTGTATTTTTATATTTTATGAAATTGAAAGGTACGAATCTCGGGTTGGATTTGGGAGGGTGGAATTAGTTGCTAGTCAACTATTCCAAAAGATACTAACTAACTAAGGGATCTACCAAGAACGTGAAGCGTATCTACTTATGATGTATTACTCCTTGCTAGCTATCCAATTCTACCCACCGAATTGTCACGTCCTATTGATGGTTGAATTGTCACGTCCTTATTCCTAGTTGCGTTGTGTGTCTAAGGTTGTAGGGTATGCGTTTCTCCCTAACTCTTTGAAGTCACCTTTAAGTGTAGTAAACAAAATCCACTTATTCATTCATAAACTAACTTTAAGGTTATCTTTGATTTAGTAAACGAAATCCACCAAGTCATTCATAAACTATCAAGGATTTATCAAGTGTTAAACACAACGATAGCCTAGTCGCACTTCCTAAGCCAATTACAATTAAGATAAGAGACAACCAATCAAACAAGAGACAAGAGGGATGCAAGAATTATAAACTAAACCAATTAGACTCATTGAAGTTGTCACACCCTAATGATGAAGATAGACACAAGCATCACTAAGAAATCAATAAGATCTAATTAATTATATACAAGTTTCACACAATCATAAGCAAACACTAGATGAATTAGCCAAGCATAATTAATGAAGAGCAAGCAACAATTATGATAATTGAAGACATACCATAGGATTGGATTAACAAACAAACCATTACAAGATGTTTATGGAGTGTTTGAAACCCTTTAAGTTCTTTGAAAAACACCTACCTAAACCCCGGAATCGGACTTAGGGTTTAGGGCTTACAAAAGTGAAGTTATAATGTTATATTTATAGGCGATTTTACGTCGGCAAGAGTGACGGCGTCACACTTATAGAGTGATGGCGTCACGACCATTTTTTCACAAATTGTAGATTTTCTCGTTCCGATCGCGTGGGCTTTTGAACCACCTAAATCCGAGTTCGTATGCAAAAGTTATGGCCAAAACAATATCAACTACTTCGCGCATGTTGTGACTTGATCGACCAGCGACATCATTAGGGTTTCGTCTTGGCGTCGCCACCTTATGTTGTGACGCCGTCCCTTCGCCTCGACGCCGTCTTGGATTGCATCTAGGCCGTCGAGTAACGACGGCCTACTCCTTTAGAACTGACGTCGTCCTTGAAAACATGCAATTTCGCCTCGACCCGTCGCAAAATTCCTTCCCCGACGGCGTCGCAGATATGCAATGGACGCCGCCGCTTTATGTTTCAATGACTTTGAGTGTCTCGATTCGACTTTGGCCATTTTCTTCAGATATTCGCGCCTTTTCGTCCAAATAAGCATCATTCCAAAGATTTTGCCTTCAAGAGACCTAAAAGTGAAAAGGAACGATATTAAGCAATAACGGATATAAAAGTGATCGAATAAGGGCTTAAATGACCCTCAAAAAGGTACCTTTAAAACCTTATCAAATATCCCTACACTTGTTATTTGCTTGTCCTCAAGCAAATGTGCTTTTAACCAATTAATTTATAAGTTAGGGGTCATGAAGCATTCATTCAAAGCGGTCCACAACACATATAAGCCCATAAAAGTCATAACAAGCACGGAATTACATACTAGCACCTCACATGGGGTGTTTGGATACTCACATCTCTCGGTGTATATATGAAATATAACAAATCGGAAATGGAAGATAAACACTCATTAACCGGTCCTAGTACATAGATTACCATAGGCTTGAGAATAGATCAAACCTCCATCGCTTTGGCGTAAGCACCTAGGAAAGACTATCAAAGAGGTCTTTAAAGGGTTGTAACGTTAGGCTTACGGTAGGAAATAAGGGTTTGGTGGGATAGGCTATATAGTGGTGGATAGTCAAAATCTCTATGTTGCAAGTATACGAAGAATGGCGTTGCTAAGCCAAGACTCGACACTCTAAAACTCTAGGCAACGAAAATAAACAAACATAATTTAAAAGATAGATGTAGGATGGTAGCCCGTATGGTTTTTTTTTTTTTTTTTTTTTTTTTTTTTTTTTTTTTTTTTTTTTTTTTTTTTTTTTTTTTTTTTTTTTTTTTTTACTCTACACTTTTACTCTACCATCCTCTACGTACATCAAAATGATAGGGATTTATAGACACATCCCTACACTTGAGTTTTATTACTCTAACACTAATTTGACCCGAATTGAAAAGATCAAAACACTTGGAGTACATTATTATGCAAACAAAGGGAATTTGAGTTTAACGTTCTCTTCCTATATTTCATAAACTTTAACTTTTCCCATGAATCCCAATCATCCCAAAATCGATACAAAGGATATGACTCGACTTAGCAACTCATGCAAGCAACCGATAATTGAACTAAGGGTTTTGGGTGATAACATAAATTTGCACTAAAAGTGAGTGCAATAAAGGTAGGCTAAGGCGATTTGGGTGTATATTTGGGGTGGGGTGTAAACAATGCTCTTCATTGATATTCCGAAAACCGAAACATCACGAGAACCGCGAAAAGGATAGGCTCGAGGGGTTAACTAGGGGTATCGTGTACTAAAGATGAGTACAACGCAAAGGGTGTGGGGAATTACTCAACCGATGTGGAAGAAGTAATTATATTACGGTGTATCAAACAAGGGTTTATCCTAATGCCTCTTATCATTTAGTTATTCCTAACTACACAAGTGTAGCCTCACTTGCGATCTCGGAATGCATCACAAAACAAGTTCTAGAATCTAATATACTACCGGTTCACACTCTAAGCATTAAAGATGAATGCTTTAATTCCTACTAATCTAAGGGCGATCCTCACATTTTGGTGGAATTTAGGTGGTAAGGGTTTTGTGCTAGTCATGCAACTTCCTATCCATGAGACGCTTTTGTTAAGACTAATGGCCCACTCCTATATGTCATGAAAAATTTTAAATTTGGCTAAAATTACCCTAACCTACATTTTCTCATGGTTTATTACACAATCACAATTGGACAAAACAAATAATCAAGGATAAGCATAGTTTCAAAGTTCCGTTTTATTTTCCCTCCCTACACTTAAACTGAACATTGTCCCCAATGTTCCCCGAAAGTATCAAAGTTATGATAATAGAAGGTAATTAAAAACGAAAGAAACTAATACTCCCCTGATTAGCTCGGTAGGATCCGTGTAAAGTGGTGGTTAAACTCTTTTCCAAGAAGAATTATTGCGTGAAAAGCTCCTTCCAATCTTATGTAACTTCTTCTTGACAAACTAAACCTGCACACTTGAAGAAAACAAACAACCCAACGCATCAAACCGAACAAAGAAAAATCACAACAAGATGTAATTCCAGACTTAGATAAGATATAATGCTTGTGGAATGGAAGTTTGCAGATTTTCTAGAAAATTAAGACCTGGAAAATTCCAAAAATTTATAAGTAACACAGAAAACGAGAAAAAGTAGTAAGCGCTTTACTCCTCCCGACGTCAGTTGTGATCTGACGCCGTCAGTTATCCCGACAAACCGGTCTCGATTTTCTAAAAAAATTCGAAAATTTATATCTTTAGAATCTGGAAAATTCCTGCAAAACATCCATTATGACTCGATACAAGCATTTGACTCTAACAAACACACATATATCTTTTAAATAATTGTAATTCTCATGTTCACGTTTCTTTTGAAAACGTGTGTAATCCTCCCTACACTTATCCCTTATGTAAAATACCTTTATATGTAATTAAGACGAGGTTAAAGACAAAATAAAGCATTTTTACAAATTCAAACATGAGAATAAACAATTAATAAAAGATATACGACACACAAATGAAAATGAAAAACAAATACACATGGGTTGCCTCCCAAGAAGCGCTTGTTTTTGTTCGAGTCACGAGCCCGACTCTACCCTTATTTAACAGATAAAGGGGAAGTTTTTCCTACACTTAAGTTTAAGTGCGGGTGATAGTAGCAATACACACCCTTAGGGTGGAAATTTGCTACGTGAGGAGAGGGTGATGGGTGATTTATATGCTCAAATGAGTGTGCTCCATTCATTATAACCTTACCTAAGTCTATTGGTGTAGCGAGAGAATCAAATCTCTCTCCTAAGAATGGATCATCTTCTATCAACTTCAAAAGATTCTTAGTTAAGGATCCATCTTGACCTAATAAACCCGGTTTAAACCCATAGTGTTTCTTGTTATCAACCATGAATGGGTGATATAAGTGTGTAAGGTCATGGGTTACTCCTATATTAGCTTCCACTCTAAATGGCCTAGAATCTACCACATTTATCAAGCAACTACCCGGACTATTTATTTTGATGGGTGGATTGGGGCCTAATTCAATTCCAAGATTCACATCTAAAGACGGAACATTGGGTAAGGTTTTTGGTTGAGGCTCCGGTTCATCAAAATTAGGAACTTCCCTAGGACTAAGAGAGAGGTCACGACAACAAGCATCTAAACCTACATTCTCTAGTGGCGTTTGGTCCAAAGGTTCTCTATCAATTGGGGCTCCTATAGTCTCTTCTACTTCTTCCGGGTAAGTTATAGGCGATGTGTGTTCCTCAAGTGATGGTAGGGCTTGTGGGCTTGGAGTTTCCACCTTTTTCTCCATTATATCTAGATCTCCTAAATGTTTGAAATCTATCCCACACATGCAACTAGGTATTTTAGCTTCAACCATCTCACAATCTTGTTTGGGTTTAGGTTTCATGTTCTTAAAACTAGGTCTTTTTGATCATGATTCCTAAGGTTAGATAAATCCTTCTTATCCATTTCCTCAAGTTGTAACAACGAAGGTTTATGCATAGGAGGTTTTTCAAAATTCTAAAGATGGTGTCACTAAAAGGAGTTGATCTTGACAACGATCGTTGAATAGAAGCCACACAAACACAAAATATATCAAATCCATCCAATCTTACACCCTTATTCTTTTGGATATCTCTAAGTTCACTCACAAATTCATTAGAACAATAAAACCAAACCAACTTGTGAAATTCAATTGTTCCTCATTTGTTAATGATTCAAATGCTACTTCACTTGCCATAGTGACAAATGAAAATGGTTTTACTGAACACAAACACAAAGAAGGGGATAGACTACAAGGAAGCTAATAAAAAGAAAAAAATATCTCACTTGATAGGAATCTTGTGAGTAGACCTAAACGAGATAGAAATCAAGCCTAAACAATAACTATTCCCCAAGAACGCGCCAAAACTTGATAACGCTACACGCGTCGTTCGGGGTCAAAGAAACTTCCTTTTCTTGAGCAAGTTTTATAACACCCAGGCAAAGAACCTAATCGTTGTAGTGTAGTAATTAGGGTAAGCCACGGGTATTGATATCGTTCTCTAGGGAATAGTGTCGTTAGGTGAAGTGTATATCGATTTAAGTCTAAAGGTGAGGATGATTATTTTGTATTTTTATATTTTATGAAATTGAAAGGTACGAATCTCGGGGTTGGATTTGGGAGGGTGGAATTAGTTGCTAGTCAACTATTCCAAAAGATACTAACTAACTTAGGGATCTACCAAGAACGTGAAGCGTATCTACTTATGATGTATTACTCCTTGCTAGCTATCCAATTCTACCCATCGAATTGTCACGTCCTATTGATGGTTGAATTGTCACGTCCTTATTCCTAGTTGCGTTGTGTGTCTAAGGTTGTAGGGTATGCGTTTCTCCCAACTCTTTGAAGTCACCTTTAAGTGTAGTAAACAAAATCCACTTATTCATTCATAAACTAACTTTAAGGTTATCTTTGATTTAGTAAACGAAATCCACCAAGTCATTCATAAACTATCAAGGATTTATCAAGTGTTAAACACAACGATAGCCTAGTCGCACTTCCTAAGCCAATTACAATTAAGATAAGAGACAACCAATCAAACAAGAGACAAGAGGGATGCAAGAATTATAAACTAAACCAATTAGACTCATTGAAGTTGTCACACCCTAATGATGAAGATAGACACAAGCATCACTAAGAAATCAATAAGATCTAATTAATTATATACAAGTTTCACACAATCATAAGCAAACACTAGATGAATTAGCCAAGCATAATTAATGAAGAGCAAGCAACAATTATGATAATTGAAGACATACCATAGGATTGGATTAACAAACAAACCATTACAAGATGTTTATAGAGTGTTTGAAACCCTTTAAGTTGATGGAAAACACCTACCTAAACCCCGGAATCGGACTTAGGGTTTAGGGCTTACAAAAGTGAAGTTATAATGTTATATTTATAGGCGATTTTACGTCGGCAAAGAGTGACGGCGTCACACTTATAGAGTGACGGCGTCACGACCATTTTTCACAAAATTGTAGATTTTCTCGTTCGATCGCGCTGGCTTTTGAACCACCTAAACCGAGTTCGTATGCAAAAGTTATGGCCAAAACAATATCAACTACTTGCACATGCGAGATGTTGTGACTTGATCATTAGGGTTTCGTGACGGCCAAGTTAATCATGCGAGGTTGTGACCGCGCCGTCCCCTCGATCTCGACGCCGTCTTGGATTGCATCTAGGCCGTCCGAGTAACGACGGCCTACTCCTTTAGAACCCGACGTCGTCCGCGAAAACATGCAATTTCGCCCGACCCGTCAAAAATTCCTTCCCGACGGCGCCGCAGATATGCAGATGACGCCGCCGCCTTATGTTTCAATGACTTTGAGTGTCTCGATTCGACTTTGGCCATTTTCTTCAGATATTCGCGCTTTTCGTCCAAATAAGCATCATTCCAAGATTTTGCCTTCAAGAGACCTAAAAGTGAAAAGGAACGATATTAAGCAATAACGGATATAAAAGTGATCGAATAAGGGCTTAAATGACCCCTCAAAAGGTACCTTTAAAACCTTATCACGCCGCTTTTAGAATAAATGGCCACTTGATTGCGTTGATGTCAAGATAATCTCATGTATAACAACGTTATCCCTATATTTGAACCTCGTAAGCACCTTAGCGTGAATAACAAACCGCCTAGATCCGTGATGAGCAACCTTGTTCCATTACACAACCCTTTGGTTGGATTGATGTTCCAATAGCATAACCGGCAATTCCTTTTTAAGCGAAGAGCATGTGGGGCATACCGGGAAATTTAAGGAATTAAGAAATTCAATAGGATAGTGTTCGTGTCGTTTCTAGGCTATCTCAGAGATGCTTTGCAAATCTCATCCGCTGTTGTATGTAATGATTCCCCGATAACTGTTTAAACATGTACTCATTGATGTCATCGCCATCATTCCGAGGAGTTAGTATTGCCCTTTCTTTGAGGTACACATCGCCGGTTTGCCTCGTTGTAAAATCGTGGTATGTCTCGTGACAACTGCTTTATTGGACAATCCCACGATTTAATTAGGAACATTTCGAATGTCAATCCAACTTGGGTCGTCTCTCCTTCTTTGCATTTTGCCGCACGCTTCCATCCCCCACACCAAAACCCATCTATTGAAATCTTGTTTCAGTATCAAGCGCCCATTCTCAAGATATTCGTTGACACGCATGCTACGTGTAAGTCTAAATACTTTGCAATGCTTCCATAGTTCGATTGGTTTACGACGATTGAACAATGTCTCCGCTTCGCTTTTGGTATAACTGCAAAACTTGTCGAAAGTCACCTCAAGCAACATCGCTCCTCCAAATATTCGATTCCTATCGCCGGGATCATGATATCCTAAAATATCCTTGAGCTGCCTTATCCAATGCTTCAAAAGCATATTTTGAGTCATCGGAGCTTCATCCCATATAATAAGTTTAACTTCCGTATGAGTTCACCATATGTGTATTTGGTTTTATGCCGCATGTATCGTTCTCTAATAATTCAAGCGGTATAACAAAACGGCTATATGCTGTTCTCCCACCGGTAGTAACAATGAAGCTATTCCTACCCAAATTGAAAGTGTTAATCAAGAACAAATTTTATCCATTTTAAAATAGTTAACTGCTTAAAACATAGTATAAATTTATACCTAAAGATGCAACAATGAGCACTATCATGCGTTCCGATCTTAATCTTGAGATGATACTCTTGTATAAAACGCTTTCCAGCCCGCTTTGACCGTATACTGAGTAAAATTCCTTTTACCATGGATGATTCAATCACCTCTTCATAGATTAAACGTTGTTCGGGATTTAACAATGAATGAAGTTCCCGATGTTCAATCTACTGTTTCATGTCATAATTCAACACCTCACGTATGAGACGATTGTCCATGTTGGTTAGTAACCTTGGGTCGCAATCGGTAGGTCTTGGAATTCGATAAAGATCTACCATTTCTATTTAATAACTCTTGGATCTCTATCAAACAATAGTTCTTTAGTTGCTCGTCCGTCAACTCCAAGTCGATAATTGAACATTTTCCTTTTCTTGTGTAGAAGATCTTCGATAGAAACTTCCAATTTTCTTCCCAAAATTTTAAAGGTCCGCTAACATCGCAAAATATTAAAATTGTTACAAATATGTCACGAATCGTGGTCCAAACATCCATAAACTTGCTTCGATATAGCATATGTCCATTCCGTGTCATCATTTAAGAGGCCATACACAAAACATGCCTCCTTGAAAGTCGAACATAGTTTGTCGTGAATGTCATGAGTTTTTCCCAAGAATCGGACCTCTTGCAATGTTCAACAACATTCTAAGATAATATCGGTCTCCATCACGGGTGCGAGTAAACAATCCGCCCGATGCATTTTTGCACTTATGCTTTTTCCATAGTTTGTCTTTCTCATGCCACACGTAATGTGTAGGTATCTCAAGATACGATATCGATTCGCATTTGTATCACGCTTGTTTAATTCAAACCAATCGATGAACATGGTCATGTCGATACCTTCTCTTTGAATTAGGCGGCAAGCTTTCCGAGTCACGTAGTGTGATTGCGTCGATTCGCAAGTGGTAATTCACCTTCATAATGACGGATATGAGAAATGTATGTCGATGAAAACAAACGCCACACCGCCTCACATGGAGCTAAAACGACAATTCAAATAGTTCTTTATTTCGTCAACCTCCAAAGCTTGTACATTTGTCAGATCACCATCATTTTTACATTCTCTTGTATAACAATTGTGGCTCTATCGGGACCTTTATTTAAGTACTTGAATAAGTACTTAATTGCTTTGATCTGCTGCACCATTCCACGTTAATGTGGGCCTGGTATTTCATGAGGAGATAACGGTTGTGAGGCACCACATATCATATCGTATTTGAATTTCCCTTTATATGGTGAGCGTTATTATTCCTCCCATGATAAATAGCATAACCATCATTATCAACAATTGTTTCAACCACAAAAGGTTTAGGAAAATGTTTTGAGCACTTACCCTCGCTTGTACACGGGCTTTTTTTTCATCTTTACCGCAAGGTCCATGTAACATAAACTCACCACTACTTTATACCCATCCGGATCATTGATTCGACATGGTATCTCAAATGTAATTATATCATTTATCCGGGTTGGGGTTTTGCATTTCAATTCTTCTTCTAGCCACAGAGGATATGAGCATGTGGCAACCAATGCTTTTGAAATTCTATGACATACACAACCGAAATATAATCGTAAACAAACATAAGATAATACACAATGTATATATAAAAGAGTAAATGATTAAAAGCATGGGTTAATTTTATTTACCTCCTCGTGATTTGCCAAAATATGAATTTTGTAAGGTCGCTTTAACAGCTCAAGAAGTTTAATCTTGAACACACGTGTTGCCACTACTGACGGTCATGTACTTTTGGCCCGGACGTGTTTTAGCATTTCGCAATCTCGGCCATTTTGGATTAGCAATGAACGTGATGAACAGTGTCTGATTCCATACGTCCGCATATAGCCATTGCATCCCGGTAGTTTTGCATCATATACCTTGGACCGCCTATAAAACTTTTGGCGTAACGATTCGCTTTCCCACCCGCCGCACTTGTATCCCCCTTGTTACAACGTCACAAACATTATGATATAGATCAACGCGTAACGATCTTGATTTTTTCTCGTCCATTTTAGCCTCTGTTCTTCAACAAATGATATGAATCCACCAAGTATTGTTGGAATAATCGCCCACCTCTAAGCAAAGTAGTACCTTGGTTATTTCATGTTGTATGATATATGAATAGTATTCTTTCATTGTGACAAAAGCCCTTTTGGTCTTGCGCATGCACATGTTGTTGTAATATGGTATCTTTCATGAAATCCTTCTTCCCATATGGAATAACAATGGATATTGAAGTGACATGTATTCAATGCAACTCGTAAATACGTTTCAAACCTTCATCCCCGTTAGTTACAATAATATCTCTTGTAGGAATACCATCACCAAAGTCATTAGTAATTAGAGTGCTATTTCGCCACGGTTGGTGCGTTGTATTGCCGAGATGTAGTATGTCCACTTATCACCGTAGTTGAAAGGTGGTCGATTGTGGTTCTCGCACCAATCCCGAGCCATTCGAAATGCCTTAGCAATTGAATTTGATTGATCAAACATTTTAATTAAGCTCCTACTATACTTGGATCTAACACGTATCCCCATCTTTGTCTATAAAAGCTCTCATTCGGTTATTCACTTCATTTCAATGTCAAAAAGTATAGTGTGCATATTTAGGTTGAATTCCGTGTTGGAAGAAGAGAACCTATTCGATGATAGCTCGCCATTTACTCTAAAGGTATATGGACCCCTGCCTGTTAATTGAATGGTCTATTCTTGCTCCAAAAGATGTGTAACAAAACATGCCATTATATACCCCGATCCGGTCTTTGAATCTTAAACTTGCAGGATTATTATAGTCCATAAACTGCTTAAGAGGTGAAGGCGTTTCATTAAATCTTGAAAAGAAGTTTTCCTCTTGACAAAGAATGGAAAAGTTGGGTTGGAGCGCGCTTTGATTTATCGCTTCTCCGATACCACATAATCGCTTTGCAATTTTGACACTCAAATGATGGATGCCCAATATCATGGTAAACAACGGAAACACCTTGCCAAAAAGGTAAATTTTATTGGGAATAACAACATTTTTATCCATCAAATAACATAAGCCATGAATTATTAAATATGAAATTACCGCAGATGCATGTGCGGCTCGTGTGCTTTTTTAGTCAGCAGACAGAGAGCGTCCCTGTATGAATAACATTAAGGTATTATTCATTATTACGGAAACAATTGTGTGCCAAATGTAATTTGGTTAGTTAAACACCACGATCTTCGCTTTTTATACATAAAGGGTTGATTTGAAGCATAAGGCATTTGACTCATCATATCCGTAAATCACCCCCGAGCGTGATGTTTGTCCTAACAAATTACGGTGAACACGCGAATCAGTATCAATTGTTGCAACAATGTTGCACTATAATAATGCAAGTGAATGTTTACCGTGTATACCGTAAATGATTTGACAGCTTTCATTTAGCCGCAAACGACAATAGCTTTGTGTTATTCCACTTTCAATCGACAATTGTTTTCGAATCAATAACGAAAGATTTCGCAACATGTCCGATGTGATGGAACATGAGCATGATCATTTTCGACCATGTAACGGAAAACAAATATGGATTTAATCATATACATAATTGGAGGTATAGTATTTGTTAAATTAAAATGTACCGTATTCATTTAGTATTTGGATGATATGTATCAATTATGCAACACATAACCTTGCGTGTTTGGAAAGATATTGAAGCAAGATGTATATTAAAGCATCTCTTGGGATTCTAGTGGTGAACTGATGCAATAAGTGTAATGAACAATGAAGAGGTTTCTATGGTAAGTATCTACAGGTTTTTATGATTCTTATTATTGCTTTAATAATGAGACTGATTTTTTTCCAATATAAAATAATAACTTGTTATGTATAATACACAAATTCAGGATGGTTCATCTATATAACATATGTAGAAAGTAAGAAACTCTTAATTGTTATAAAATAATATAGGAATAAACATGTTTAAAAAATTGCCTTATAAGATAAGTTTATATCACACTTGTCATGTATAAAATAATAATGTATGTGTAAAGTAAACATATGTAGTGGATGGTATAAATACATATAAATAGAAAGAGGGTTACAAACTCATATAATTCATACCAAACATAATGTTACAACCATTATTTAATTCATTAGGTATATAATAAAGTCGATTTTAGGCAATCTTGGTGATTGCATTAAGAAAGATAACCATCTTCAATATCTCAGATCATTTCGATTTAAAACAACATCGTCCCTAACATTTGGGTAATTTCAAGGTTTTGAAAATTATTTATTAAGTATTCACAATTAATCAATCACATGTATTCATGAATTTAGATGACCCGTTGTGTATTTTAAGTTGATCAATTATTTAAAGGGCTATATGAGTGAATGAAAATAGGGATACTATAGGAGAGTTAGAGAATTATACGTAAATAGGATTCATTAATTGATGTTTGGTTACATGTTCATCACATGAAAGGGGTATAGGAGTGATTAAAAAGGGATACAACAGAAAAGTAGTAAACGACATAGATATTATTTTCATTAATATAAATATATGGTTCATTCACATATTTATTTTGTTCATGAAACATTACACCTGGTAACCATGTCTAATGGAGAAACTGAAAAAGGATTAATAATTTTAAGATACCTAAACAAATATCTTGTACATTAAACATTACAATTGGTAACAATGTCTGATGAAAAAATCAAAAGAACCACAATTGCTTTCATGGTCATCTGGCATTACTAACACACATAGCTATTTGATCTCATGTAGAAATTGTCCAAAGCCACATTATGTTCATCTTGGAGGTACATGAAATGGAGTTTAGCACAAAAACAAACAATATTTTGTTGGATGGCAAACCAAAACATGTTGTCAGAAAAAAACAAAACCAAATGTAATGGAACGGCTAATTATTGTGTCTTCCAAAACAACAAATAAAACAAAAGTAAAACAAAATCCCAAGAGTAGTTTTTATCAAATGTATTATTATTGTCAAAAGCATTCGTTTTATAAAGGCTTGATGGGGCGCTCATTGGATAGGGTCATTCAGATTCTTCAACCACAAACCTGCTTACAAAATATATAGGGAGAAACGTGTTATTATGCGTGCAAACGTAAAAGGGTTAGCGGAAAAAGTGTAAGTCAATATGTGCTAACCGTCTATGTTTCTTCTTGACGGCAGGTGTTGTTATCCCCATCCCGCTCAATGTCGACAGCTATCGCTCAACAACCGCGCCCAAATTATCAATATCAACACCGCATACAACGGATCATGATTATTATGTTAGATGTACTGTAGTAGTAAGATAGATAGGGTAAAGATATTTTGTTGTCACCCAAAGGTTTTAAGATCGCTGACCTATCATCTTTATTATCATTTGCATGGTTGGTCTTTATCAGCCGTTTGAACGGTGGGCTGGATGTTGAAGATGTAGTATTACTTGCAATATCAGACGCATCACCTTGTACATCATTAACCGGCAGTAGTTCATGTTCTGTAGTTGAATCATCAACAACCACCCTGCAAACAATGGAATTCTATCAGTAAGTGACTTTATACAAATACATGTTGTATTGTTTTTTTTTTGGTTTCGAATACCTTTTCCGTTTCCTATCCTCTACAGGCTTGGACGGTGTAGTGAGGGTTGGCGATCGAATGGTGACTTGGATGATGAGCATGTAACGTGGTTTCATTATCAACGGTGATTGCGCTACCGTGGGTTCAAATGATGTATTATGTGAGTCAACTTCCCAACACGTAAAACTCTCGAATGTTCCATATTCATAATACGTGAGATTTGATTTCAAACATGTGTGTTGTCCCAATGAGGTCGATATAGGTGATGGCAAGTTTGCATGATCGTCTCAACCTCAGAGATTAAGTCGTGAGTAATGGAATGATGTAATAGTGTGTAATTGCGGGGATTTATAATCGCACCTCATCCTCATCGGACACTAACGTCAAGCCGGAACCCAATCAATCCAACGGACGCATCATCAAAAAGGACCACAACAGTCTGCTCGGTAGCATCAGAGATACCAAGTTCAAGACGATACCTGAAGGAAACATTCAACGCATGGTAAATGTCAAGGTGAGCAATTTTATATAATACATTCAAACAATCAAAATATAAAATGCAAATATGGCATTACCTTATTACCGGTATTCAATCTGGTCTCACATGACTCGCACTAAAATCTCCCATTCTTTCTAGTAGCCCTTTCCTGCAGCTTGTCTCCCCACGATGGGAAATTCCATCCCTTTCTAGTACGCACATTATCAATCTTGGCCTTAATTATGAAAGCGGCAGATCGTGTATAAATTAGATTCATAAATGTTGTGAATTATAAAGATAATATAGAGATGACGAATGCATAATAACACATACATCATTCCTTTTATTTCGGCCCACATAAGAAGATTCTCGATAGATCCTTCTCTTGGTTCGAGTCGCTCTACCCGCAAAGATCCTTTTGAGGCATCGCTTATGCTAACAAACAATTGTATGATTTGTTAAATTTTGCCGGTTTTAGGATATATTCAATAATAAGAATTAGCTTCTCACCAAATCAGATTCAATTCTTTAATCGCAGGAATGTCGACGGAATCTAGGAGTTGGGTGGATGAACTGCTGGATAGATAGATCTTATCTAGAAGGTAATATCAAAGGTTAAATGTGTAAATGAAAAGTGTTGAACATGCAAAGGTAAATAGTCCATAACCCACTTATCGTTATATTGCTTGCGAGGTTGAAGTCACCACAACAGACACATGCCAACGCATGCCGCCTTCTTCTTAATCAACTCATCAAGAAGCCCTCCCACGTGGTCACCCGTATGGATCGCCCCGATTACAAAGGGAATCAAACAAAAGAACAAGAAGTTTCCTAATACATATTGGCAAAAAAAAGTTCATTTTCACAACATCCTTTGCAACAAATATAAATTTCAACCTATGATTCGCCAAGTAGAAATCAAGGTTTTTGGCTCCTGTTTTGGTGTAGTTCATCCTACCCACATTTGTCACATAACCTACAGCATCTGAAAGGTAAAAGCTTTTATAGCAACAATATTTAAAAACAATTTATTTTAAGATACCTAAACAAACACCACATTACCAATGAGATATTTGTTTTCCGTGGGCTTTATATGATCAAAATCAACCAATTGTAACGGATACCTAACAAATCCCTTAGATATAACCAAAGATTTCCTTATGCTTGTTGATCCATTAAACTCAAGCATGAACGTATCGTCCTTCCTGATACGAAAATCTTCTTTGTTTTGCATGACTACAAAATTTTTGACCGAATATATAGCACCCTATTTTAACTTCAAGAAATTGTGAGCTATCATTGCCTTGGCGACAAATGGATAACATTTCCAGCATAAAAAGCATGTAAGAAAAAATTGACAAACAATGACATTTGATAACTTTTGTATTACAGTTGGCATTATTCGTGTTTTTCACATGGTGATGGATGTCAACATACTTTAGCATCGGACACCAAGAAATCGCTGCTCAAGTATCGGCTCAAGGAGCATTTATATCCCACATCCTACAAAGCATCACTACGAACGTGCGGTCTCATCCAATTTCAATTCGTCCAAGAATAATAGTGCATTAGGTCCTCCGTTTTCTACGGCCATAATTATAGAGATAACGGTCCTTTTTTTACTTGTATGCCTACCCACAATGAGTGTGCAGATAATGGGTTGTATGGGTTGTAAGGCTTATTTATGCAGGTTCCATTTAGTAATGTTTTAATTGTAGATTGATCCATATTCTTTGAGGTTGCAAATTGGCAGCCCTTTTGTGCTTCCAACATTGAATACGTGTTTAGTGTGAACGTCCGAGCATTCAATCCAGGGTTATATTTCATTCAAGTCGAGGCTCTTCATTGCACAAACTGGAAATTTCTTTCAACTCGAGCCTCTTCATAAACCAAACTGAATTTGCATTGAATATGAGGGCATACTAAACCGAAATCATTTGTAGTTATTTTGGTATGCATAAAGATGTATGTACGGTACTTTCGGTAGTATAGATACCTTCTACTTTTTTCGACCTTTCTTCTCAAATTCATCAAAACAGTTATTAGCAGCAGCCAAAATTCCTTTCATTGTTTCTTCACATAACTCCATTCAAGATTATTTAATGAAAATTGCATCTCTAATGTTTCTTGTTTTTCTTAATTTTCGTGTGGCATCTAATAAAATCCAATAAGGTCATCAAAGTTTTGTAGTCATATGTCGGCAAGTTTAATATATCTTCTTTGCAATTTTATAATTTTCTAGCAGCATGTGATTATTCTTTATAATGTTTTCATTATAGTAGGTTTGAATTTTCTTGTTCAGCTCTTATCCTTAGAGTTTTTTCTTATACCAATTACATATAATGTTTTCAACAACAACTGCCACCTACGATAATTCTAGTGATTATGCGTTATTAACCAAACAACATTAATGCAATAATAATAGTCATTAGTATTCTTTTGCATTTCGTTTGCCTTCTCAATTACTATTACCCCATGCGAATCAAGCACACCCTAATAGTATTTGTCTAATTTCGATAGTACATTCAATTGAACCGATAAAAATGAGATCACTTTATTGAGTTTTAATTAGGATGTGTTTGGCAAAAATAACAATAGCAATAGTTGTGAGCAGGGACGAAGCTTGAAACATTTTATTGGAGGGGCCAAACATTAACTTATTAATTTTGGAGGGGCCAAATTGTTAATTAGCATTTTTTTACACTAGCACAATACATGATATACATTAAGTACAAAAAAGTTTGGGGGGGCCAAGGCCCACTCCTTCCCTATATAAGATTCGTCCTTGGTTGTGAGCAATATCAGTTTTTTTTATAAAAAAAAATGGTAACGTAGTTGTATGTGTAATTATAAGGTGTAAAACAACTCCTAGATGTTCAACGCTCCTAAATACTACTTCATGTAGCGTTAAAAAATGAGCATTCTGAAAAAATAGATAAAGCTACTTACTACTTGCTAAACAAGCATTAAGGATCATAACGGTCAATGCTTACGCTCCTAAATGCTCTTAAAAAATGAAAAAACAATCAATGTATAATATTTTATATAATAAAAGAATTAAATCATTTCGGAGTGTTTTTGGAAAACCCTCATCATTGAAAAAAAATTAGGTCAATAGGAGAGCTCAATTTTGCCACGTAAGCAAAATCATGTGATGTGATTGGTTAATAAAAGTCAAAATTAAATTGATTTTGGTCAAACTTTAATAATTTTGGTGAAGAAATTTGGTTGATAAAAAACACACATAAAAATATAGGTGTCAAATTTGTGAAAACAAAAACTTTAAAAAAGAAGAGGTAATTAATAAAACTTTAGTGATTGATTTTTGAGTAAATTGCAAAAATCGTCCTCGTGGTTTAGCCAAATTGCAGATTTCGTCCGTACTGTTCATTAAGTGCAAAAACGGTCCTTATTTGACACTCAAGTTCGTCCAGCTTTTGTCCCCGAAACTAACACCGTTAGTTTGTGCTCGTTAATGAACAGTACGGACGAAATCTGCAATTTGGCTAAACCACGAGGACGATTTTTGCAATTTACTCACAAAAATGAAAAAAAGTTACTTGACGATAAAAATTATTCAAAAAAAATCGAACAAAAACGGATAAAGACGTTATTTTTTTCCCGTTTTCATTTTTTTCCATTTTCATCCGATTTTATCTGTTTTCATCCATTTTTGTTTGTTTTCTTTTACTTTTTATCTGTTTTTCTTACGATTTTGTTTGTTTTATCCGCTTTGGTTTGTTTTGTCCGCTTTTCTTACTGGCCGCTTATTTATATAAATAGGAAAGAAATTACGCTTTTTGTTCGATTTTTATATAATAATTTTTATATAAACAGATAAAATCGGATGAAAATGGATAAAATGAAAACGGGAAAAAATTACGTTTTGTCCGCTTTTATCCGTTTGGCTTAGTAGTTTGATTAGATTGTACATTGTGGTTAAATTGTTGTATATTTTAGTGAAGGGGTAAATTAAATTGTGTATTAATTGTATGTCTTGAATATTGTTTTTTAGTTGTATTTGTGCTTCAAATAGTTTGTACATTGTGTTTTATAAATTATATTTTTATCAAATGGGTGTTTTAAATACGACATTAATTACAAGTGTTGACCAATCAATATGTGTAGGTGTTTATGCATAAATTAATTATACATATAGCTTAAGTAGTTGTATTTGCTTAAAATCTATATATGGAAATCTTAAAAATTAGAAGAGAGAGTCATCCTCCATTATAAGTAGATAGATATAGACTAGCCGAGTACCGAGAGAGAGAGTCATCCATCCGCGGCGACATAGTTGCAATGACATACTGCCTTTAATGACATAGTTGCATATAGATATTCGGTGTTGTAAAAATTGGCATAGTCTAAAAAATCGGCTAAATCAAGTATAAATCGAACAAAAATGACTAAATCCGCCAACTCGGTTAATGCGGGTCAACTTTTTCCAAAAATTAAAATTGAGATTTTATTTGAGTAATTGCAAAATCGTCCTCGTGGTTTAGCCAAATTGCGATTTCGTCCGCATCGTTCATTAACGAGCACAACTAACGGTGTTAGTTTCGGGGACCAAACCGGACTAAACAAAGGTCAAATAAGGACCTGCTTTTGCACCTAATGAACAAGACGGACGAAATCGCAATTTGGCTAAACCACGAGGACGATTTTTGCAATTTACTCTTGATTTTTTTAAAATTATATAGAGTTAAGTGTAATATTATAAACCTCCATGTTTTTTAATAACTTTGGATTATAAACAAATACCCCCTTATACTTTATACCCTTTAAACTTTATATCTTAAAAAATACAATGTATATGTTGTTTTAAAATAACAACATATAAATTTATAAGATTATAAGTATCAATTTTTTTACTATATATCGCTCAATAAGGACTCATTTATTTCATTTTAAAATAACCTACGTGGACACGAGTTTACATTTTAAATACGGCTAAATTCATCGAAACGGAATATAACTATCAAATTGTAAGCACGGTTTACTTTAATATAAAAATAAATATACGCGATTGTCTTATAACAATGATTCATGTAATTTTATTTATTTATATAAGGCTATCTAGAAAACATTTTTATAAAACATCAACATAATATCAACGCTCATTATAAAATAAGTATACTTTAACTTTATCAACACTCATTATGTGTTATTAAACTTGCATCCGTAGCAACATAATATTAGTAGTGAAATTTAAATAACAATATCAACATCTTTGTCTATCAACATCTTTTGTCACTAAATAAAATTAAATCTTGAGTTACCTAACATAAATTTTATATAGTAAACTTCGTGCATCTTGAAACTTATAACTATATAATTATATGCAATTATCTTTAAAGACACAATATTAATACACAATAATTTTTTTTGTCAAAACCATGTGCGTGCACAGGTAAATTTATAGTTCTAGTTTATAAAATAAGATCACTCTATTTGTTTTTAGAATCCTATCTTTATTAATTATTTTTTGAATCGAGCATATATAATACCAACATTCGTTTATACTTTGTAACTCTAATTTATTGTTCCGAATGTAAGTGATTTCTTCCCCGTAACTAGGGGACTAGATCTTCAAGGATTAAAAAAGGATAACGTCAAACATCTAATCGACGTCTCTAGCTTTACAGACGCACTGATTAAAGAAAGGAGGGATCGAAGGGTTTCTTTAAAAGAGACCAAGGATGTGGTGGTAGTAAAGAAAAAAGATTTCTTGGATCAGTTACTTGATAATAATTTCACAGACATGCAAATCAACCGTAAGTATTTCACAACCGTCTCCACCGTTTAATCAAGTTACCATAACTAAAACTAGTTTCCTTTTTCATTCATTTTTTTTTAAAGAACATAAAACTCTAAGATTACAAACAATCCACACTGACTACACACAACACGATTTTTTATTGCGAATTCTCGTATTCCCCTTAATTTAATAGAAGTACGTAAAATCTGGTAAGATTTGATGCCTAAGATCTTGGGTTATCATACCTGAAAATTTTTCATAATTTATAATTGTTCTTATATTGTGGTATAGTATATGATAATGACTACGTGGAGACAATAAGTTCAAATAGCCTAACATAAAAAACAAGCTAGAAGAGATTGGTTGTTTATGGTATATGATACAAAGTTACAAACTATTCTAATTATCTTACGTTTGGAAAAAAAAAATCTAGGCCGCTTGAACAAAAATAAAAATGATTTTAACTTTAAAACACCATTGCATGCAGGAATTATTCATCGCTGGTACAGATACTGTCGTCTCAACCATTGAATGGGCTATGGCCAAGTTGTTAAAGAACAAAGAAATCAATGACAAAGTACATGAAGAGCTAAAAAGTGAAATTAACTCCAACTCATCAATCATGAAATTGGACTTTTCTAAAGTGACTTACTTTAATGCATGTATCAAAGAAACGCTAAGATTGCACCCAGTTGTTCCTCTCTTACTTCCTCATCGTGCCGTTGAGACTTGCGAAGTTATGGGGTATACGATACCTAAAACTCCCAAATATGGGTCAACATCCGGGCACTAAGTCGAGATTCAAAGTTTGGGATGAACCAAACATTTTAAACTCGAAAGGTTTATAGGTTCCCACTTGAATTATACAGGCCATGACTTCGAGTTCACACCATTTGGAAGTGGTAGGAGGATGTGTCCTGGTTTACCTTCTGGTCAGGGGTTTGGAAACTATATTAGCTTCTTTGATACTTGGATACGATTGGATCCTTCCACATGGTGAAGATCCAGCAAACCTCGACACGGATGAACATTTTGGGGCGACGTTGCAAAAAGAGAAACCTCTCGAACTTATATATAAATGTAAAGAGTAATCACGTTCAATCGATTCAGTATTTGAAGTTTAGCATTTGCTACTGGTGAATTAAAAATTAGCCTTCCCCTATACCACAAGTTTTTCTGGCGAGTCAATACACATGGCACCAGCGTCTTTGATATCCACGAAGTGAAGTATTACGTAGTCTCATTTTTAGTAATTCTATTGTTTGTAATAAAACGAAGCCTCCCGCGATTTGTCATGCTTGTCAGCTTTGCAAACACGTGAGGCTTCTATTTTCTAGTTCTCAAACTATTGTTAGGTCTCATTTTGATATTGTTCACTCGTACTTGTGAACTTCCTCAATTCCGAATCTTACGAGTTATAAATATTATGTTTTGTTTTTGGATCATTATTCTCATTATTTTTGGGTTTATTCGTTGCTAAATAAATCGGATGTTTTATCAAAATCCGTCTTGTTTCATAATTATATCAACACTCAATTTAAGTGTAAAATAAAGTCATTTTATTGTGACAATGGTGGTGAATTTGATAACCACGCCCTTCAAAAATTGTTTTCTTCTAAAGACATCCAACTTCATTTTTTCATGCCCTAAGATGTATCAACAAAATGGGAAGTCTAAACGCATGATACACACTATTAACAACCTTATCCAAACTCTTCTCTTTCAGGCTCACTGACCTTCACATTTTTGGGTTGAAGCACTTAATATGGCTACTCTCCTTTTAAATATTTTACCCTCTAGTGTTATTGCTAATGACGTTCCTCAACCCGCTTGTTTGGCACCAAATGGGATTACATAATTTTACGTGTCTTTGGTTGCTTATGTTACCCACATGTCTATGTCAACAATAAACTTGAACCACATTCTACACCTTCAATCTTTTTGGGATACCCGTCCAATCATCATGGATATCGGTGTCTTGATTTGAACAACGATAAAAATATTCTCTCAGACATGTTACCTTTGATGAAACCATTTTCCTATTTGGATCGATGACGTCCACCTCACCACCTTCCTAAACTTTTTTGGACACTCCTAACCTAATGTATACCATTTTTAACACCTCAATAGCCAGTCAACCCAATTCTACGTCATATGTTACACCGCCTGGACTCACACCACGCCAAACATATTCATAACCCAAACCCAGTTTTTGGTTCACCCCATGGTTACTCGTTTTCGTGTCGGGTCTAATCGCCCTCCCAATCGTTTTAATTTAAATGTTACCGCTAGGAGTGTTAGTCGGGTCGGGTTGGTCGGATTTGGATCAATTCAAGTCGAGGTTAAAAAAAATACAAGAACCCTAGTCTATTTAGAACCTTATTTAGTCGGGTTCGGGTCTATTCAGGTCGAGTTCTAAATAGAGTCGAGTTCAAGTATGTTTTTTTAGCCTTGACCCCAATTGACCCGAACCCGACCAATCCGACATGACTAACACCCTAGTTACCATTATTTCTCCCTTACATATGTCGTATAATGAAGCATTTTAGGATTCTAATTGGCAACTTGCTATGCGTGATGAATATAATGCACTTATTAAAATAATACTTGGACACTTGTTCCGTGACCCACGAATGCCAACGTTGTTTGTTCATGTGGTTATTTCGGCACAAGTATTTGGCAATGGTACTCATAGTCATCACAAGGCTCATCTTGTGGCGAATGGCAGCACACAAGTTTATGGTATTGATGTTGATGAAACCTTTAGTCTGGGTGTTAAACCGGCCACCATTTGGATTGTTCTTAGCCTTGATGTTTCTCGGCGTTGGCATGTTCATCAACTCGATTTCAAGAATGCACTTTTTCATGAAGACTTATTAGTGACGACTTATATGCATTAGCCTCCAGGCTTTCAAGACACATAGCATCCTAATCATGTTTGTTTACTGCAACGATCTCTTTATGGTCTTAAGCAAGCTCATAGTGCTTGGTTTCAACGTTTTGCTGCTTATATTACGCTTGTTGGTTTTTGTCATATTCGTTGTAACTCATCTTTATTTATAAACAGATAGGTGACTGATACTACTTATTTGCTTTTATATGTTGATGGCATTGTATCGACTGCCTCTTCTACAATTTTATTATAGGGGATTCTTACTTCTCTACATCAGGAGTTTTATATGACAAACCTTGGATCTCTTAATTATTTCCTGGGCATTTCTGTGACACGTATAACACATCTGGGATGTTTTTGTCTCAACGTAAGTATGCAGCTGAGATTCTTGAGCGGGCTCATATGGTTCGTTGCAATCCGTGTCGCACAACTATTGATACTAAATCTAAGCTAGGGGCAGATCGCGATCTTTTTCTATCCGACTTTAAATCGTAGCCTTGTGGGGGCTCTTCAGTACCTTACTTTTACTTGTCCTAATATATCTTACGATGTATAGCATGTTTGTTTATATATTCATGATCTGAGGGATCCTCAATTTCTGCTCTCAAGAGGATTTTGTGGTATGTTTGGGGTATTTTGGATTATGGAATTATAGTTATACTCCTCGTCGACCACATCTTTAGTTTCATACTCAGATTAAGACTAGGCGGGTTGCCCTACGACTCGTCGTTCAACTTTGGGATATTGTGTGTTTCTTGGCAAAAATTTACTTTCATAGTCTTCCAAGCGGCATGTTACTCTCTCTTGATCTAGTGGCGAGGCTGAGTATAGGGGTGTTGCTAATGCGGTTGCTGAGACTTGTTGGTTATGGAATTTGTTACAGGAGCTTCATACACCTTTTCTCTTAGCTACATTAGTCTATTGTGATATTGTGGGCCAAGTATGGTATTCAAAAGGTCATGATGAATGCCAAGGGGTTCTTTTTCTTTAAGTTTTTCACTCGTAAAGAAGTTGATGATGTTCTTGAAAATGGACCGTGGATGATTAGGAATGTGTCAATTATTTGTAAAACTTGGACGTTGAATACTAATCTGCTTAAAGAGGATTTGACTAATATTCCGGTATGGGTTAAATTCCATGATGCGCCCTTGCTATGAAGTCGATGATGGTCTCACCTCCCAGCCACATTGATTGGTACGCCAAAATGTTAGATTCTTATACTAGTCAAATGTGCTTGGAATCATGGGGTCAAGTAGTTTTGCTAGGTGCTTGATTGAATTTAAAGCGGATCGAGTTCTTAGGGAGAGCATCATTGTTGAGATACCATTACTGATGGGACAGATCTACTATTGAAAAGATTCGGGTTGAATACGAATGGAAACCGCCTCGATGTGATACGTGTAAGTTGTTTGGTCATCACGCTTGATTTTTCTAAACTGCTCCACCTCCTACTCAAATAAACAGGTGTTAATGATGGTTTTCAAACCACAATAACAAGAATAAAGGTAGGAATGTTGGTCCAAGTGTTTCAGGTGGAGGTTTTACTAAACTCGTGTGGGTCCTAAGTTTAGGTATCAACCTAAAGTGCCTCCTCCGAACCCAAGGGTGGATAATCCAAAAGAAATCCATCGGGTGGCTAGTACGAGTGGGACAAAGATTGCTACATCTAATCCTTTTGTTGCACTTAATACGATCGACATCGATGAATGTGGCACCCTACCGATGTAGAGGATTCTGTAGTACAATGGAAGCAAAGGAGGTCGGGTCTCTTAAGACCGTAATGTATCACAAGAACCGCCATGAGTGATTCAATGGAAGCTAACGAGGTAGGTCCTACTCCATTTTGAGAAAATTGGGAGTTTGAAAAGCTTCTTATTGATGGAAAGCTACTCTTGTTGATGATGATGGTAATCCTATTAAAAGGTTGATTATCCGTAATAAAAGGATTTTCCGCCTACTTCTTCTACTAAGAGGGTTAACCCATTCTCTAAGGTGGGAGAGATTGTGGATTCCGATAGTGATGAAGAGGAGGTTGTGAACACCTTTGATGAGTTGATGAACCTATTTGGTAGTGGTCGTGATCGTGAAGATGATTATGATAACTATGCGGATCAGGTCTACGATCTTCCAGGGAATTTGGATGATTATTATGACACGTATGGTATCAAGCTCTAAGGCCTTGGTATGAAGTAATTTTATTTCCATTGGAGTCTAGTGTTATCTTTTGACTAGTGGTTTATTTTCTTATATAGAGAATATGAAGTATCTTGTTATGTAAGCTTTCCGCCTATCTAACGGGCTGAGATATGAGATTCACCCATATCCTTTGTACTTAAACGTTTTTTGGAGTTATATATTTACCGGGTCTTTGATCTTTTACCAAAAAAAAGAAGTTAATGTTAGTGCAGTTTACATGTTCTCCAACCCTGTTCAACATCAACGTACGAAGCATATTGAGATTGATATTCACTTTGTTCATGATTTGGTTGCTACTGGTCAGGTTCAGGTTCTTCATGTGCCTTCACGTTATCAGTTTGTGTATATCTTCACTAAGGGCTTACCAATTGCGTTGTTTGATGAGTTTCGTTCCAGTATTAGTGTCCGTTCCTCTCCTGCTACAACTGCGGGAGCTTTAGACTACTATTATTTAGACGTTATATTTTATGAGCTTAATCCATGTTCAGTTGTTTCTAGAATAATGTTAAGGTGATTATATATTATATTTGATAATTAATGGAATGCAATCAAATCATAATTCCAACATTTTTATGTTGTTTTTTTTTAAAGGCGGTATACATATATATACCATAGAGAGTTAATTGCTCAAAGGGTACAATGTGTTTTGTTTGGTATCGTGAGTTTAATCCTTTTGGTTTTTATTTCACGTAGATCCTCTCCTAGTAGTTTAACAACTTACGTATCTAGTCTGTTATTCTCGAACGACGTTGATGGTTAAATATGACATGTAACCTGCACATGATGGATACTTTTGTCTATCATGAGTAATCCAAGGAAGGCTGGCAAAATATGGAATGTGGCGTTGATGGACACTTGGATTCACATAGGTCTAACTTGATTCTCGTATTTTAGTGCCTCTCAATTTAAATCACCCATTGGTATAGTGTAATTTCTTTTAATAATTTGCAATATATCAACTTTGCTATTAAGAAAAATAAAACTCATGAGTACAAATAACATTAATGTGGTCTTACCATGCATGTTAGTGAGGTTCATGAGTCACGTACTCCACGAGATTAGGCTCGTCAGATTATTAAGGTAATAAGTGACACCGCACTAACTAAGTCGTAATCATACATTCATAATCCAAATATCACCAGTCCGTAATTGAACATTCGACAAATAAGTTTTGCGCAGGTTCTAAATATTTGTTTCCATGAATAAGTGGTGGTGTAGATGCAGATGATAAACGAGATGCCCAAATCAATTTCAAGAAAGAAAACCAAAAATGGTTTGTATCTCAATAGTACATCTTGTGTGAAAATGTTCTTCAATTAAGTAGTTGTGGGCTGCTTAAAATATTGTGAGACTGATTTGTTGTATAAATATAATGTGAGATAATCAGTTGTCGTTCAAAAAAATAAAAAATTCAAGAAAAAAATTCGTTAAGTCCTTTACCATATAAAGATGCAAACAATATTTAATTATAGCTGGTAGAAAATTATATTTGTCTAAATTGATATTTAGTCAAACAAAAACTGAGACAATATTTTAGCAAGTAGCCAACTTATAAAGAGTGGAACAATTACATATATATAAACTAGTTATAATACCCGTGCATGTACAGAGTTTCAAAAAAAATTATTCTGTATCAATACTAAATATTGTGTCTTTAAAGGTAATTGCATATAATTATATAGTTATAAGTTTTGTGCACGCACAAAGTCTACACATAAATCAAATTTATTTTAACATTTTAGTTCATTATATACATATATAAAAATTTGCCCATGAAAATTTTGATATAAGTACAACTAATATTATGCACGAATTTTTCATTATACATTAATATCTATTAGAATTTGGCAAATTATTTGTAAAAATTTATATTAGGTAACTCAAGATTTAATTTTATTTAGCTGATAAAGATGTTTATGTTTTTATTTAAATTTCACTACTGATATTATGTTGTACACATGATGCAAGTTTATTAGTATATAATGAGCGTTGATAAAGTTAAAGTATACTCTTTAAAGTTTTTAAAATGTTTTTAAATATCCTTATATAAATAAATAAGAATTACATGAGTCATTGTTATAAGACAATCACAGATATTTATTTTTATATTAAAGTAACCCGTCTTCTAATTTGATAATTATATTCCGCTTTTAGTAATTTAGCCGTATTTAAATGTAAACTCGTGTCACGAGGTTAAACTTTTAAAAATTAAATAAACGAGTCTTATTGAACGATATAAGAAAAATTATATTTATAATCTTATGCAAATTTATATGTTGTTATTTTAAAATAACATATACATTGTATTTTGTAAGATATATAAAGTATACAGGGGTATTTGTTTATAATCCAAAGTTATTAAAAAATATGAAGGCTTATAATATTACACTTAACTCTATATAATTTTTAAAAATTCAACGACTAAAGTTTTATTAATTACTTTATCTTTCTTTAAGTTTTTGTTTTTACAAATTTGACACCTATATTTTTATGTGTTTTTTTTATCAACCAAATTTCTCCACCAAATTTATTAAAGTTTGACCAAAATTAATTTTTATTATCAATCACATCACACGATTTTGCTAACGTGGCGAAATCGAGCTCTCCTATTGACCCAATTGTTTTTTCAATAATAATTAATTGACAAAATCACTCCGAAATAATGTAATTATTTTATTATATAAAAGATGTACGCTGTTTGAAGTTCATAAATTAAGAAGAAGAAAAAAAAAAAAAAAAAAAAAACTTCATGCGACTTCCTAGCTAGAAAAATCAAAAGAGATACACATGAAAATTACAAAAAAATTATCATATTGAATAAAATAAATATTTAACGGTCACATCACGTTATTTGACTACATTCATTTCTCTGGTTGAGTTTCCTTCATTTACAAGTGTCAAAATAACTTCTAGATAATTGAAATAAGTGAAAAGGAAGCGTATAGCCATATAGGAACCATTAATTGACTTTTTTAACAATTCAAAGAGAAATGAAAAAAGTGGAAACGAAGCATTTATGAGAACTATGCATGGATTTTATTCAATCATGGATCTCAAACTTTGAACCGGTAAAGCTATCTTTTTTTCTTATTATATATATATATATACTATTTGTGGTTGAGGGGTGTATAAAAATACATGGTATAAATGGGTATGTGTCAAAGTTGATTGGCTCTATACATGTGGGAGTACACAAAAAATGTGTTAAAGACACTATTGGATGAAGTGTGTTTGGGAAGCCATCGTTCACGATCTATACACTTGCACCAATACACATGTATACATAACATTCACCGCCTTAAACAACTCTCTAGAAAATCATCTCATTTATCCTCTCTATATCATACTATCATCATCTATAAGCTACAATTCACCGCCAAAGGGTGATTCAAATTCTATAAGTAATTTAATTTAATTAAAAGAAGAGATAAGTGAGATCAGTGGAGGTTCTTAAAACCTGGATTGCCTGCGGTTTTGTTATATCCGATGGGAAGAAGAAGTGACCGGATTGTTGTTGAAAGTGTAGCAAGGATTCCGTGGGTTCAACAAAGCGATACATCGATATCCACGACTAATTGGTGATTCAAAACCGTATGAACACAAAGATTTTTTTTTTTTAATTTTTTTTGGTTCTTATGCAATTAAGATGATTTTATGATGTGGTATTGATTGGTTTTATAATTAGGTGCAAGATGATTTGAGGTGCGACCGATATGAATCAACAAGATACCTAAAAAATCGTTTAGTATGGCCTACGCCTACCTTTTAAAATTTTCATTTATCTTTTTACATAAACCCGGATATTGTGATATTGTTAGGTTTTTGTGTTTTGTTTAATGTTGTTATTGAAGGATACACCTCGCTTTTGCATGTGTCAAGTAATTAGAAGAAGATATATGGGTTGGATATAGATTATAAGGTATTAGGGTGTTAGGCACTTTTGAGTTTTTGGATATGGCTAAACTTGGTAGGCTTATAAACTTATTTAGCTTGAAATTGAAAATGTGAAAAAATCAGGTAATCGCTTTAGGGAGTGAGTAGGCCATTTTTCGTGATAGAAACGGAGTAACGCTGCATATTTTTGTTACGAGCGACTAAGGACGGACATTCTAAGTTGGTTTTGAAATGAGTGGTATTGATTGGTTTTTGTAATTAGGCACATGGTGATTTGAGGTGCGGCTGACATATCAAATTAGTTATTTTCCAGGTGGTAACGGATTATTTTCCAAATAATTAGAAGCACACTTTAAACACTTAGGAATTATTTGTGTATGCTACTTTAGCCACTTACTGATTTTAGGTATTAAGGAAGTCATGTGATGTCTTTAGGTGTGTCATGTTTATTCAAAATTTGTTGTTATGAAAGTGGGGACCGTTTGTCAAGATGGTAGATCCGAGGGAAGATTTACCGTGGGCGTGATATGAGGGTCGAAATACTCATGCAAATGGTGAATGGTTTAAGTGTCATCAACTGGGGCATTGGCCACAACATTGCCCAAGTGCGAACCCGGTACCTCTTGGGTTTTTTTGGAATAGTTCATGTAAGGTTTAAGTGTCACACCATGATTCGTGCAAAAGGAGGAAGACCATTCGGCTTATGCCGCATCACTTGCATAATCGTATACATTTACATGTAGGATCCAAAAAAAATAATAATAAGAAGGTAAAAAAATAAGGATATGCTTATTAAGTAGAACATGTGGATTCAATTTACTACAACTATATGTTTACATAACTAAATTGTGGTCATAATTATCTATACATATAATAATTTTGAACGGAGTTAAAAGTTTTGTATATCCTCATAGTAAAAGAATTAAGTATCTTGAGAATCTCCATAAGCATCACATTTACTCAATCTTTACAGCTTTAAATGATTTGGCCACGCATGTGCTCGTAATGGTGATGAAACTAAATTGCATTTCGCTTATTAAATCAATATATTGGAAACGAAATATCAATTGGTATATCCTATACGATCCAAAAACTTAGTTGGTCAATTACTGATTTCAGAGTGGGTATGTAATGAAACTTATTTGCTTTAAAGCCTGTGTGTTCAAGGCCTTTTTTTTCCTTTTGGTGCTGATTGGTAAGCGCTTCGAGCTTTCTTGATTCACTTTTTTTCTTCTTATGTAACCACTTTTAATAAACAATCACAAACACTCCCTTAGATGTCTTTTTGTTTGCTTTTCTATGTAGATGTCAACTATATATTTCGGCAATGGGAACATCAAGCTTGCATCGGGTTTAGTGAAGCCGCTTATGACTCATTTGAAAGTCGCAGAGGAACAAGTTGCATTGTCCGTAAGTCTATTATGCTTGAAATGGATAAACGGAAAAATTGGATTCGTCTTTCACAAAGGGGACACTAGAGAGGCATAGCTTATTCTTATTCATAATTTATTCTTACTTTTAGCTTAACAAAAGGCTTATTCTTACTTTTAGCTTAACATGTATTTGGTAACCCTTGCGCCATACATAAACCACTAATTATTTGAGGAACTATGGTTCAAAAAATGATTAGACTTGCCATTGATATCAAATGACAGTTCGCCTGTTCACATTTCACATTAACCATTTTCGTAGTAATGTAGTCATATATTATTTCTTACAAGTATGTTGTAAATGAAAAGGATACAACAAAACTCCGTAGTCTATGGGTAAGGCGGGTTTATTTAAACCGTAGATTCTCGGGTTCAATTCCCAATGAGTCGCTTTTGTATTTTAATCTTGAATCATAAATTTGTCGTGGTTCATATGAAACATAAATATAGGACGTAACATTTGTTCGATTGTGTTGGTCGCTGGAAAGTGAAAATTTGTTATAGGGTGGCCTCACTAGATAATGATGGATTGATGATATTAGCTACTTGCTTTAAACTTTACTGATTAAAAATAATTACGCTTTGATTTTTTTACGCCGGATTTGTGATTCTATCATAAAGAACAACATGCGGCCAAAATGACCTCAAACTAACCCGTGAAAATGACATGCCTTGGGGGCTAATCAAGTATGTTTTAACTTTTCGATCATTATAATAGTGCGTAATCAGTTGAAGTGAGGACCAAAATTAGTGCATTTGGGGTGTCAAGGGCCCTGAGATGGGTACAGCTAGGGCCTCAACTCGTTGAATTATGATGATGGAATGTATCGTAAATGGGTGTGTTTTGGGGGATGAAGTGGACGGTAAATGGGTCACTTGAGAACTAAAATGGATGTGTAATTGTGCAATCAAATAGGGCTGCATGGGTGTGTATGAGGGCTGAAATAGGTGGGTTAAGGTGATAAAATGCGACGAAATGGATATGTTTCGCCCAAGAAGGGGTTAAATGGACCTGTTTTGGAGCTAAAATAGAAGTGAGGTTAGGTCCTCGATGAGTATGTTTGAGTGCTGATATGGGGTTGCGGTGCGTGTTGAAAGGACCTGCAACAGTATGTTTGGGTGGTTTGGCCGATGAAATGGTTCCCGATCTCCGGCGAACACGCACTTTGAAACAGTGAGCGTTCATAACTACTTTATACTTTTAGTTATCCATTAGTGATCTAAATATATTATATTTTCAATGTGGTCACCGTTTGGATCCACAACAAGTAAATTTGAGGTTCAAAATAGATGTACACATTCATGTATTCGAACATGTTCTCTCGCAAACAATAATTAATATTAAAATACTACTCGCTTTAAACCACCGATTCCAATGTATGGGTTTAAGAATGTGAAAAGGGAGGTGATTTATACATGTACATCTACAAAGAATCTTGACACTATATCCGCTTTTTTTGGATGGATAACATGTCTTTTCACAACCGCACTTTGTAGGTTATAAACATCAAGTGACAATATTGGCAAAGCACTCTCGCGGCAACGCGCGGGCTACCTTGCTCGTTTTATTCAATCATGGATCTCAATCATGGATCATCTGGTTGAACTATTTTCTTGGTATCTTAGTGTTGGTGGTTATGAGCCAAGCAGGGTAAGATAGTCAGTAGCTATGCAAGACCAAATCAGATTACCGGATATCATTTGGAATCGTGTGATCACTTTCCAAAGTAAACTATTCGACCCTATGCCTGGATTACACGAATATCTACTTGGGATAAGACCAAATGTTAGTTATTGAATTTGGCACAAATCAATAACCCTTGCGCATATAAGTGTTTTAGCTTTCTGTTTGTTTCTCCTGGTTTTTCTTTATATCTTCATGCTGATGAAGTCGATCTCTATAGATAGTAGAGAACACTCAACCCTACTTAATGGACTTTATGAGTGATTAACTGCCAATTAATCACCCATAATAAGCCTCCATTATCATAGGAATAGTGGTTACATGACCAATTAAACGTGGTCATATAGCAGTTATAACAGCCACTTGAATAGGTCAAAACTGTTACAAGTTAATCACTGCAACACTACCAGTAGGAACCAATACACTAGCAGCAGGAACCAATACACTAGCAGTAGGAATCATCAGTCGCTACACTAGCAATAGTAACCATCACTAGCTGTAGGAACCAATACACTAGCAGCAGGAACCATCAGTCACTACACTAGCAGTACTAACCACTATTACATCAGGGTGTTCAGGGACCTCATGGGTGGACACTCCGTACCTCCTAACCCAAAACCAGATGTGAACTAATCCCACAAGTGCACTAAATTTTTCAACAATTCTCCTCAAATTTAGTTCACTTTCTTTGCATGAAAATCAAACATCAAACAAAACATGTGCATAAAAGAAAATATCATGAGGATTGAATTTCCATCTTAGTACATTACACGTTCAAATATTCGAGAATCAGGGTGTTCTAAGAATTGAAACCTTTAACCCATTTGAATACCTGAAGATAAAATACAAGTTTTCAAACACTGAAACGCTCCTGACACTTTACAAGCCATGTGTCCATATCCAAATTCATAAATGTTGCAAGAGCCAAAAGTCCAAAAGCGCCCTGAAGCGTCAAAACTTCAACATTCACATAGGTGGTTCCTCTTTATTCATGCTCCTGCCAAGCACTTTTTCAAAGAAAATTAACTATTAAGAAGTAAAGACTTCATCCTCCTTTCCAGCAGTGTTCGAGCACAACCTTGGGATGATAGTAAAACATGTGCTCCAATCCATCGAATGTTCAACTTTCCACATTGAACTCGGCCCCAAGTTTCCTCGGGAGGAGTTGGGTGTCTTAGCATTCAAAGGACTAAGTTGGACTTAAACACATCCCTTTAGCGACTTTATAACCATGTCTCTAGCCAAACCCTTCGTCAAGTGATCGCCTAAGTTTTGTTGAGATCTAACAAACTCTATAAATACCACCTCATTCATGATAAGCTTACGAATCATGCTATGTCTGACACCTAAGTGTCTAGACTTCCCATTGTACATCTGGCTATAAGCCTTTGCCAATGTAGCTGCACTATCACACCGGATAGAAATAGGTGCTATAGGTTTAGGCCACAATGGAATCTCAAAAAGCAAGTTTTTCAACCATTCAACTTCTTTACCTGCAGCTGCTAAGGCAACAAATTCAGATTCTATTGTTGAACTGGTGATGCAAGTTTGATTCTTCGATGCCCAAGAAATTGCACCTCCACCAAGTAGGAATACCCACCCACGGTAGACGAATTGTCTTGATGTTCTCGATCCAACTTGTATCGGTGTATCCTTCCAACATCGAAGGGTAACCAAGATATGAGAGACTATAATCCATAGTTCTCTTGGATACTTCAGCCCTATGAACCGCTTGCCGATGATGAGCACTAGGATTGCTAGTATACCGCTTAATTTACCCACCGCAAATGCAATATCGTGTCTTGTACAAGTCATGGCATACATCGATGACCAATTACCTAGAATACTCAAGTTGAGATACAACTTGCCCTTATTAGGCATCGCTTCTTACAAGTATCCATAGGTGTACTCACCGAGTATAATCAAAGTAATTGAATTTCCTCAACACCTTCTCAATATAATGAGACTGAGAGATATAATTTCTTTTACTTTCATGTTTAATCCTTATTACAAGGATAACATCAGCCTCCCCCATGTCCTTCATGGAGAACCTTGATGACAAAAATTCATTTGTCAAGTTTACCTGATTTTGGTTAGTGCCAAAGATCAACATGTCATCAACATATAGACAAATGATGACTCATTTAACAGATTCATCAAATTTTCTATATACACATTTGTCGATCGATTAAGTAAATATCCATTAGACAAAACCACTTCATCAAATTTTGATGCCATTGCTTAGGTGATTTGCTTAGTCCATAAAGAGACTTAATCGCTTTACACACCTTGTTTTCATTGCCGTGCAAGATGAAGCCCGAGGTTGGTACATATAAACCTCCTCATCCAATTCACCATTTAAGAAAGTTGTTTTCACATCCATCTGATGAATAATCAGATTGTGAATTGATGCCAAAGCAATCAACATGGTACTAATATGAGCCACAGGAGCATAAGTATCAAAATAGTCTATTCCTTAATTTTGTTTAAAGCTCTGAATGACTAGTCTAGCCTTGAACTTTTTAATAGTTCCATCTACCTTCATTTTCCTTTTGAAAATCCATTTGCAACCCAAAGGTTTGCAACCATGTGGTAGATCAACCAACACCAAGTGTTGTTGCCCATGATGGAATCCATCTCATCATTGATTGCTTCTTTCCGTAAAGCAATATCCTGGGACTTCATTGCTTCTTCAAATGTCTTGGGATCATCCTCAACAATGAAGCAATAGGAGAATTGGTCAGAGACCTCATCCCTTGTTCCTTCAATTAAATATAATTGAAACTCAGGTCCAAATGACTTTGGAGTCCTGACCCTTTTGCTCTTTCTAAGCATAGGTTCGGGTTGTTGAGCCACAACCTCAATGTCATGTGTTCAATAACATAGAACCTAAAAGCCTTGGAATGCTCAGCATATGTTCCATTAGGAATCCTCTGACTTGGTACTTTATCAGGGACATACACCAATGTCATGTGTTCCATTAGGAATCCTCTGACTTGGTCTAGGGACTGATGAGATTCTATTCTCATCAAAGTTTGCATCCCTTGATTCAATTATGGAGTTAATTGAAACAGATTCATTAGGTTCAATAACATAGAACCTAAAAGCCTTGGAATGCTCAAGATATCCAACAAAGATGCAATCAATGCCTCTTTCACCCAAAGTTTTCGCTTTTAGATCGTGGAGTCTTACAATGACCCTACAACCCCAAACCTTGAGATAGTTCAGTTGGGTTTCCTTTTGTCCGAGTTCATAAGGGTAACCTTGTTCCTTTTGTTGGGAACCATATTTAATAAATAGCAAGTCGTTAACATAGGTTCACCCGAACCCTTGACTCGATCTGAATAGGACAACATGGAATTAACCATCTTCTTGAAGACCCCATTTTTTCTTTCGTAAATACCATTTCACCGAGGAGTATAGGGAGCGATCGTTTCATGGATAATACCAATGATCGAAAATACGAGTATCCATGTACTCACCTCCCTATCGATCCTTAATCTTTTGATCGGCAACCCGAGTTGCAATTCAACTTCAGTTTTAAATACTTTGAATTTATTTTATACTTCATCCTTAGTATGTAACAGATAAACATACCAAAATCTAGAAGCATCATCAATAAATGTCACAAAGTACTTCTTATTCCCCAAAGAAGAAGTGGCATGCAAGTCACACAGGTCACTGTGTATTAGCTCCAAGAGCTTAGTTTCATGTTTAACACCCTGAAAAGGTTTCTTAGTTATTTTGGTCAACATGCAAGTCTTACACTTTTCAGTGTTCATGTCAAATGCAGGGATTAACCCATCCTTAGACATATCTTGCATCCTTTTATAGTGTACATGGCCAAGCCTAACATGCCATAGGGTAGAGTCAATCAGGTCAGTGGTGGTCACAAAGGCTGAATTATCATATTCATTAACAATATTAAGCCTGAACATTTGGTTACATAAATAGCCAAAACCAATAAACACACCATGCTTAGATAGAACAAATTTACCAGATTCAATAACTTGTTTATATCCATGATTATTCAGAACACTACTTGAAACCAAGTTCTTCCTTATATCAGGAACATGAATAACATTAAACAAAGTTACAATCTTTCCAGAACTAAACTTAAGATCTACACAACCACGACCATGCACCAAGGCTGTTGAGTCATTTCCCATGTGAAAAATAGAACCATCATTCGTTGACTCATAAGTCTTGAACCAACTTCTATCTTTACACATGAACAGTTGAACCGAGTCAACCCACCACGTAACATCATCATCCCGCACATAATAAGATTCGAGATACATATGTAACATAATAAATACGAAAAGACTTATTAAACATATTCTAACCTTTCGGTGAGTTGGTAGAACCACCTCCCCTCGAACCATTAGTGCTCGATCCATTGGTTTTACCACCAACCTTAACGCCTTTGCAATCCCTTTTAATCGACCGGTTTTGCACATTTCGAACAAGTAGATATTGTCTTCTTGTTAGGATCCGCCTTGTGCTATCATGATGTTTACGTTTGCCTTTTTGTCATTGTACACGTAAAGATGTTGTGCTCCACCATATGACAAGAGATGCACCGGCAGCATTGCTACTCTTTGGCTTGTCATTATCCTGCACTTTGAGAGATTCCTCAATGCACGAGGACCCGCTTAA
Source organism: Chrysanthemum lavandulifolium (assembly GCA_022545495.1). Taxonomy (NCBI): domain Eukaryota; kingdom Viridiplantae; phylum Streptophyta; class Magnoliopsida; order Asterales; family Asteraceae; genus Chrysanthemum; species Chrysanthemum lavandulifolium. Next base: position 286,095,962 of record CM040243.1, on the reverse strand, counting down.
CTCAACAAGAGTTAACTCCTCCTTCTTATGTTTCAAGGTATGCTTGAAATCTTTCCAAGAAGGGGGAGTTTATCAATGACACAAGAGACTTTGATAGCCTTATCCATGTGCATATTGTGTTATGTAAACCTTCTAAGTATACCAAGAAGTTTATTGTATTGTTCCATAACCGGTCTTGAATCACCATTTTCTAATTTATGAAATTACTTACAAGGAACTTCTTACTTGATGCATCCTCGACCATATATTTGGCATCCAAGGAATCCTATAGTTCTTTGGAAGATTCAAAATTCTGATAAATATCAAAGAGAGAATTTAACATACCATTGAGGATTAAACCTCTGCAAATGTAATCATCATTCTCCCATTTGCTCCTCTTCCTGATCTGTTCCACAGTAGCATCATCCCCATCATCAGGAATAGGTGTGGTTTGAACTTAGACCACACTCATGCTTGAAAGCAAGAAGTGCATCTTCTTCTGCCATCTCCAAAGTCCACCCGTTCAAACTTGTCCAGCTTTGCAAAGTTTGAAGCTATGTGTTTCATTGCAGCAGCAGCCATTGATTATCAGAAAATAGTTTACTTTGATTGTTGGTGGTTATGAGACCAGCATGGTAAGATAATCAGTAGCTATGCAAGATCAAATCAGATTACCGGATATCACTTGGAATCGTGTGATCACTTTCCAAAGTAAACTATTCGATCCTATGTCTGGGTTACATGAATATCTACTTGGGATAAGACCAAATGTTAGTTATTGAATTTGGCACAAATCAATAACCCTTGCGCATATAAGTGTTTTAGCTTTCGGTTTATTTCTCCTGGTTTTTCTTTATATCTTCATGCTGATGAACTCGATCTCTATATATAGTAGAGAACACTCAACCCTACTTAATGGACTTTATGAGTGATTAACTACCAATTAATCACCCATAATAAGCCTCCATTATCATAAGAATAGTGGTTACATGACCAATTAAACGTGGTCATAAAGCGATCATAACAACCACTTGAATTGGTCAAAGTCACAAGTTAATCACCGCAACACTACCAAGAGGAACCAATACACTAGCAGCAGGAACCAATACACTAGCGAGGAACCATCATCACTACACTAGCATAGTAACCAAAGACAGCGGTAGGAACCAATACACTAGCAAAGAACCATCACCGCTACACTGGTAACCAACACTAGCGGTACTAACCACTATTGAGTTGTCTGGTATTCGTGGACCTCATGGGTGTACACTCCGTACCTCCTATCCCAAAACCGGTGTGAACTAATCCCACAAGTGCACTAAATTTTCCAACATCTTGGCTACGATACCTCATTTGGGTTGTTTCTCTCTCGAGTCAAAATATGCTTTTGACATTCTTGAGTGGACCCATTTGCTTAATTGCAATCGTGTAGAGCCCCGAGGATAATTATAAAAGCTTGAGCTGATGGCCCCAATCAATGAACACATATTATACCACATCCTCGTTGGGGACCTTGAAAGATCTCACTTTTACGAGACCGTTCTAGCATAAGTTGTTCAATAACTTTTTTTTGTATATGCATGATCCTCGAACCACACATCAACACTATGAAGCGTTGTCTACGGTATGTTTGTTGTACCATCAATCTCGGCACTCAATTATACCATTCATCTACTTCACAGCTCATCGCCTACATTGATCCCGACTGTGTCGGATGACTACTCAACCGTTCACTTCAGGTGTGTCTTCCTTGGAGACAACCATATCACTTGGTCTGCCAAGTGACATAATACATTACCCTGCTCCAACTCTTAGTCTGAATACGGTGGGTGATAACGCTACACGCGTCGTTCGGGGTCAAGGAAACTTCCTTTTCTTGAGCAAGTTTTATAACACCCTAGGCGATGAACCTAATCGTTGTAGTGTAGTAATTAGGGTAAGCCACGGGTATTGATATCGTTCTCTGGGGAATAGGAATGCTAGTGAGAAGTTACTACGCTAAGGTTGAGGTTGAGGAAGATTATTTTTTATCTTTTATATTTTTAGAAAATGGAAAAGTACGAATCTCGGGTATTGGATTTGGGGGTTGGTATTGCTACCGATTACTCTACTATTATCTAATTATCTAAACTAAGGTTGTGATAGTCTATGTCTAATTTGATGTGTACTCGTATGATAGTTTAAAAATGTGTTTACTTAGGTTTTACTACTCCTTAATTATCTCCTATTGATGGTTGATTTGTCACGTCCTTATTCCTAGTTGCGTTGTGATTCTAAGGCTATAGGGCGTGCTTGTTTCCTAACTCTTTGAAACTACCAAAGGGTCTTGTTTACAAATCCTCTAGTGATTTATAGGCGCCTACTCTACGGTTGTCCTTGAATACTTTATCCTACAATTACCTAGATAATTATATTCTAAAGTTCACAAAGAAATTTCAAGCATTAAGTACACAACGAATAATCTAGCGCACTCTAGATCATTAGTCAACTAAGATAAGTATCAACCAATCAATATTCAATAATTAAGTTTCATATTCCTAAGCAAACACACAAATAAATTAGCGGGACATGGAGAACATGCAAGCATACACACAAATAATCAAAGACATAATTAAATTAATGAAGTAAATACTTAGCTTGATGTATAATAGGGTTTAGAACCCTAAAATCTTGCACAAGAAAGCCTTGGTTCGGTTTTAGGTTTTACTCCAAAAGACTACACACAAAGCCGAAAAATTCGGATTCTATATATAAGATTACATCTGCGACGGCGTCACCTTATGTTTCGTGGCGCCGTCGTGTCGCCGTCATTAGGGTTTCGTCTTGGCCACGTAAACCTTCGACGGCGTCACCTTATGACCGTGACGCCGTCCCCTTCAAACTCTGACCGTCTTGGTTGCATCTAGGCCGTCCCGAGTAACGACGGCCTACTCCTTTAGAACCCGACGTCGTCCCTTGAAAACATGTAATTTTTCTCTCGAGCCGTCGCAAAATTCCTTCCCGACGGCGTCGGCATATCTGCATGGCCGTCGCCTTATGTTTCAAAGACTTTGAGTGTCTCGAATTTGACTTTGGCCATTTTCTTCAGATATTCGCCTTTTCGTCCAAATAAGCATCATTCCATTTTGCCTTCAAGAGACCTAAAAAGTGAAAAGGAACGATATTAAGCAATAACGGATACAAAAGTGATCGAATAAGGGCTTAAATGACCCCTCAAAAGGTACCTTTTAAAACCTTATCAAATATCCCTACACTTGGTATTTGCTTGTCCTCAAGCAAATGTGCTTTTAGCCAATTAATTTATAAGTTAGGGGTCATGAAGCATCCATTCAAAGCGGTCCACAACACATATAAGCCCATAAAAGTCATAACAAGCACGGAAATTACATACTAGCACCTCACATGGGGTGTTTGGATACTCACATCTCTCTCGGGTGTATATATGAAATATAACAAATCGAAATGGAAGATAAACACTCATTAACGGTCCTAGTACATAGATTACCATAGGCTTGAGAATAGATCAAACCTCCGTCGCTTTGGCGTAAGCACCTAGGAAAGACTATCAAAGAGGTCTTTTAAAGGGTTGTAATGTTAGGCTTACGGTAAGGAAATGAAGGGTTTGGTGGGATAGGCTATTTAGTGGTGGATAGTCAAAAATCTCTATGTTGCAAGTATCACGAAGAATGGCGTTGCTAAGCCAAGACTCGACACTCTAAAACTCTAGGCAACGAAAATAAACAAACATAATTTAAAAGATAGATGTAGGATGGTAGCCCGTATGGTTTTTTTTTTTTTTTTTTTTTTTTTTTTTTATTTTTTTTTTTTTTTTTTTATTTTTTTTTTTCATACACTTTTACTCTACCATCCTCTACGGTACATCAAAATGATAGGGATTTATAGACACATCCCTACACTTGAGTTTTATTACTCTAACACTAATTTGACCCGAATTGAAAAGATCAAAACACTTGGAGTACATTATTATGCAAACAAAGGGAATTTGAGTTTAACGTTCTCTTTCCTATGTTTCATAAACTTTAACTTTTCCATGAATCCCAATCATCCCAAAGCGTATACAAAGGATATGACTCGACTTAGCAACTCATGCAAGCAACCGATAATTGAACTAAGGGTTTTGGGTGATAACATAAATTTGCACTAAAAGTGAGTGCAATAAAGGTAGGCTAAGGCGATTTGGGTGTATATTTGGGGTGGGGTGTAAACAATGCTCTTCATTGATATTCGGAAAAACCGAAACATCACGAGAACCGCGAAAAGGATAGGCTCGAGGGGTTAACTAGGGTATCGTGTACTAAAGATGAGTACAACGCAAAGGGTGTGGGGAATTACTCAACCGATATGGAAGAAGTAATTATATTACGGTATTAAACAAGGGTTATCCTAATGCCTCTTATCATTTAGTTATTCCTAACTACACAAGTGTAGTCTCACTAGCGATCTCGGAATGCATCACAAAACAAGTTCTAGAATCTAATATACTACCGTTCACACTCTAAGCATTAAAGATGAATGCTTTAATTCCTACTAATCTAAGGGCGATCCTCGCATTTTGGGTGGAATTTAGGTGGTAAGGGTTTTGTGCTAGTCATGCAACTTCCTATCCATGAGGCGCTTTTGTTAAGACTAATGGCCCACTCTTATACGTCATGAAAAAATTTTAAATTTGGCTAAAATTACCCTAACCTACATTTTCTCATGGTTTATTACACAAATACACTTGGACAAAGCAAATAGTCAAGGATAAGCATAGTTTCAAAGTTCCCGTTTTATTTTCCCTCCCTACACTTAAACTGAACATTGTCCCCAATGTTCCCCGAAAGTATCAAAGTTATGATAATAGAAGGTAATTAAAACGAAAGAAACTAATACTCCCACGATTAGCTCGGTAGGATCCGTAAAAAGTGGTGGTTAAATCTTTTCCAAGAAGAGTTTTTTTTGCGTGAAAGGCTCCTTCCAAACTTGTGTAACTTCTTCTTGACAAACTAAACACGCACACTAGAAGAAAACAAACGAAACCTTCGCGTAAATCGGTGGTAATAATATACATAAGACTCGATTTAAACTAGGATATAATGCTTGTGGAATGGATGTTTACGAATTTGTTTTGAAAGTTAAGATCCGGAAAATTCCAAAATTTTACAAGTAGCTCGAAAACGAGAAAAAAGTAAGTCGATGTTTTATTCCTTCCCGGCGCGTCGGTTTCAATCTGACGCCGTCGGTTATCCCGACAAAAAGCGGTCTTCGATTTTACGGAAAAAAATTGCGGAAAATTTGCATCTTTAGAATCTGGAAAAACTTCTGCAAAACATCCATTATGACTCGATACAAGCATTTGACTCGAACAAACAAACATATATATCTTTTAGTTAATTGTTATTCTCATGTTCACGTTTCTTATGAAAACGTGTGTAATCCTCCCTACACTTATCCTTTATGTAAAATACCTTTATATGTAATTAAGACGAGGTTAAAAACAAAATAAAGCATTTTTACAAATTCAAACATGAGGACAAACAATCAATAAAAGATATACGACACACAAATAAAAATAAAAACAAATACACATGGGTTGCCTCCCGAAGCGCTTGTTTTTGTTCGAGTCACGAGCGACTCTACCCTTATTTAACGAGATAAAGGGAAGTTTTCCCTACACTTAAGTTTAAGTGCGGGTGATAGTAGCAATACACACCCTAGGGTGGAAATTTGCTACGTGAGGAGAGGGTGATGGGTGATTTATATGCTCAAAGGTGTGCTCTATTCATTATAACCTTACCTAAGTCTATTGGTGTAGCGGGTGAATCAAATCTCCTCCTAAAAATGGATCATCTTCTATCAACTTCAAAAGATTCTTAGTTAAGGATCCATCTTGACCTAATAAACCCGGTTTAAACCCATAGTGTTTCTTGTTATCAACCATGAATGGGTGATATAAGTGTGTAAGGTCATGGGTTACTCCTATATTAGCTTCCACTCTACATGGCCTAGAATCTACCACCTTTATCAAGCAACTACCGGACTATCTATTTTGATGGGTGGATTGGGGCCTAATTCAATTCAAGATTCACATCTAAAGACGGAAAATTGGGTAAGGTTTTTAAGTGAGGCTCGGTTCATCAAAATATGGAACTTCCTAGGACTAGAGAGAGGTCATGACAACAAGCATCTAAACCTACATTCTCTAATGGCGTTTGGTCCAAAGGTTCTCTAATTGGGGTTCCTATAGTCTCTTCTTCTTCTTAGGGTAAGTTATAGGCGATGTGTGTTCCTCAGTGATGGTAAGACTTGTGGGTTATCCGATGGGGTTGGATTTTCTACTCTATCCTCCATCTTATCAAGATCACCTATGTATTCATTTTGTATTGTGGTAGCGCTAACCATGACATGCACCTTGGTACCTCAACTCTAATCATCTCCTTCCTAAACAACCTTTCCGACCGAAGTTTCCAAATTGAAAATAGGTCTAAAATTCGTTTTTGGGTCCCATGTTCCACTTCTAAATTGGGCGTGAATCTCAAAGGTTTCCCATGCAAATTGAGCACCACGTCCCCAAATATCCCCATCCGTTACATAGTCAAGTCTCCTTTGGGTTTAGTGGGCGTACGAGTGTAAAAGAATTGTAGTGGAAGCAGTGAAGTCAATACCATGATAAAGGACTTTTGCAATAAATATTTAATGCAGTCCAAGCCTCGGGAAAGGATTCATCATGATGTTCTTTGGAACCTCGGGATCTCATTTTGGAGTGGAAAAGGTAGATTATGTAGTGGATTTTGTTGATTGGGTGAAAGTTTTGGTGGATTCGCGTTCTCCATGATGGTGAGCGGAAGAGTCAATGGAAAAGTTTTACGAACAAAGGCACAAAGAAGGGGATAGACTACGAGGAAGTTAAAAATGAGAAAAAGTTACTTGATAGGAATCAAGTAAGGAAACCTAAGCGAGGTGGACTACTAACTAGCTATTCTATTCCCGCAATGGCGCAAAAACTTGATAACGCTCACACGCGTCGTTCGGGGTCAAGGAAACTTCCTTTTCTTGAGCAAGTTTTATAACACCCCAGGCGGTGAACCTAATCGTTGTAGTGTAGTAATTAGGGTAAGCCACGGGTATTGATATCGTTCTCTGGGAATAGGAATGCTAGTGAGAAGTTACTACGCTAAGGTTGAGGTTGAGGAAGATTATTTTTATCTTTTATATTTTTAGAAAATGGAAAAGTACGAATCTCGGTATTGGATTTGGGGGTTGGTATTGCTACCGATTACTCTACTATTATCTAATTATCTAAACTAAGGTTGTGATAGTCTATGTCTAATTTGATGTGTACTCGTATGATAGTTTAAAATGTGTTTACTTAGGTTTTACTACTCCTTAATTATCTCCTATTGATGGTTGATTTGTCACGTCCTTATTCCTAGTTGCGTTGTGATTCTAAGGCTATAGGGCGTGCTTGTTTCTAACTCTTTGAAACTACCAAAGGGTCTTGTTTACAAATCCTCTAGTGATTTATAGGCGCCTACTCTACGGTTGTCCTTGAATACTTTATCCTACAATTACCTAGATAATTATATTCTAAAGTTCACAAAGAAATTTCAAGCATTAAGTACACAACGAATAATCTAGCGCACTCTAGATCATTAGTCAACTAAGATAAGTATCAACCAATCAATATTCAATAATTAAGTTTCATATTCCCTAAGCAAACACACAAATAAATTAGCCGGACATGGAGAACATGCAAGCATACACACAAATAATCAAAGACATAATTAAATTAATGAAGTAAATACTTAGCTTGATGTATAATAGGGTTTAGAACCCTAAAATACTGCACAAGAAAGCCTTGGTTCGGTTTTAGGTTTTACTCCAAAAGACTACACACAAAACCGAAAAATTCGGATTCTATATATAAGATTACATCTGCGACGGCGTCACCTTATGTTTCGTGGCGCGTCGTGTCGCCGCCATTAGGGTTTCGTCTTGGCCACGTAAACCTTTCGACGGCGTCACCTTATGACCGTGTGCCGTCCCTTGACTCGGCGCCGTCTTGGGCGCATCTAGGCCGTCCCGAGTAACGACGGCCTACTCCTTTAGAACTGACGTCGTCCTTGAAAACATGTAATTTTTCCTCCGAGCCGTCATAAAATTCCTTCCCGACGGCGTCGCGGATATGCGATGTGACGCCGTCGCCTTATGTTTCAATGACTTTGAGTGTCTCGAATTTGACTTTGGCCATTTTCTTCAGTATATTCGCGCCTTTTCGTCCAAATAAGCATCATTCCAACATTTTGCCTTCAAGAGACCTAAAAGTGAAAAGGAACGATATTAAGCAATAACGGATACAAAAGTGATCGAATAAGGGCTTAAATGACCCCTCAAAAAGGTACCTTTTAAAACCTTATCAGTGGGGTTGTCAATGTCATGGCCGAGACTTGCTAGATACGCAATCTTCTTCGTGAGTTACATATGCCCCTATACGTTATTACTCTGGTTTATTGTGATAATGTAAGCGCAATGTATATCTCTATTAATCACGTGCAACACCACCGCACGAACCATATTAAGATATGTTAGACCAGTGGCGGACCTAGCCGAAAACGTAAGGTGGTTCCTATTTTGACCACGACAATAAAGTGAAAAACCAAGTGCCTAAGTCGGGTCGGGTTGGACCGCATTGTGTTGAATCAGGCTGAGTCTAAATACCAAATAAAATACCATGTTTATTGATTCTATTATAACAGTTAAAGCTATTATCGATGTTTAATATCGAACCTCGCATAAGATCTCTCTTTCAGTTAGATTGCTCAATCGGTCCGCTTGTACCAAGTGTCATTTAATTAGGCTAGTCCCAATGCAACCTGGGACGACTGGGACAACCCATGCACGTCGCCTTTCTCTCTCCAAATGACACAGGACAACCCGAATGCCCCAATGACGACCGAGGATTTTTTTTTTTTTTTTTTTTTTTTTTTTTTTTTTTTTTAATTCAAACATTTTTAACATTAAATTTAAATTTCATTCAAATTAAAAAACATTACATTACGAAATTAAAAAAAAAAAAAAAACATTACACTACTTATTAAAAAAAAAATTACAATAAAATTCAAATAAACACAAGAATACTTAAATCATAAATCTAATCTGAATGCTCCCCGCATGCGAGTCATACTAGGAGTACGAGAACCCAAGAATCCTCGAATGAGGTTCCCAGAGCTCAAGTTGGTAGTCGAGTTGATGCACCAACACCATCGTCTTTGTTTTCCGATAGCTCCAATTGATTTTGGTGTCGATGTTGTTCGTTATCATCGAAACAGCTTTCCACAACTTGTCAAGAACCTCGCGATCTTTGCGTGCTTGATCTTTCAAAAATTTCGATCACGCTTTTCTTTCAGAGTAATGTCGCTGCAACTCGTAGTTTTGTCTCATTTGTTCCTTCTCGGCTTTCTTTCGTCAAACAATTCGATGACGCTTATAATAGCTTGTTTCCGAGCCTCATCGTCGATATTACATTGATTTTGAACGACACTTGCATATCTTCAACTGAATGGGGAGACGGTGCCATATTAAATCGTGTGTTAAGTATTTTGAGGTTGAATTGTGTTTGAAATTGTGTGTTAAGAAATGTGTGTGAGGTGAAGTTGGTATTTATAGAGTGGTAAAGTTGGTTTGATTTTATTTATTTTTTTTTTTATGACCAAACGGTCGAATTTTTAAGTTTGGTATTAATTCAATCGTTGGGAAAGGATATACATGCTATAACATCGAGCGTCAAAACACCCGATGTCCACAAACTTCTCCTTCGCCCGATGTCCCAACCGATGTGCCACATTGGTTGCCAACCGATGTTAGATCGGTCGTGGCTCAAAATTTTTGTTGCCCCAACCGATGTATACCCTCCCACTGCTACTAGCCTTACATCATTGATTTAAAACTTACAAATAGTTTACCTTTAAAACATTGATAAATATGTATAACTAATTGTTTATTTTTTGTAAAAAATTACTTAATCAAATAAGTGTAATAATCTATTAGTTTGTTACTAGAGTAATTTTTAAAACTTAGTTTGTTAAATACTCGACTGACATACAAAAATGAAAGGTGTATTGAGAAACTTAGATAATTAAACTTATGTTAAATTAATAAACATTGAAAATTGAAAAGTTAACATTAAAGACCAAAGGCTCAAAAAAAATAAAAAGATTAACCATCGTCTTCTTTTTCATTTCCCAACACAACTACCTTCCCTTTCTGCGAGTGGCTTCCGACCAAATCTCCGGTCACTTCTACTGATCAATTTCAATATAAGGATTTTTTTATATTTTGTTCCCTTTGAGAGAGAGAGGGAGAGAGATAGAGAGAGAGAGAGATCTACTAGGTGAAAATGGAACTTGTATATTGAACTCACACCTTACAAATGAGAGTATTAAAGCATTATATACCGACTTTCATAAGCTGGAGTCGGTTTGGGCTTTCATGGGTCGGGTCATGGACTTGGTTATGGACTAGACATATATCTTGGACTTTTACTTACACTATTAGCTTATACCAAGTCCAAATGCCCTTAACTATTCTATTACAAAGCCTATTACAAGTTACAAGGTTGCTAAATATAGAATGACCATCACTTTACTAGCTAACAATCTCTCCCTTTCCGGAGCGGCTTTCATCATCGATACCTGCACAATAAGGTAGATAATAATGATGTAAGGCCAATCGATAATTGTGTACTTTTTCTAAAAGAATTGTTCTACTACGATTGTTTTACTGATGAAGCATCTTGATCCTGTTTCATCTTAGTCGGGTATAATTAAGCTCCTAATTGTGTTATAGACTGTTTTCAATACTTTGGATAATCTAAGTATAGACCTACGTTATCAGGAGTCCATTCATAAAGGAATATCCTTGGTAGGGTTTCCATCTCGAAGTGCTAGGTTATTCTTACGAATTACACCACCTACCGTTGCCTAAATTCGATGCCTCAAGAATACTTATGACAATCCAGGTGAGCTGCTGGAGTATACATAAAGCATCACTCTACGACTGTAGACCGTTTGAAGGAAAGTTACGACCATAAACAACATCCTGGCTAACGTAGATTACCAGTTATATCATGCTTAAGCCATGAAGGGTTAACTAGGAGACCCACTTTCAGTGCTGTTTGATGTTGAAACTGGCGGTTTTTTCGTTCAATAATCATGAAATACTGCATGATTACCACTATGAACATTTTGGCAAGATTACTTGGATCTGTTAAGGACTCTTAAGTAAAACTTGTGTTCTTATTTGTGAACAAGTGTAAATTCGCATGTATCCTATTGGGATTTTTTTTTTCTGAATCTCGTTCGCTCTAGACTTGATTTGTGTGTTTTGGTTTTAATGAGCGGAGGCTGAAGCAGATTCACACCTTTTCAATATCAACGATTCTCAGAGTGAGATATCGATAGGTTACGTATTTATCTACGTGAGAAATAAAAGAAGAATCTTTTAAGAGAAACTTGAATGGATAGGGAAGGGTTGTGCATTGCATCACTGGGTCTATGATGTCTATCTTCAATATCACAATCATCTTTGTGATTAATGATAGCATATGTAGTGACCCGGTTTCTTCTATAAGTGTATGGAGGGTGATGGTTGTAATCCGTCTAGTTTTAAATTTATAATATAAAGAATCCTTTTGATAGTCACTAACACTCATGGGCAGTGTATCCGTTCGTATAGTATAGTGAGTCGGCAAGAACGGGTAGTTCGCGAGGAGCGAGAGATCTTAAATATCTAACTCGTAGTTTTATTAATTTTACTATGTTTTAATCGCCGATTATGTTTTTAAGCTAATTACTAAAGACATAAATAAAATAAAAAGAAAAGTAAAATAACGATAGTTTGGTGAAGAGAATATGAAAAGATAAAAGCATATTTGCCTTGCTAATCCTCTAATTTCATCAATGACAATGTTCTAAATGCAATGTTCATCTAGTGGGTTTCAGTGAATCTAAGGTGGAGGAGGTCGAGTACGGTCGCTTCCACTCCTAACTTCTTCCTAAAAGCTGGGGAGGCCCGATTACGTCTTTTATGCTAAGAAATAATCTAAGCATTAAGTACCATCAATTGATCTATGTAACATGTATTTTTGTGTGGGTGCCAAACCACTAAGTTTTCTTGATAAAGGTGGGAAATCTTTGGTTATCAGAAATCGCCAATATCGCTACTAAATCTTAAACCCTATTGTCTACCACTTTTAACCAGGTGACGGCCTTGGTTATCATAATCTTGTTACCATTAAAGTTACTTGCCAAGTTAAATTAATGATTCATATAGGTGTCTTTCACTTAGTTATCACATAGTAAACAACTATAATCAACAGGTAGCCATGGTCTACGCAAAGATGTAAGTCTATAACAGAACATAAATCATCCAAAACACACATAGAAGAAATTAAATAACATATGTCATTGAATTAAATAGGTTCATAACAAGGCAAGCACACAGGGCTTAACCTTTCATAACAAATGATAAGCAAAGATTATTAAGAGTAAACAAAGATAATCGAAATTATATTAAAAAGCTGATAATCAGTGGATTATGATGTGCAAAATCTTCACTCTTGGTGTCTTCTTTCATTCTTCAACCTCCCCAAATGAACTAGGGTTTTAAAACTTTAGAATTCTCTCAAATGTGTGGAATAGACTGTATTTATAGGCTAAAAAGGCTTGGGATCGTTTCGTGTTATGACGTATGCCTATAGATTGACATACACCATATGCCTCTAAAATAACATATACGAATCTTCTAGACTTCAGGTCCATACGGCATATGGTTGAATAGGTCATATGGTGTTCTTCAACACTTGGGAAATTAAATCAAGACGAGAGCTCATACGTCGTATATAATAAGAGTGACATGCGACGTATGCATCTTCAACACTTACGTATTTCTTGACGAGACAACATTCTTCATATGCTCATGGAGTGGCATACGGCGTATATGAATGTCTAGAAATGGGCTTCGTCACATTTGGCTGTTTTGGCTCTTTTTTTGGTCTTTCCGCAAGAATTCTCTTTTTGCTCCAAATAAACAATGAAATACAAATTTATAGCAATTAAGTACAATATCTCATCAAAACAAGGTGACATAAACATCATCAGAGACCATGAGGCCTCAAATTGTGAAGTCCTCAGAGAATTCAAGTTCAACTTATTTGGTGTTAAAGAATGGGGCATGATGCTTACCATCCTATGGAAGAAGAAAGGAAAGATTGCCTTTAGATTACTTGAAACTCTGAGCAAACATATGAAGATCTGAGAGAAGTGGGAAATTCTCTGAAAGCAGAACCTCTTAAACCTGTACAAGCTTCCTCAAAGTCATAAAAAAAGAAAAAAGAAAGTGGAATTTGAAGAAGAGCAAATCATTGCTGGGTTTCAATGCAGTAGGACTCTACTTGAGGGAGTTAGGTTCAATGATATGGTGGTCATCAAAAGCTAGAACATGGAATATTATTCTTTAATGTCTACAACCAGTAAGCCTTTCAAAGAGTGTCAGAGATTAAGATAGTTCAAACTGGTGCCTTGTTCTTCTAAAAAGTCAAGGCTTTACAAAACAAGTCTCCTGAGAGTGAGAAGTTTGTAAAGTTGCTTGACAATCTAATCAGTGAAAGGCCTGACAAGCATAAGTTTAATCTAAAGAAAGTGAAGATGGAATAGCTGGGTTTTCAAGTCTAAGTGCTAGATAAATATTTGTATCAGTTTTTGTGAAAATCTTTTGTACTATGTAATGATGAATGAATATCTATCAGTTTATGTTCCTTATCTCAACAATCAAATTACTTTTAATTTGTAAGAAGAAGTTTTATTTGCGAAGATACGGGTTCGACTATTGAGAAGATACGGGTTGAATATGAGTGGAAACCACCTCATTGTGATAAATGTAAGATTTTTGGTCATACCCTTATTGAATGTCCTAAAGTTGTTGAACCTCCTGCTCAGCCTACTAAGCGTGCTAATGATGGTTTTAAGACGGTTAATAACAAGAAGAAGGGAAAGCAAGGGGGGCCTACTTTTCCGGGTCAAGGAGGGTTTTCTAAACCTGTTGTGGGTAAGCAGTTTCAATATCAACCCAAAAGACCTCCTCGAACCTAAGAAAGTGGAAGTCACCAAGAATGCTTCGATGTGGCTAGTTCGAGTGGAACAAATATTTCTACATCTAACCAGTTTGATGCACTTAATAAGGAATATACGGATCGTTTGGTAGTCCTTCTAATGACACCAACAAGGATGTGATTCCGGTCATTCAATGGAAGTTAATGAAGATAAGTCTACTAAGACAGTAATCGCATCACAAGAACCCCTTGTGAGTGATTTGAAAGAGATGGAGTCGATGTGGCTCCTAATACTAGTGATTCTTGTATTCCGCGCGCCTCATCTACTAAGAGTTAATCCTTTTCTAAAGTGGGAGATATCGTGGTTTCGATTCGATGATGAGGTGGTTGCAACCCATTTGATGAGTCTCGCTAACTGCTCAATGGTGGTGGCCATGAGTTTGAAGATGAGTATGATGACTATGATGACTATCTGAAGGGGTTTATGATCTTCCGGAATTTGGATGCCTTTAATGCCATTTATGGCACCAAGCTTCAAGGTCCTAGGAAGTAATTTTCTTCGCTTTGCCCTATGTTATCATTTGAGTAGTGGTTTGTTTTCTTGTTTAGAAAATAAGAAGTATCTTGTTATGTAAGCTTTATGCCTATGTAACGGGCTGAGATATGGGATTTCACTCATATCCATTGTACTTAAACGTTTCTTTGGTTAATTTATTTACCAGGGTGCAGGATTACTCCCCTTTACCCAAAAGAAGTTTTATTTGCTCACTTACACTTAAAAATATTTAGGCTATTTCTATATCTAAATTGAGGGAGATTGTTGGGCCAGTTCAGAGCCCAAAGTCTCTTAGTATATATTTGAATGAGAAATACCCTAAGTGATGACAAGTCCCTAATGAGTTCTTTCTTCCTTCTCCAAATAGACTAAATCCTAGATTTTATATTTATTGGTTTAGCATAGTTCTTACTTAAACGTAATAACTTTGGTTTTGTGTTCAAGTTTAATGAGGGGATCACCGCAATTACATTGTCATTCAATCTCAAGTGTTTTTTTGGCAAACACTTGAGTATAATTCTTTAACATATATTAATAAAGAATTAAACGTTTAAAAATAATTATTGTGCTTAACTATCAAATATGTAATTTTATAAACCCTTGTTAGTAGTCATATTAATTAAGTGTTAACTAATATATAGTTGATAACTAAGTATTACATATTCCCCATTTGCATGCAAGTAAACATGAATAACATATTACATATTTCCCATTTGCATGCACCGGAGTGAACTTGGAAACAATATAGCAACCAACATAAAGTCGAGCATATGTAGTTACTTACGGTGTAGTTGCTGATCTTGCCAAACTAAAATAATTAATCGAGCAATTTTTCCAACTTTGTCTGCATCTTTCTCCATACGTTGCTTGATTACTACATATTAAAAAACATAGAACTATAAGTTTAATATAAACCAACTAAAGAAGCTTGTATCTTATGTTCGCATGTTATTAAGTATCAAATTATCCGAAAATTGGTAATAAAAATTGCTTCTTTGACTGATATGTATCTCTGAAGTTAACATTTTTCCTAGTGTGAAGCCCAAAAAACCTTAATGGCCGTGATGCTTTTGGTCACACTTTTTTTTATTATTATTATTTTTTTTAACTTTTAGTGACATTTTTATGACTTTTGGTGACATTTTTTTATGTGTCATTAAACGACATTTTTTTTGTAGTGAATATATGTGTACTAATGATCATGATGCTACAATGAAAAAGACCTAGAACTAAATAAGAGAAAGAATCTAAGATTATCTTTCATATCAGTAGCCTTAGTTAGCTCTCGATTCCTCATGAGCATCCTGTTTAGAACTTTGTTAACATAATACTTAATTGATAATATCATAAAGTCGACAACATCTTATATCTCTGAAAAATTAATATCTTTTCTAACGATGGTAGTAGATCGAAACCAATAGCTTTTTTAGTAGTTTATTCATTTTCTCATATTGCTTCTCAATTGTTTGGTGGGATTAGGGTACGGTTTGATCGTCTGTGGCATTTGGTTATGGAGAATGTGTACCGAATTAAGTTTTAGGAGATTAGGGTTTTTGATAAATTATACATGTTAAATATTTTGATAAACTATAAATGGTAATAGTAATTATCCTAATTTTTAAAATCGCTACCACATAAGCATTATTAGAGAATAATTAGTTGCCACACCATCGATTTATTTGATCATTAACAAAACCTTCTATTACTCCTATATTGGTTTTGACTTTACCTTTATTAGATCTGAATTTTCGTATAGAGCCCACTAATAATGCCCTTATTTCTATCAAAGTCTCGAGCCCAATGAGTTTAAGCCTATTAGCGAGTTAAACAAATAATAACCCTAAAACATGCAGTTATATAAATTATAGAACTTTTGCTTGAAACCCTAATGGTGCTTGGCCATTTCTTTCACGGCGAAACCAAACCCTAGCTACCTTCTTCTTTTCTTATTTCTTTTGATGATATTGTTGGAATTATATATCATGACAATCAATAATAAAACACAAAACATTAAAGAATACATGCGGAAGCGTATAAGAAAGATTAATGAATAATTAATTAACATAAACAAGAATATGCGTATCTTTCTTGATTCTAGCCGAACAAGAATCAAATCCCCAAAACTAGCAATAGGATGAACCCTAATTAGGTTTTATAGGATTATGTGAATTACCCCTTACCGATTTTGTAATTCAATCCAAGAATACTAACAATAATGTGTTAGTACCACTTTCTTGTACACACGTACTATAACGAATTAAAGCAATGCTAATTTTAATTAAACAAAACAATTTGGTTTTGGAAAAGCAATGTGTCGACACCCTTGGTGTGATTGTCGACCGAACACAAGCAAAAACACACACAAACTATTTTAGGTTTTAGCTTATGAGTACAAGAGATAAATTACAAACACCCAAGGTTTTGTATTTATACCCAATATAACTTGGTGAATAAGTTGGCTATGGGTTGGGTTATGGAAACAACCGATCGGCCTAGGACTCCCAAAGGGATTCTAGAACCTTCTCGATCTCTAATTTCATATTTAGTCCTTCCAATTACATTTAACGACCGTTAGCCCATTACACTTAATTTCTTAACGTCCGTTATACTTATTTCGTTTAATTAATAAATAAATACAACATTTATATTTAATTATTAACTTTAATCCTCATACGCAAAGTGTGCAATCCCGTGATCTCGAGTTCGATCCTAACTCATGTCTACTAATTTATATCCATAAAACCAACAACTCCCACTTGGATATATCTTAATAGAGTGATCACATCGGTTAGCGTCTAGCAACACTTCGATGCCTCTAGTACAACTCGAGCAAGGCTCCTGAAAAACCTTTTAATGATTTCTCATTATTATTATCCTTTTGTTTCTAATACCACGTTAAATAAAGATATGGAATTAAGTCATTCTTTATTCAACTATTTTGTTTCTCGTTTAAGTGATCGATCAAGATTACCAAATCTTCTCGAACATATTCGGAAGATTTTAGGTGCGCCGACAAACATCTTGTCAACCCTCACGAGGGCCCAAAGAAGATTAAACTCCAAATAAATTTGAATGAACAAATTCTATCTTGACTACGAGACTAACCCACAAACTTTGTACATTACGAAACAACCCTTATGACTACCGATTCACGATATCGTTAAGTTGCTCCACGTAAATGCATTACATTCATGACACTTATCCGGTATCTCAAGTCGATGATAACTATTCACAATTTACTTATAACAATATCCACAAAGTAAATTATGTAGTTGGGATAAGTCCTATATTCAATTCATTGAATATCATCTGAAATTGGTATGCATTCTCATCAATATACTTTCAAATATATTCTACCACATTTATCAGATTTGTCTTAGTTTAATGATACTCCCATATCATTAATCGACAACGGACAATTTAGAATAACTTAGTTACTCATGGATTAAACATGCAAATATAGGACAACAATATTATAAATGAAAATAAGCATAATCCAAACTTTATTTCATCAAAATAATAAATGTTTTACAATATCCTTTATCCAAATACTAATCATAGTTCGCATGAAACTATTAGCTAAACGAAGTCCAATTCTATTGGCAAGTCCAACAAGCTTTCTCTAGCCAAAGCCTTAGTGAATGGATCACTAAGTTGTCATCATGTGAACCTTCAATAGATTTATTTCACCTTCACGGACTTGTTCCCGAACATAGTGATACTCCGTAGAAAATGTCCGGTGCCCTTCATCACTCGGGTTCATTGGCAAATATGATTGCTGCAGAATTGTCACAATACATATCAATAGGCGATTCAATCAAGGCATAACACCAAGCCCCGAAATGAATTTCCTAATCCAAACAACCTCCATTACTGACTTTCAAGCAGCTATGTATTCGGCTTATGTCGCAGACATCGCAATCGTACTCGCTTCTTGCTCTTCCACCAATCGCTCCTCCATTAATGACAAAGACATCACCCGTCGAGACTTTGTATCATCGTTATCACATCGCCAGACGCATCACAAGAACTCAGAACACCAAGCTCGGATCGATTTCCACCATACACTAAAAACATATCTTTCATATTCCTAAGATACTTTAGATTATGTTTAACAAGCATCCAAAGAAGTTCACCCGGATTCGTTGATATCGATCGTCATGTTTTGAGCGAACGCCACATCCGGCCTTGTGCATCTCACAACATACATAGTAGATCCCATCGCCAAAGAATAGGAACTTTCGCATGCGTGCACTTCAGTGAGATGTTGAAACACACATATCGCTACATAAGTCATGCTTTACTTCCATCGGCAAATATCCTTTCTTGGAATTTTGCATATTGAATCTCTTCAATATTTTATCAATATAAGCACTTTGACTTGAACCAATTAACCGTTTTGACCTATCTCGGTAGATCTTAATTCTGAATGTATGCGACTTTTCTAATCCTTCATGGAAAACATTTTCCAAGATATGCATTAACATTTTGCAAACTTGGAATGTCTTTTCCCATAATTAATATGTCATCGACATAAAGGATAAGAAAAATTACATCACTCCCACTAACTTTGTGATATACACATGGCTCATCAAGATTTTGAATAAATCCATACCTTTTGATTTCTTTATCAAATCTCTTATTCCATTGCCTCGATGCTTGCTTCAATCCATAAATGGACCTTTGAAGTTTGCATACACGGTTTGGAAATTGTGGATTCACGAACCCCTCCGGTTGCTTCATATAGATGTCTTCATCTAAGCGACCATTCAAGAAGGCGGTTTTGACATCCATCTGCCATATCTCATAGTCATAGTATGCTGCTATAGCTATGAGAATTCTAATAGCTCTAATGTCAGCTACAGGAGATACGAGATCATTTTCAAGAAAATCTCCATACCTAGCAACAATTACTTTATTTTCAGTTGGATAGTAAAAGTAGTAACCCATAGTTTCCTTAGGGTATCCTACTAAGATACACTTTCTGTGTCTTTGTTGTAGTTTATCCGCAGAGTCACGCCTAACATACGCCCGCAACCCCAAACCTTTAAATAAGATAGGTTAGAGCTTTACCATTCCATATTTCATATGGTGTCTTATCAACCTTCTTTGTGGAAACCATATTCGAATAAAGACAAATGATTCTAAAGCATAATCCCAAAAGGATAAAGGTAGAGTAGTAAGATTAAACATTGATCGTATCATGTCCAACAATGTACGATTTCTTCTCTCGAGATACACCATTTTTTGTGGAGTATATGGAGAAGTGAGATTCTGGACAATTCCATTCTCGCCTAAGTAATCTTTAAACTCGGCTTAGATACTCACCTCCTCTATCGGATCAAGAGCTTTAACCTTCTTTACCAATTGCGTCTCTATACTGCTTTGAAACCTTAAATGTTTCAAACACCTCATGTTTATGCTTAAGTAAATAAACATAACCACAACGGCCGAAATCATCAAGAAGGTTAAAGTAGCTAGCACCTCTCTTTGACACATGTCTAAGTAGTCCACACACATCAAGATGAATAAGACCAAGTAGATCGACGCCTCTCCATATTTCTATGAAAAGGTTTCTTCGTCATCTTGCCAGATATGCATGACTCACATTTATCAAATGATTCATCATTGATATTTTGCAAAAGCCCTTCGTGTTGTAGCTTTTGCATGCGAGCCTTGCCTATATGAGCAAGTCTACAATGCCAAAGATAAGAAGAATTCAAGTCCAACTTCAATTTCTTATTGATGCTAAACATCGAATTATTATATTTGTTAGATTCATTTCCAATAACATCAATTTCAAACACATCATTCACAGTAATTGCATTAAAATAAAATACACCATTTAAAGAAACATAAATTCCATTACGTGAAATAGTATGATTAAACCCATCATCCAACAATACTGAAAAGGAAACAACACCTCTAATTATAGAACGTACGTAATAACAATTGTTCAATAACAGTAATAAGCCCTAAGGCAATACTTAACTAAACACTCATATGGCTTCAACAGCTGCATGTGCCCCATTGCCCACGTGCAGATATTGCTCCCCATAGCCACCTTCTCTCCACTCTAAACCCTGCGATTGTATTATAAATGTGAATACCACATCCAAAGATCATATACCCGTGAATTTTTAT
Source organism: Chrysanthemum lavandulifolium (assembly GCA_022545495.1). Taxonomy (NCBI): domain Eukaryota; kingdom Viridiplantae; phylum Streptophyta; class Magnoliopsida; order Asterales; family Asteraceae; genus Chrysanthemum; species Chrysanthemum lavandulifolium. The sequence goes on along the minus strand of CM040243.1, from coordinate 286,075,176 downwards.
GATTAAGAGTAAATAATTCAATTACAAATAAGTTGCTCAAGGACCGGCCCGAGGACCCAAAGATACTTCATCTTATTTGCCCAATTCATCAAGATAGAGCACAATTTCTCTCCAATGCCCAACGACCTTGAAGTGGTGGCATGCTTGATCCCCTTTAGGATTTTCCTCCTAGGAGTAGGGTACTTCTTGGGTTCGGTTGATAGGCCATAACTGCTTACCCTTATCAACTTTCCTTTGCCCTTTCCCTTCTTGTTGTTCGCATGCTGCGGTTTTGGCTTATTTATCCTTCACCCCGAATTGCAAGTACACGGGGAGTAGGAGCCTTCGAGGTAACCCTTTTTCATAATCAATTAGCAATGCGTGTAGATCAAGAATCGCCTTCCCACGCATTGCATATTGAAGTTCGAACAAAACCATTGAAATCCTTGTTAAGGGATCCGTTGATCAAGTTCACAAAGAATGTCATTTTCATAAACTTTTCCAAGTGCTAGTAATCGTCCATGTATCCTTTCATCTCCAATACATGAGCACTTACGGGTTTACCCTCTCCCCTTGCGGATGTGTAATGCATCGATCAAATCATAAATTTTGATAATGCCGCGGTTTCGAACATAGTTCGGAGTTCATTGAGCATGTTAAATGGAAAGTAGTTTTCGAACTTTTGGAGAGCGAGTTCCATCGTTCCCAACATTAGGCAAGCCACATCGTTATGACGCTTATACTCAATTTTCAAGCAAGCATTTTCCGCGTCGATGACGGTCTTTGGTTCAACAAGGCAAGGGCGACAGATAATCCAACCGATCAAGAACTCTACAGACAATTCTCAAAGATGGTGCCAATCATTGAAATTCTTAGAGCTACCAACTTTTCTCGATCAAAAGCTTTTGAACGTAGAACTTAGTGCAATGTTAGTGTTATCGTTGTTTTGAGCCATTTCTACGTAAAAAGTTCAAGTATTAGTATTTTCGATAATACAACTTTTCAAGAAAATAAAATATACCCAAGGTAATATAAACATATAACCATATATTTTCTCGAAAACTAGGATCCAAATTATCATAGGTTCATTACATCGCTTGATCCGCTAGTAACGAAGCATATAATAAGGTAATATGTCGAACAATAATTGGCAAACAATTTCCAATTCCTAGATCATTATGGGATTTATATTTTCCAACGCTATTGCAAATATAAACATGTTTTATCCCATCTTATGCCTTGAGTCCAGGTCTCACTTCCTACTCAATTTAAGTGTCTAACTTAAAGAACTGCAAATATGTTCATGTAAGGTCTGACTTTACATAAAGATTTACCTTTCTATCACAATCTCGCCAAGTTCTGACATAACGTAAATTGCAACTTCAAGTGTTCCTTTAACTAGATGGCACAAACTTAATTTATAAAGGGTATTAGTTTTGGTTTATGGTGTCAAATCAAATATGTACAAAGATGTCATGCATTCATCTTGTAGCATAAATTTTAATAAAAAACTTTTTATTAACCAATTCATAAAGATCAAATTATCAAAGTTTTGATTGAGGTATTGGTTTCGCCAATCAAGGAATTTACCTTTAATTATTGATAACGCTACACGCGTCGCTCGGGTCAAGGAAACTTCCTTTTCTTCGAGCAAGTTTTATAACACCCTAGGCAAAGGAACCTAATCGTTGTAGTGTAGTAATTAGGGTAAGCCACGGTATTGATATCGCTCTCTCAGGGAATAGGAATGCTAGTGAGAAGTTACTACGCTAAGGTTGAGGTTGAGGAAGATTATTTTTATCTTTTATATTTTTAGAAATGGAAAAGGTACAATCTCGGGTATTGGATTTGGGGTTGGTATTGCTACCGATTACTCTACTATTATCTAATTATCTAAGCTAAGGTTGTGATAGTCTATGTCTAATTGATGTGTACTCGTATGATAGTTTAAAGATGTGTTTACTTAGGTTTTACTACTCCTTAATTATCTCCTATTGATGGTTGATTTGTCACGTCCTTATTCCTAGTTGCGTTGTGATTCTAAGGCTATAGGGCGTGCTTATTTCCTAACTCTTTGAAACTACCAAAGGGTCTTGTTTACAAATCCTCTAGTGATTTATAGACGCTTACTCTACGGTTGTCCTTGAATACTTTATCCTACAATTACCTAGATAATTATATTCTAAAGTTCACAAAGAAATTCCAAGCATTAAGTACACAACGAATAATCTAGCGCACTCTAGATCATTAGTCAACTAAGATAAGTATCAACCAATCAATATTCAATAATTAAGTTTCATATTCCCTAAGCAAACACACAAATAAATTAGCTTGACATGGAGAACATGCAAGCATACACACAAATAATCAAAGACATAATTGAATTAATGAAGTAAATACTTAGCTTGATGTATAATAGGGTTTAGAACCCTAAAATATCGCACAAGAAAGCCTTGGTTCGGTTTTAGGTTTTACCCAAAAGACTACACACAAAACCGAAAATTCGGATTCTATATATAAGATTACATCTGCGACGTGCCACCTTATGTTTCGTGACGCCGTCGTGTCGCCGCTCATTAGGGTTTCGCCTTGGCCACGTAAACCTTTCGACGGCGCCACCTTATGACGTGACGCCGTCCCTTCACTCGACGCTGTCTTGGTCGCATCTAGGCGCCCGAGTAACGACGCCTATTCCTTTAGAACTCGACGTCGTCCCTTGAAAACATGCAATTTCGCCATCGAGCCGTCGCAAAATCAGCCTTCCCGACGCGCCGCAGATATGCAGTGACGCCGTCGCCTTATGTTTCAATGACTTTGAGTGTCTCGATTCGACTTTGGCCATTTTCTTCAGATATTCGCGCCTTTTCGTCCAAATAAGCATCATTCCAAAGATTTTGCCTTCAAGAGACCTAAAAAGTGAAAAGGAACGATATTAAGCAATAACGGATACAAAAGTGATCGAATAAGGGCTTAAATGACCCTCAAAAGGCACCTTTTAAAACCTTATCAAATATCCCTACACTTGGTATTTGCTTGTCCTCAAGCAAATGTGCTTTTAGCCAATTAATTTATAAGTTAGGGGTCATGAAGCATCCATTCAAACGGTCCACAACACATATAAGCCCAAGAAAGTCATAACAAGCACGGAATTACATACTAGCACCTCACATGGGGTGTTTGGATACTCACATCTCTCTCGGTGTATATATGAAATATAACAAATCGGAAATGGAAGATAAACACTCATTAACCGGTCCTAGTACATAGATTACCATAGGCTTGAGAATAGATCAAACCTCCGTCGCTTACGTAAGCACCTAGGAAAGACTATCAAAGAGGTCTTTAAAGGGTTGTAACGTTAGGCTTATGGTAGGAAATAAGGGTTTGGTGGGATAGGCTATTTAGTGGTGGATAGTCAAAAATCTCTATGTTGCAAGTATCTGAAGAATGGCGCTGCTAAGCCAAGACTCGACACTCTAAAACTCTAGGCAACGAAAATAAACAAACATAATTTAAAAGATAGATGTAGGATGGTAGCCCGTATGGTTTTTTTTTTTTTTTTTTTTTTTTTTTTTTTTTTTTTGCATACACTTTACTCTACCATCCTCTACGGTACATCAAAATGATAGGGATTTATAGACACATCCCTACACTTGAGTTTTTATTACTCTAACACTAATTTGACCCGAATTGAAAAGATCAAAACACTTGGAGTACATTATTATGCAAACAAAGGAATTTGAGTAACGTTTCTTTCCTATGTTTCATAAACTTTAACTTTTCCCATGAATCCCAATCATCCCAAAACTGTATACAAAGGATATGACTCGACTTAGCAACTCATGCAAGCAACCGGATAATTGAACTAAGGGTTTTGGGTGATAACATAAATTGCACTAAAAGTGAGTGCAATAAAGGTGAGGCTAAAGGCGATTTGGGTGTATATTTGGGGTGGGGTGTAAACAATGTTTTCATTGATATTCCGAAAACCGAAACATCACGAGAACCGCGAAAAGGATAGGCTCGAGGGGTTAACTAGGGGTATCGTGTACTAAAGATGAGTACAACGCAGTGGTATGGGGAATTACTCAACCGATATGGAAGAAGTAATTATATTACAAGGTATCAAACAAGGGTTTATCCTAATGCCTCTTATCATTTAGTTATTCCTAACTACACAAGTGTAGTCTCACTAGCGATCTCGGAATGCATCACAAAACAAGTTCTAGAATCTAATATACTACCGGTTCACACTCTAAGCATTAAAGATGAATGCTTTAATTCCTACTAATCTAAGGGTGATCCTCACATTTTGGGTGGAATTTAGGTGGTAAAGGGTTTTTGTGCTAGTCATGCAACTTCCTATCCATGAGACGCTTTTGTTAAGACTAATGGCCCACTCTTATACGTCATGAAAAAATTTTAAATTTGGCTAAAATTACCCTAACCTACATTTTCTCATGGTTTATTACACAAATACACTTGGACAAAGCAAACAACAAGGATAAGCATAGTTTCAAAGTTCCGCTTATTTTCCCTCCCTACACTTAAACCGAACATTGTCCCCAATGTTCCCAAAGTATCAAAGTTATGATAATAGAAGGTAATTAAACGAAAAAACTAATACTCCCCGATTAGCTCGGTAGGATCCGTAAAAGTGGTGGTTAAATCTTTTCCAAGAAGAGTTTTTGTGAAAGGCTCCTTCCAAACTTGTGTAACTTCTTCTTGACAAACTAAACCTGACACTAGAAGAAAACAAACGAAACCTTCGCGTAAAATCGGCGGTAATAATATACATAAGACTCGATTTAAACCGGGATATAATGCTTGTGGAATGGATGTTTACGAATTTGTTTTGAAAATTAAGATCCGAAAATTCCAAAATTTTACAAGTAGCTCGTAAAACGAGAAAAAGTGTCGATGTTTTATTCCTTCCCACGTCGTCAAAGTTGCAATCTCGACGCCGCCAAGTTATCCCGACAAAAAGCCGGTCTCGATTTTCGGAAAAAATTCGGAAAATTTGCATCTTTAAAACTGGAAAACTTCTCGCAAAACATCCATTATGACTCGATACAAGCATTTGACTCGAACAAACAAACATATATATCTTTTAATTAATTGTTATTCTCATGTTCACATTTCTTATGAAAACGTGTGTAATCCTCCCTACACTTATCCTTTATGTAAAATACCTTTATATGTAATTAAGACGAGGTTAAAAACAAAGTAAAGCATTTTTACAAATTCAAACATGAGGACAAACAATTAATAAAAGATATATGACACTAACAAGCAAACAATTAAGCATGGGTTGCCTCCCACGAAGCGCTTTTTCTTTATTTAAGAGTCTTGTAGCTAGACTCGTAGTCCTACCCTACGCTTTTCTTAATCTTAAGGGCCCATTCGATCTCTTTAACTCTTCTCTCATCACGAATATATTCAGCCCCGCTCAAGACAAGCAAAGTAGTAGACTTTGTTTTTCCAATCAACCTCGAATGCCGGAATGTTATCTACATCTAAATCATCCATGCCCTCATAATTTTATTTTTATGGGGCATTATATATTTAACAATCTCGCTTCATTTGAGAACTCAATTATCCCCGCCTCTTTATCATAAACCATCTTAGACTCTTCTATAAATGGTTTCCCAAGGATTACATCTCCTAAAACCCATCAATGATGCCCTTAACGCTTTCCAAAATCATGAAATCACACCTATATGTGAAGTTACCTATAAACACATGTAATCCCTTAATCCTCCCCACATAGTTACTTGCTTTCCTAAGGCGAAAGGGGTCCCTCGTAGCTCTAGCTTTTGCTCATGATCCAATTATAATAGAGCCTAGACATTACATTCATGGGTGCCTTATAGTCAATGTAAGTGTGATCCCTATATAAGTATCCAATCATACACGGTACCTTGATGTTTTTAGGTTTCCTCCTTATGGGGCTCGAAGGGTGGTCTTGGAAAATTAACCACGTTACGGTGATAAGCGGTTTCTTTTCCTTTAGGGTACGAGTCAAAGTACCCCTAAGTTCTTCCTCCTCCTTGTCACCCTCCATAATTTCTAATACCTTATAATCTCCTTCCTCTAGATCATCATCCGAATCACTTGTGGTTGAATCACTATCTAAAGGGTGATCAGATTCCTTAAGGGCATCTTTGAGTGTATCTTCAATTATCATATTTAATTTCCTAAGTTCTCCGATTCGCTCATGATCACGGGCTCGAAGTTGGTTAGCAAGGTCGGGTCAAGCGGTGGGTATTTGTTTTGTGGTGAGGCATAGTTTGGTGGTTGGTTATCACCTTCCATGGTGAAAAGTGATGGATGTTACGAACAAAGGTCACGAAGAAGGGGATAGACTAGAGAAAGCTAAAATGAGAAAAATTTACTTGATATGAATCAAGCAAAGAAACCTAAACGAGGTGGACTACTAACTAGCTATTCTATTCCCGCAGGCGCCAAAAACTTGATAACGCCACACGCGTCGTTCGGGGTCAAGGAAACTTCCTTTTCTTCGAGCAAGTTTTATAACACCCCAGGCGATGAACCTAATCGTTGTAGTGTAGTAATTAGGGTAAGCCACGGGTATTGATATCGTTCTCTGGGGAATAGGAATGCTAGTGAGAAGTTACTACGCTAAGGTTGAGGTTGAGGAAGATTATTTTTATCTTTTTATATTTTTAGAAATGGAAAAGGTACGAATCTCGGTATTGGATTTGGGGTTGGTATTGCTACCGATTACTCTACTATTATCTAATTATCTAAGCTAAGGTTGTGATAGTCTATGTCTAATTGATGTGTACTCGTATGATAGTTTAAAGATGTGTTTACTTAGGTTTTACTACTCCTTAATTATCTCCTATTGATGGTTGATTTGTCACGTCCTTATTCCTAGTTGCGTTGTGATTCTAAGGCTATAGGCGTGCTTATTTCCCAACTCTTTGAAACTACCAAAGGGTCTTGTTTACAAATCCTCTAGTGATTTATAGACGCCTACTCTACGGTTGTCCTTGAATACTTTATCCTACAATTACCTAGATAATTATATTCTAAAGTTCACAAAGAAATTCCAAGCATTAAGTACACAACGAATAATCTAGCGACTCTAGATCATTAGTCAACTAAGATAAGTATCAACCAATCAATATTCAATAATTAAGTTTCATATTCCTAAGCAAACACACAAATAAATTAGCCGGACATGGAGAACATGCAAGCATACACACAAATAATCAAAGACATAATTGAATTAATGAAGTAAATACTTAGCTTGATGTATAATAGGGTTTAGAACCCTAAAATCTTGCACAAGAAAGCCTTGGTTCGGTTTTAGGTTTTACCCAAAAGACTACACACAAAACCGAAAATTGGATTCTATATATAAGATTACATCTGCGACGGCGCCACCTTATGTTTCGTGGCGCGTCGTGTCGCCGTCATTAGGGTTTCGCCTTGGCCACGTAAACCTTTCGACGGCGCCACCTGACCGTGGACCGTCCCTTCGCTCTGACGCCGTCTTGGCGCATCTAGGCCGTCCCGAGTAACGACGGCCTATTCCTTTAGAACCCGACGTCCGCCCTTGAAAACATGCAATTTAGCATCGAGCCGTCAAAATGCCTTCCCGACGCGTCGTCGGATATGCGCATGTGCGCGTCGCCTTATGTTTCAAAGACTTTGAGTGTCTCGATTCGACTTTGGCCATTTTCTTCAGATATTCGCGCTTTTCGTCCAAATAAGCATCATTCCAAAGATTTGCCTTCAAGAGACCTAAAAGTGAAAAGGAACGATATTAAGCAATAACGGATACAAAGTGATCGAATAAGGGCTTAAATGACCCCTCAAAAAGGCACCTTTTAAAACCTTATCAATTATCATCTATTATACCGTACTTTTGCATAAGTCTAAAGACTTAGTGTTTCGGATAATTACCACCGAAGTGGCGCATAGAATTAAAGCTAATTCGCCCTTAAGGTGATTTTGTACATTTATGGCTTAATTGGTAGCTCCAATTTGACTCGCAAGGAAGCGGAGAATTCGGTCAGCGCTGAAGCAATAACCTCCTTCTTTCGTGTCACAATTTAATGCGCTCCCCTCCTTGTACCCCCCACACAGTCCGTCAAATTGGGTGAGCCGTTCAGACCATTTGTACCAAAATCATCAATCAATTAAACTTATTGGAAATTTAAATCTTCAAAAACAAATCAAATTTCACCATTGTTTAGTCCGATTTATTTTTCTATTCAAAATTACCCTTTGCTTAAACTTGTCACACATAATAAACAAACAAGTAAACAAATAAAAAATAAAGAACTAAAAATAATGTGCACATAACTAACCATTAATACGTGTAAACAAGTAGCCACATGCAACTTATTTGATAAAACCTATTAATAATCAATGTCTAGGTTAATTAACGTATATATTAATTATGCCTTTCACTTTCCCAATTGAAAGTGAGCCACATACATCGACGAATCGATTGCGTAAACCATAATTAAAATATACCAAATTGCACATAATTGATTCATTAATATATAATTGGAGTCTTCCTCAATTCAAGATTTATCAAAAAAACAAACATGTGATAAAATATCTTAACAATTAAAAAATTCAAGCAACTATCCATGACAAACATGCATGTATCATCATGTATATAACATAACAATTATTCAATTAAGTCACAAGATCGCATACAATTCCATGACACATAACATATTATTCATGAATTTATCACGTAACACATATATTAATTCTAGGTTTCGATAAGGTTAACATAACAATTAAAACCCTAATTTTTTTAAAAGAATCAACTATAAAAAAAATTAGGGGTACGCCCCATAAAAAATCAAAAACATCGATCCATAAAAAAATTGAACCGAAACCATAAAACAATCATATCAAACAACATACATTATTCGTTTTTTTTACGCGTTTAGTAATTAATTACTCATTAAAACCAATGACTCGTGATGCCACTGTTGAAATTATATATCATGACAATCAATAATAAAACACAAAACATCAAAGAATACATGTAGATGCGTATAGGAAAGATTAATGAATAATTAATTAACATAAACAAGAATATTCGTACCTTTCTTGATTCTAGCCGAACAAGAATCAAATCCACAAAACTAGCAATAGAATGAACCCTAATTAAGGTTTATAGGATTATGTGAATTACCCCTTACAGATTTTGTAATTCAATCCAAAAATACTAACAATAATGTGTTAGTACCACTTTCTTATACACACGTACTATAACGAATTAAAGCAATGCTAGTTTTAATAAAACAAAATAATTTGGTTTTGGAAAAGCAATGTGTCGACACCCTTGGTGTGATTGTCGACCGAACACAAGCAAAAACACACACAAACTATTTTAGGTTTTAGCTTATGAGTACAAGAAATAAATTACAAACACCAAAGGTTTTGTATTTATACCCAATATAACTTGGTGAACAAGTTGGCTATGGGTTGGGTTATGGAAACCCACAACCGATCGGCCTAGGACTCCCAAATGGATTCTAGAACCTTCTCGATCTCTAATTTCATATTTAGTCCTTTCCAATTATATTTAACGACCGTTAGTCCATTACACTTAATTTTAACGTCCGTTATAATTATTTCGTTTAATTAATAAATAAATACAACATTTATATTTAATTATTAACTTTAATCCTCATACGCAAAGTGTGCAATCCCGTGGTTACGAGTTCGATCCTAACTCATGTCTACTAATTTATATCCATAAACCAACATATATTTGGTTAGATAATGCTTCAAAAACAAATATAATTACGACATAAACTATCATCAGAAGTTTTACCAAAAAATATAATTACTGTTGGAATTATATAACATGACATTCAAATAAATAACCACAAAACATCAAAGTATTCAAGCGGAAGCGTATAGGATGTATTAACGAACAATTAATTAACATAAAAGAATATGCGTACCTTTTCTTGATTCTAGCCGAACAAGAATCAAATCCACAAACTAGCAATGGAAGAACACTAATTTGATTTAATTAGGATTATATGAATTACCCCTTACCGTTTTGTAATTCAATCCAAGAATAATAACAATATTGTGTTATTACCACGTACTAAACCGAATTAAAGTAATGCTAGTTTTGATAAAACAAATAACTTTGTTTAATGGAAAAGTGATGATCGATCCCCTATAGGGTTGCCGATCGGTTTGTAGCTTAAAACACACACAAAAGCTGTTTTAGGGTTTAGGTAATGAATCTGAGATGCAAAACATGACCCTGGCCAGATATATACCCAAAGAAACTTGGTGAACAAGTTGGTCTTTGTTTCCTTTTCCTTTGGCCGATCGGTTAGGAGTATCCCCAAGGTATTCCGGAAACCTCCAAACTTTGCAATCTAGTCCTTTTTCAAATACATTTAACGTCCGTTAGTCCATTACATTAATTACTTAACGTTCGTTAATTATTTCGTTTAATCAATAAATAAATATAACGTTTATATTTAATTATTAACTTTAAATTCTTATACGTAAAGTGTGCAATCCCGTAGTCTCGAGTTCGATCATAACTCACGTCAACTAATTTATATCCATAAAACCAACAATTCCAACATCTGATGACAATGACAGTCGTTTTTGTTACGAAAGCACCAAGGCTGTCGAAGAAACCGTACGTGTTCTTCAATGCATGGTCGTGCATTATTAGAAGGTAATTAAATTTCATCATAATAACAATCTAAGGTTTATTGGCTACTAAATATGACGTCAGAAAACATGCATGAAAATAAATCAATCGATGATAGTAAATCTTTCATGCATGCACAACTTAAATATTTACGTATTTACTAAAGAAATCTGATTGGTGAAAAATTAAACTTGTGTTAAAGTATTAACAAAATAATATAATTAAGATGGTAATCATCACAACTTCGTAATATTATTTGCTATCATTTTTGTACCGGCATTGCATTGTTACTCTATCATTTTTATATGAGATATTATGCGATAAAGTTATTCCCTAAAATTCTCACATGTGTAAAATTATTATCAAGAAAAACATATAATCGAATAATATTGAATGTTCATCAAATTTTTTGATTATGAGATACTGTTGCAATGCGCGGATAATCTGCTAATGATAAATAATAAGTTTGCCCTTTCGAAGTATGCAAATGACGTATGCTTATATCTTTGTCCCATTTTCATTCATAAAATAAAATATATATTTTTTAATAGCGAAGCACCAAATAAAAAATAACGATAAATTTTTTGAAAAAGGTAATCACGTGTTGTGCTACGGAATGAAGAATGGGAAGATGATGTTCGACTACAGTGTGATACAGTTCAACTAGGGTTTTCAATAAGGGGTGATCTTTCATCATTTTTTTATCGTGCATTCTGATTTGTCGTTAGAGTATTATACAAACCTTGTAATCACAAATGTAATCGTGAATAAAAAAATTGTGTGAGTATCAATTCTTTTTTCAATAAAAGAGTAACTATATTTTTGTGTTATATGGATAGGGGTACAGTAAAATATTTATGAATTAATAGTGTTGGAATTGTGATATTTTATTAATTTAGCGATATATTATTATATCGATAAATTAATAATTTATTAATATAAAGAGGTTTTACGTATGATATTTAAATTTTCAAGTCTAATATACTAGTTACAATGTATACTACCTAATTAGAGATGAAAAATAAATTAGAAAAACAAGTTGCAATTAACATTTTATGAATTTATATTCACAAATTAATTGCTTTTCAAGTTTATTGCTTTTTAATAAGTAAAAAGTTAGTTCATCGTACCGAAAAGTTGGTCCATGGTACCAACGTGCGGTACATTAAACATGGTTAAAAATTTATCACTATAAAATGGCCATTGAAATTATTATCGTATTAGTAATTATTAATTTACAGTTTCATTGGAACCAATATATATACACTGGGGTTTTAAAAAAATTATTATCTTATTATTTTATCGATTGGGGTTCAAATTTGTACTGGTCCCAATTTGGAACCGGACAAATTATTAATTTTATCGAGATTATTAATTTATCGAGTATTAATTTATAAAGGTGTTACTGTATTTAAGAATTTATAATTTCTACCCCTCTAGAATGCTTCTTTAGAGAGTGGTGGAAAAACTAGCGTTTATATAATTTGTAAATGCTAACCGCATGCTGCCAAACAAGCTTGCAATAACGCTAAACGCTTAATGCTAAATGCACTAAAACGCTCCATAATGTCATGCCAAACACACCTTAAAGAGGAATGTCTTGTTGCATTTGAATAGTTAATGTTATTTGGCATGGACAATGGTAGTAATATGACGAATTCATGTTGTAGTTGAATTTAAATTCTTTTTAGTTTGTATTAAAATTAAAACGAGGTTCCACAAAAGGTGTAGATTGGCGGGAACACCCTGACCTCGGGTGCCTTTTGACACCAGCCATTGTTTACCCCACAAGGAATAGCTCCGATAACTCTCCTGTTATTTTGGAGTCGCGTGTTGCGGTGGAGGCGCAAAGTTTACACTTTTATATGAATGATAAAATTGTAAAGCTAGGCCTCGTGACAAGGTTTTCATATGTGTTGAGTATCATTTATCAAGTTTGTCTTTTTTTTAAAGGGTTTTAATCTGGTGAATATATATTATTTTAAAAAACAGTTAAGTACAAAAAATATGAATAAATCTCACATCTCAGCCCGTTACATAAACGGTAAAACATATATAACAAGACACTTCTACTCCTATAAAAGAAATCAACCACTAAACAATAGATTACATATGACTCATAAAGATACTAAATATAAACTATTGTTGGGTCTAATATTTGAGTTGATAAGACAAAACGTGTGAAAGATGAAGGACTAAAGAACACAAAGAAAGAATTCTTCAAATGATGAAAAATGAAACACAAGGGACTTACTTGTTAAAGAATAATTTATTATTTAGTCCTTTGTAGTCATGTGTAACCCTAATCCTCTAGCATATAAAGAGGACATGGGACTTAGGTTTAAGGTATGTCAAGATGTGAACACCAAAGTGTGTGTGTATGTACATGCGTCTGGGAAAAAACGCCTAGGGTATTGGTTAGTCAACTAGAATAGTGTTTAGTAGAATAGTGTTTAGTAGAGTAGAGATGATGGCGAAGAATCTTTAATAATAACAATGATGTTTCTTATTCCATTGTGCATTCTATTTATCGTTGTTATTGTTAATCCCTAGAGCTCATAAACGATCTTAACAACTATCGTCTAAATTGATCTCGAATATTAATATCTAACACATCATTTAATCCCAATTGCTCTTTAGTTTGATCCAAGACTTCATTCTCATAACCGTCATATACGTCATAATCTTCATCCTCAAGTAACCATGCATCAGTTGCACCTCCACCACCTCGCTTTGATGAGGAAGCCATAAATTAGCAGTCTTGTCGTATACATCCTCAACATCACTATCACTCTCAACTACAGCCATTGTTGCATCCTTACCAGTTTTACCCTTATTTCCAGCCTTCGAAACATCCACATTCTCAAAAAACATTGTCATGTTCAGTCAAAGCTGCAAAAGAATTCCTCAGAGAAACAAGATTTATATAATCTGAATTCTCGGGTCCTTTATTGCTAGAAGTCGTGGTCATATTAGTGGTATTACTTTGAGGGGTCGAGGCCCCATTATTTGCAACACTTCCTTGCTTCTTGGACGTCTCGGAGCCACTAGGAGTAAATATAGGACTATACATGAATGTGCTTTCAGGTTTAAAACCCATTTGACTTATGGTGTTGCTTACTGTTATGTGTACGGTTTTTTACAACTTGGACTGATCATTTTGAGCAGCAACATTTTTCATAGGATTTGGACCACTTTGCTTCATCAAATCAGCTCCTTAGTTCAGCTTACTGAGTTTGTCTTGATACTTATAAATTGGTAAAGTTAGTATTATTCACCAGTTTAACGATATGTAAATAAAAGTAAAAGGAATTCTAAGCTTTAGTCAAAGTTTAAAGAGTTTTTAACAAAGACTAAAAATGACCAAAATTTATAATAAATAATAAATTAAAAAAAGAAAAGAAAATAAGGTGTTAGAATTTTACCACGAAAATTTTATATAATTCAATATATAAAATTTTTGTAAAAATTTATAAACATATTAAGCTTGCTTAAGTCTTATGAAAGAGCTAAAATTATCAAAGGCATGTACCAACTAAAAATAAAAACCTAGAAATGAATATTGGCCCACCATTAAAAATAGAAGTCGAAAGTTTTGAACTTTGGACCCTTTGGTTAATGCTAACCAACTTAACCTTGTAAGCTTGCTAAAGTCTTATGAAAGAGGGCTAAAATTATCAAAGGCACATATCAACTAAAAATAGAAACCTACAAATGAATATCAACTAAAAATAGGACCTTTTGGTATAATGCAAACCAACCTAGCCTTGTAAGCTAGTAGAGTCTCTTGTTTTGTTTTGCCCAAGAAATTAGGAATAGTAAAAATGGGTTGATAACTGTATATATTAGTAATTTTTTTTTTTTTTTTTTTTTTGAACTTAGTAATTGTATATATTAGTAATTAGTAATGTTCTTTTTATACAATATATATCAAGTTCGATACAATTTATAACCATTATCCTTATTTTTTTAAATAATCGACTGATATATATAGAATATAGTACGTATTTAATATCTAGATGGAGAATCACTTGGTTTATGCGAAATTGCTAAGCAACTTGAGAATCATCACGACAACTACGATTTCATAAGACTCCCTGTTAGGATTTAAGAACTACGTTAACTAATTAACGCATACGAGTACGCAACGGATATGAATCTAGTAATCGCAATTAGGTTAACACGTAATGATAAACAATTAATGAATAAAAGTTAAAATAAAAACCTAACCTTTCGTGGCAATTGAACGCAAGTGTAACGAACAAGAAAACCAATACGAAATCCAAGTATCTAAATTAGACACCTCTACGAGTATCACACACAGCACGGAAACCGTATGCGTTCGATAATGAGCTAGTCGAGAACGTATTAAAACCAATCAACCTTTGACCCACTTGAATATAACACGAACAAGAAAACCACCAAGAATATGACTTGCTTCTGCCCGAGATCCAAAAACAGCCAAAACATGTTTTGTAACCTTACCCGATATCGGACAGGATGTCCAATATATCCTGCTGTGTTGTCCGAGAAAAGGAACCCAACACCAGGAAACTTTTACCACTTTGTTTCTGCTACACTTCAACCAAGAAACGCAGGAACAAACAAAACCACCAATGATCTAATCCTAAACACTTGAATTCGATTGCAAGTTTAGGAACAAGAAAACCAACAAAAACCCCAAACAACTTGGGAAACAAGTCGACTGAGAATTGACAGGAAATAGTGATCGGTTGGAATGGATTTAGGGTATATGATATGTCGCATGTTTGAGGAGGGATGTGTTTGCTTATATACAAAAACAAGCTGACTTTTGATTGAGCCGTAGACTTGATCGACAAGTCAAAAACCCAACCAAAACCCACACCCTTCTACTGCCCGATCAGTTGGATCACAAGGCCCATGGCAGTCCAACATTCGACCCAAGTCTAAGCCAAAATAGTCCATGAGTCGTTTAATGTAATCGGGTCAAATCATGCATATCGGGTACATATTATTCAAGTATTAAATATACGTTCGACACGTAACTTGTGTTTATCGTATGTGCCCCCATAGGCTCACACACTCTTAGTGTTTTGTCGTGTTTACAACTTCCATAAACCAACAGCTCCAACTTGGGAGTTGGTGTGTCGAATGACACACAAAACTAACGACGGAAATGCCTAGCAAACGCTCTCACTCGCCTTTTAACTAAAAGTGTCTGAGAGAATAGTTTCATAAAAAGTTCTCAATAGCATAGTCATTCAATGTCTTGCTTTAATCATCCTTTGTTTTAGATACCGTTAAACCATGGATAATGGATCTTAAATCATTCCATATAGTTTAACCATTTAGAATCTCGTTATAGATTTTAATTCAGATATACCAAATGTAATTAAGAATCATCTTGCATTACCCTTTGGTCCGGCGGACATTTATCGATTAAATGCGGAGAGGCGCCATGGTATATTTCGCACATATCAAGTGGAGTAACAAATCCTTTATTGACTACAAGTGTTGTGGTTGCTACTTCACATCATTCCGAAATATAGCCTTTATAACTACCTTGTTCAGATAGCGTTTTGCGTATACTTACAAAAAATAATATCCACACATAACAGAACTTACTTGCATCTCAAGTCTAAGGACGAAGATAACAAACCATTTTCAATATTTTACTTATTACAAGGATCCAAAAGTAAATGTTTGAAAGTTGGGGAATCCAATACGCATCTCTAGTGAATACGTATGAGTTTGTCGGGAACAATCCAAATTCTCGTTAGAATTATAACCAACACTCACATTTGCCTTATCATAACAATATTCCCATATTGTTAACCGACAATGGACACATTTAGAATGATAAATCATTTCATGGATTAAACATGCAAATATGGAATAACATATTTATATGAATATAATAACAAATACCTCGTATCTTTATTAATCAGAAAATAATAACAGTATTACAATTCCAAATTATCCAAATACTAATTAACACACAATTTACATGAGACTACTAGCAGGTACCAAACCTATATCTCTAGTCAATTTAGAATGCTTAGGGAACTTTAAAGCTTTCGTAAATGGATCAACTAGATTGTCATCTGTGTGAACTTTTCATATCTTCACATCACCCATTTCAATGGTCTCTCGAAGATAATGAACTTTAGCATAATAATGTCTAGCACCTTTAGTGATTCCGCTTTCATTAGCTATAGTAATGGCTCCGATGACGTCACAATACATATTTATGGGTTCTTCAATTGTGGAACAATGTTCAACCCGAAATGAATTTACTGAATCCATACAAATTCTTTTGATGCATCACGAAGACAATATACTCATCAGAAATGAAGTAGCAAAGATACTTTGCTTTGTGCTTTTCAATCAACAACACCTCCATTTAGAACAAATACATATCTAGTCCGAGATTTTAAGTCGTCAAGATGTCATCGGATATCCAAGATCGGTGTAGCAAGAAACCCTAAGTTCTTGTTCTTCTTTTCTTCCATAGATCGAAACATATCCTTAGTATTGCGTAAATACTTAAGAATATTTTCACAATCGATGAAGTTCACCGGATTCTGTTGAAATCGGCTTGTCACATTTTGTGCGAACGCAACATCGGGGATCGAGTACATCTCACGAAATACATAATAGAACCTATAGCGAGCGTAAGGAACTCTTTGCATCGCTCTTTCGAAAGGATGTTTGACAGACCTTATGACTTACTCAATTTTGGCTCTTCTTGCATTGGGATAGCGCCACGCTTGGAATTCTCCATACAAAATCTCTTCAAGATTTTCTCAATGTAAGCACTTTGACATAAACCAATTAATCGTTTAGATCTGTCTCGATAGATCTTGATTATAAGAATATATGCAGCTTCACCTAAATCTTTCATGGCGAAACATCTTCCAAGATAGGATTTTACATCTTGTAACATTGGAATATTGTTTCCCATAAGCAATATGTCATCAACATATAGAATTAGGAAAGTGACATAACTCCCACTAGCTTTCTGATATACACATGGCTCATCTTGATTATGAGAAAATCCAAATTTCTTGATCTCATCATGAAAACGTTTATTCCATTGCCTCGATGCTTGCTTAAGTCCATAAATGGAACGCTTGAGCTTGTATACACGATTAGGATATTTTGGATCAACAAAACCCTTAGGTTGCTCCATATAGACTTCTTCGTAAAGATGTCCATTGAGGAAGGCGGGTTTGACGTCCATTTGCCATATCTCAAAGTCATAGTATGCAGCTATGGCTATGATAATTCTTATAGCTCTAATGTCTACTACAGGAGAAAAGGTTTCTTCTTAATCAATCCCGTAGGTTTGAGTGAAGCCCTTTGCTACAAGACGAGCTTTAAAGGTGTATACCTTACCATCCATGTCAGTTTTCTTCTTGAAAAGCCACTTGATGCCAACTGTCTTGTAGTTAGGAGGAAGCTCAACTAAAACCCAAATATCATTGTCTTTCATGGATTGCATTTCCACATTCATTGCATCAAGCCATTTCTTGGATTCAGGATCCAGCAATACAACTTTATAGTTATTGGGTTCACCAAGATCCCCTAACTCATGTTCCTCAGCGTCAATGTATAAACACATACGGTCAGGAGCACGGTGTGTCCTTGTGGACTTTCGAATGGGAACAATATCACTTTGAGGTTCTTTAATTTCTTGATCATCCTCATCATGATGAATGCGAGTGTCTAAAGAAGGATTTGTATCTTCTTCTTGAATTAATTCAAGATCTTCTAAACTCCCACTTGCTTCAAGATCCATAAGATCATTCTCAAAGAACTCAGCATTTCGAGCAACAATAACTTTGTTCTCAAATGGAAGATAGAAATAATATCCCATAGTTTCCTTAGGGTATCCTACAAAGATACACTTAACAACTCTAGGTTCAAGTTTGTCGGGGTTTGGTAAGTGTATCACGCTTAACAAGAGCCTCACAACCCTAGACTTTTAAGTAAGATAGCTTAGGGGCTTGCCGTGCCATACTATATGGTGTCTTTTCAACCTTCTTAGTTGGAACCATATTGAGAATGCGTGCGCAGACTCAAGGGCATAATCCCAAAGGACTTTGGAAGAGTAGTTTGTTTCATCATAGAACGCACCATGTCAAGCGGGTTCGATTTCTCTCTCGGATACACCATTGTGTTGTGGAGTATAAGGAGGAGTTCGATGGACAATAATCCCATGCTCCTTCGGATGATCCAAAAACTCTTGACTCATATATTCACCTCCACGATCGAACGTAGTGATTTTATGGTCTTCCGAGTTGATTTTTACTTCCTTTTAAAACACCTTAAATGTTTCAAACACTTCATGTTTATGTTTCGACAAGTAAACATAACCATACCGACTATAGTCATCGATGAAAGTCACGAAGTAATTTGCTCCTTGTCTTGATGTGATTACGAATGGGCCACATACATCTGAGTGTATAAGTCCAAGTAGATCTTTAGCCCTTTCCACTTGATGTGAATAAGGTTTTTTTGCCATCTTACCAGACATGCAAGCAACACACTTTTCAAGTCACTTAATGTTAGATGAGTTGAGAAGTCAATCGTGTTGCAACTTCTCCATGCGTTTCTTGCTAATGTGTCCAAGACGACCATGCCACAAGAGAGCAGAGTCCAAGTTTGACTTGGCTCTTTTATTGCTTACAACAAACATAGAACATTCATTTGTATTCGAACAAGTGATAATGCTCAGATTGTACATGTTTTCAGTTGCATTATTCATGCTTTTGTATATGTTATTTGGTTATATTCATATTATCTTGTGCTTAATCGCATCAAAAGATGTTTGTCTAGTATTTATAACTAAGTGCAGGGAAACGGAAGGAAAAGTTAAAGAATGTTCTATAAAAGAAGATTGCCGTTTCATTGAAACATGTCAAGCACAATTCAGCATTTTAAGTATCGTGGAAGATCAAGTTGAATGAAGAACCAAGTTCCATATGCCAGAATCAAGCAAAAAGTCCATATTCCGTCCTGCAGGAAGGCCAGCCGATCGGTTGTTCTCACAACCGATTTGGCTGGAAAGATGCCAATTTTGTCCATTGAAGACGGACCAGCAGATCGGTCACTGCCCGCAACCGATTCGGCTGGGTAAGTGTCAAAAGACCAGCCGATCGGCTGGACAAGGTATCGATTGGCTGGAGATGCATGTTCTGCTATTTATTCATCACTAAGATTCCCCATTGCATCCAAACATTTCTAGGTCCTTCCCTTGGTGTATTCTAGTCCCTTCCTAGCTCCTTGGAGGCCAAGTTCAACATTTAATACCCTAGGCCTTGGAACACGTATAAATAGAGACCTCTTGTGAGCATTTGAGAACACACACTTCAATACAACTCTCTACTTATCAAACACATCCCTTTTAGCTCTCAAATTTGTCATTAGAAGTCCAGGAAAGTTTGAAGGTCTAAGAAATCAACATTTGGAGGTCAAACCCCTAAGAAGTCAACCCCAATACCTTGGGAATCATTACTCAATCATTTGTAATCTTATTCCAATCATTGTAAGACTCTTAATCATGTTTTCTAATGTTCAAAGTTCTGAGTTTATGTTTATGTTTGCTATGAGTGGCTAGTTTCTTTATGCACTTGCTTAAATGATGTTGATTATCGTATGATTAGTTTATGATTGTGTTAACATGTTTTAATTCAATTTCAAGTTGATTCTAAGATCAAATTGTTCTTAAGTTTCATAGTGACATTTGTTAATCAAGTTTGACTAGTTGATAGTAATTGTAAAGGTTGAAAGAACTTATTGTTATTCAACTAGTTATAATCATTTTGTCTATGGATGATTGTTTTTACCCATTATTCTTGATCAAACAAAGAAACTAAAGTGTGGTTGTAATAAAAATGCTATTGATTATCAAGTTGGATTGATTGGAAACATCTAAAAAGGTCGTAAGAGTAGTTGTTTACAATCAATTGTAACCTTTTGTCTATAATCGGTTACCTTTTGTATTGACCATTTCTTAAGCAAATTTGATAAAACAAACGGATGTTTTTGTGTTTAAGTTTATGAAAGTAAACTTATGAAACTTGAATTGATCTTAAATTGATTGGTTAAACTTAATGCTTGTTTTTATGAACTAAAATCTTTACGAAGGTTTAACTTGTAAGAACAATAGATTAGTACACCAATTAATTATCATAACCAACATGTTAAGAAGAGGTTAACACAATCATACTAATCAATGATAAGAAATTAGTTTAAGCAAGTGTAGTTTTTAATCATCTGAATTTCATTATACCTATTCTCGTTATTATTTTCTTTTGGATTGCCTTAGTTGATTTTATGCTTGTTAATCTGATTCACTCACAAATCCCTGCGAACGATCCCGACTTACCATCAAAATCTTGCTATAACGGACGAGTGCACTTGCTCGTATGTGTTATTGGTAAAATTGGTAAATCGTCTTTTATAAATTTAAAACTTGTACAGACGCAACACATCAACAAGACATATCAATTTCATAAATACCATTACGAGGAATAGCAGTAAAATAAACAATGTTATTCTTAGAAACTGAAATAGTATTATTCGATTCAAAACGGTTAATAAAAACATCGTCGTACAAACGAGAAACTGAAATAATCCCTCTAGTAATAGAGGGAGCAAAATGACAATCATTTAAAACAATAACTAATCCACTAGGGAGACATAAATGATAAATTCCAATAGCTTCAACTTTTGCCCGTTGACCATTGCCCACGTCTGGACTTAAAGCTCCTGGCTTCGCCTTCCTACTTCCACGAGACCACAGGTATTATTACGGATGTGAGTACCACAACCAAAGGTGTCATATACTAAGGATGATTTAGGAAAGAGTAGGATTCTATAGTGAAAATACATGAAGAACTAGCTGCAAGAGTTTTCTTCTTTTCATTAACTCGGTAGGATCTTGGGGACAATTCTTCTCCAATGTCTGTCTCACCACACTTGGTGACGGTGGCGTCATCATTTGGATTATCCTTCTTGGGTGGTGGAGGAATCTTGAATTTGGATTGGAAGAAGAAGTATTGTATGGCATATACTCGGTAGCATAACCAAACTTTTTGTTTCCATTTCCATGATTCCCCTTAGTAGCCTTAAACGATTTATTCTTTTGGTGGTTTTTCTGGACCTTACCACCACCACCATGTGCAGCATCTTTCTTTGGCAACGTCTTCTCATGTTGCTTAAGCATAGCATGTAGTTCATTCACAGTCTTCCCCATGCTGTGCATATTGAAGTTATGCACAAACGTAATGTACTCTTTAGACAGACCGATTAGGATCAAACTAACTCCATAGTTTAGAGTAATTAGGTGACCAAGACGTTCCAAGTTGTCAATGTAGCTCTTCATCTTTAGAACATATGAGCTAACCGATTGACCCTCTTCACCTTGCAAGCGTGAAATTCACGTGCGGTTTGTAGAAGCTCTTGCTACGCTGTTGGGAGAACATAGATGATCGCGCTGCATACAGCGCGTTCGGGTCAAAGGAACTTCCTTTTGGTCGAGCAAGTTTTCAATACCTAGGCGGTGAACCTAATCGTTGTAGTAGTATTAGGGTAAGCCTCGGGAATTGATATCGTTCTCTAGGGGAATAGGAATGCTAGTGAGAAATTACTACGCTAAGGTTGGGGTTGAGGAAGATTATTTTTATCTTTTTTTATATTTTTTTAGAAAATGGAAAGGTACGAATCTCAGGGTATTGGATTTGGGGGGTTGGTATTTCTACCGATTACTCTACTTATCTAATTATCTAGACTAAGGTGGGTGTAGTATATGTCTATTGTTGTGTGCTCTTATGATGATTAAAGATGTGTTTACTTAGATGCTATTACTCCCTAGTTATCTCCTATTGATGGTTGAATTGTCACGTGCTTATTCTTAACGCGTTGTGTCTTCTAAGGTCGTAGGGTATACGTTTTTCCCTAACTGTTTGAGGCTACCTTAAGGTTATTGCCTACGAAATCTCTAGGATTAATAAACTAACTCTAAGGTTATCTTTGGATGTTTAGACTATAATAACTCTAGGTGATTATAACTAACGTTCACAAAGATTACTCAAGCATTAAAAACACAACAAATGACCTATCGCAATACTAGGTCAATCACAATTAAGATAAGAGACAACCAATCAATATTCAATACCTAGGTTTCATAGATCTAAGCAAACACACAAGTAAATTAGCGGACATGGAAAACATGCAAGCATACACACAAACAATTGAAGACATAATTGAATTAATGAAGTAAATCACTTATCTTGTTGTAAAATAGGGTATGGAAACCTAAGATCTTGCCTAATCTGACCTAGGTTCGGTTTAGGTTTTACTCACAAAACTACCTCTCTAAAATCTTGAAAATTGAATTCTATATATAGAGTTACAATATGCGACGACGTCACTCTTTAATTGTGACGCCGTCGTCGCCGCCATTAGGTTTCGTCTTGGCCACGTCAACTCGTGTGGCGTCACCTTATGCTTGTGGCGTCGACTTTAACCTCTGACGCATTTGGGATCCAAATCTAGGTCGTACGAGTTGTGACCTCTCTCTTTAAACTGATGTCGTCGCGTGTAAAATAGCAATTTGCTCTCCGAGTCGTCTCAAGGTATGTCGCGATGGCGTCGCTATTAAGCTGTGACGCCGTCCCTCCGATTCCGATGGCTTGAGTATCTCGATTCTTGACTTTGGCCATTTCTTCATATATTACATTAATACAAATAAACCGTAAAAGCGTTTATTTATATTTCGATCTTCTAATGTTTTTCGATAACAAGCGTAAAATCATTTTAACGAAACAAATAAAATACGTAATGGTTTGAGCCATAGTTTTCTAACACACTTACGTTTTCATAAAACACTAAAACAAGTATAAGTAATTTTATGATTTAATAATACATATGTACAACAACTAGTGTTTACATATTGGGCAAATATATACATAACTAGTATGTATTATAAATGGGTAAAAACTACAACCCTTGGTATTGATCCATACCCATTTGACTAGATGCATTGCACCCTTTAGGTACATTGTATCTAATGAAATACCCATGGATCAACCCATAACCCATGACCCAAGACCCATGACCCATAACCAAAATACGCATGGGCAAAGAGGAGCGTCCCACGGATCCCTAACATTACACTAGACAGATCCCTTGAAGGTGGGATCCGTGGAACAATAGTTGTTTTCTCCTCTATAAATAGTGAGCCATTTCTTCCTTTTGGGTTGCCACTCTGACACATACTTTCCCCAAGTATTGTAACTCTGTAACCACTGATCCTAAGGGATCTTTCTATGTAGTTTGTCTTTTATTTTTGTGTGATTCTCTAGGTTCCTCTTAAAGGCGAGATCATCACTTCTTGAAGTCGAGCAAGCTCAAGTCCATGAGTTGCCATGCTTCGTCATCATCAAGACTACTGAGGTTCTCTTGTTGATAGTTCTTTCTTCCTCCATAGAAGTGTTGCATCGAAGGCATTAGTGAAGGATGCAGAAAGAGTCAAGACGAAAGCATTAGTGAAAGGTGCTTAACGTCCATGTCAAAAGAATTAGTGAAGAATGCTAAAAGCGTCAAGACGAAGGCATTAGTGAAAGGTGCCAAGCGTTTGTGTCAAGGGCATTGGTAAAAGAAGCCTAGGAATCAAAATAAGTGGCATTAGTGAAGAATGCCAAGGTCGTATAATCGATGAGGTGCATCGTTATACAAATAGTGATAGTTTGTTTTCAAGGATGTTGATATCCTTGATAGTGTTGTAATAAGGAGTGGGTCTCCTTTGGGATTAGGTGTTGTGTAGTGTTGGGTGGTAGTTTCTCCATTGTAATGGAACTCGGTACTTACCTAGTCTGGGATAAAGGGTAAGCGATGTTGTGGTAGGTGTGGTTCACTTGGTGAAAGAACCGGTGGTTAGCCTAATAACGAAAAAGAGTAGGCGACGTTGTGAAGGCTTCTCCGCCATAAGGATTTGGTGTCGTGTAGTGATTACGAACTCTCGAGTAGGTGACTCGGGGGTGGAGTAGGCAAGGAAGGTGTCCTTGTGGCGAAACACTATAAATACTCGTGTCGTGGTTATGTGCTTCTTCTTTATCTTTCATTACACTCTTTATATATCTATCTATCAACGTCCAACATACACATCTAAATAGATTGATATAAGTCGATCTAAATATGTTAAAACAAAGTTTTAATTGGTAAAACTATTCAACCCCCTTCTAGTTTTCCACAATTGGCATCAGAGCTTCGTTACCAAGTTTCTTAGAGTATGTTGTACTTTAAATACTTGATACGATCCGTGTATGTTTGAAAACTATAAAGAAGGAAATCTTTTAAAATATTTTTTTTCATGTTGGACATTGATAGATTATTCTAACATATTCATTCAAGAAATCTTCATGCTAGGATTTCTCCAAAACCTTCATTTCTATTCAAAAAATAATGAAGTCCACTTTCAAGAAAGAATCTAAAAGTAATCACAACCTACTTAGTCTAAGTACAATGGATTACTTTAAGAGCTCATGAAGTATTTTTGGTCTCATGTCTTCACAAACCAAAATCAAGAGCATAGGGGTATGTTTACTCTTCATTAGCTAGTTTATATCTACATGAATATGTTAATACCATTTTTTTATAAATGCTAGTATTTCAGAAAGTCTCCTTTCGCCACTTTCCCGACTTACTCATCATCAGGAATAGTATTCCTTTTGATATCGTCAAACTTACGCCTTCATCACAAATGGATTCTCGATAATTAAATCCCGTTGACCAAACATTATTTTAATTCTTAAACCCTAAGACTATTTTTGTTCCAAACATTATTTTATAACTTATAACAAAAATATTGCCAAACATCCTTTTTCTGTCTATAGTAGCCGGATCCCTCCAGTTATACTAGCCGGATCCCTTATACAAGGGATCCGGGGGAACCATGGGACAGAAAACAGCTATACGCTTTTGAAAAACATTACTGATCATTTTCCCTCTCCCCACAAAACACAAAAACGACTCAAGAACTGATTTCATCTTCATAGGACTCCATATCCTCAAAGTACTCTTCTCTAGAACACCATTGTAAGTAATTACACTAACATGTTCTAATTGTCATCATCCTCATCCTAGGGTTTATGGTTTCTCAATTTTTAATCAATTAATTTAATTAGAGTTTTCAAAATTGATCATTAAAAATGGCTTTCACACAACTAAGATTACATTGTGTTCACAACATTGTTAATACAAATCAAAACCATAAACCCATCTCAAATAAATTTTGCCTAATTGGAATATTTGTGTTTCTAGGACCAACCATGCCTAAAGCCACTCAACAAGACCACCATGATACCGTCCATTACCTCACCCATTACTATCGTAAAGAGGGATTGTCGAAAACCGACCGCAAAGTCTTCAAAAGACTTGAAAAACGACTTATCCACGAAGGTCGTGTAGTCAAGGAATGTTTCCTTGAAGATACCGACATTCGGCAAGTCTTCTCGGCAATCAATTTTGATTTCCTTCTTGACATTGATGAACAAATTTGTCCGGTTTTCATCTTTGAATTTTACAAAAGCATTAGGATCATTCGAAAACCGATGATAGCATTTCAATCGCTTTCATCATCAATAAACGAAGCTTCACTCTACCTCTCAACACATTCGCTCAAATTCTTCGCATTCCTTGTGAAAGAATTTGTATGTACTCTCAAGATTGGGCAATATCCTCTCAATCTTTTGCCCTTGATCCCAAACCAATATACCATACTCCTTTTGATGAACCCGAAACCTTACGAGACACCATTTTCAAAATTAGAGCCGACCAATCCCGTCTCAACCAAAACAAAAAGCTCATTCACCGTGATCCCTTTTCAATGGAACTCTTCGAAATGCACCCCATCTTTAGAAAATGGGAAGAGATTCTTAGGGAAAACGTCATTAGCCTAGTTGGTAACAAGGACCATCCGAATGCATGTCTCGTGCAAATGATTTATTTCCTCATTCACCAAAAGTCATTTAATCTCGCCTATTACATGGTGAAGAGAATGGCCGGGGTATTCAAAGTTGCGAACATGGTACTTCCATATGGTATGCTCCTAACACGACTTTGTAAGTATGTTAGTGCATTGCAACCATCTCCTATCAACGATGATCATTTCCTTTCCGATCACGTCATGGTACCTCTTACCAAACAACCCCCTAAACGTTTCATGGTTAATGGAAGAAAACCTAAAGCTCTTTTGGACTCCTCGGACGGAGAAGAAGAAGAAGATGAAGAAGAAGAAGATGTCGACCCCGTAGCTAACATCGAATTGGACCCCTTTGATTACTATCAACAACTTCCAATTATTCCCACCGAGACCGCGAAATTCAAACAATTAAGGGGTATGATTCAAAACCTAGCTCACTACGTCACGAAGTCGGGAAAGAGGAAAAGAAAGGATTGACGAAAGAGACTATAGGATTATGCTTGCTTTGAGATATTTGATTTATGTATGATTATGTTTTAGCACGCGTGTTTGTGTTATCTTGGATATTACTATTACTACCATTATCTATGATATGCCTTATGTGATAACATGTTTATGTTGCTGTTTAGTTTAATGATTATTAGTGTATTTTGCTTGGTGCAAAATCTGCATTTGCTTCTGTGATGGTTCTGATCTGCAGTTGCTGGATCCTAAATTTTGGTCTAGACGGATCCCTCCTTTGAGGGAACCATGGGATCCGTGACTACAGATAAGCAATACAGACTTTTGTACATCAAAACAGCTCACTAGATCACCTCACACTAGTCAAACATAAGATCTTAGAACCAACTAAGTCTTCCTTAAACATTTGAAAGCTTCACACTCACCTATAGCTTACCTAGGATCTATTTCAAAGTGTTTTTGATTTATCAACTCATCAAAACTCACCATAATTCTGCTTCAATACTCACACATTGCTTCTCACATCTCAAAACACTTAGGTGGATATATTGATCAATTTTAGAAAATTGTTTCTAGCCATCCTTATCTCAAAACGGGTCAAAAACTAGTTTTTCAATTCTCTTAATTTTTGAGGATTTTTCAAACTTCATCTCAAACTTACATCTGATCTCTAGGATCATTTATTGTAACTTGACACCATCAAAATTCTTGGTGTCATCCTTGAACATCCATTGGTGGTCATAAAGTCTCATTTTCCTACAATAAAAGGCAATCATTAGCTATATCACTCATTGCCCTTGATTATTCAAGTACATTTCCATTTAAGATAATTAGGAGGACTGAAACACTCAAGATGGTATAGGCTTTAGACCTTAGAAACATCATTTTTACCCTTTCCTTGCTGCTGAGAGCCGGATCCCTAGAATTAGCCTAGACGGATCCCTCAATGGAGGGAACCGTGGGATCCGGGTGACAGATTCATGACAAGTCTAGCTTAAACAATCATTTCAAGCTCATCTTGTTAACTTGAACACTCTACCTCATCTTAATTGAGTCCCTAGATCAGTACAATTCTGACGTTGACTCTTGTGCATGCTAATCATCACATTCCTGAGAATCTTAGTGGCTCAAGTCTTGAATGCACTTGCCAAACTCTTCCCTTTATAAGTTATCTTGCTAGAATCCCTTAGTCATCAAATACACAACATAATTCTCAGCAATTAGAAACATCTTCTTTAGACATTTCAACATGAGGAAAGCTCCTAGTGCTAACTCATCCACCCAAGAACCACCCAAGAAACTTGCTCGGGTTATACACGAAGTTTCCTCAACCGAATCATCTCCGGTTAAGTCCACAAACGCTAGGATTTCCCCTCCACCAACTCAACCAATCAAACCAATCCCCAAGAGAATTGTTCCCACTAAAATATCATCACCAAACTCTACAATTCCTACTAAACCAAACACACCCTTTTCAACCCAGTCAACATCATTTGTGCCTAGAGCAATATCATTTACCACCTCACAATTATCTCCACATTCCTACAACTTAGAGGACTTACCCCCTAGGCCATCTCACCCTCCACCATTATCGACACACTCTTCACTAGAGAAGATTGTACAAAACCAAGGTGTTGAATTAACACTTACACCAATGTCAATTTCTCCATTTCTCTCTAATGGTCCATTTTGGACTATGAGCAGACATCAAAGTCAACCACCCAACCACATGGAAGTTGACACCTCCCTACCTCCACCATCAACCCTTGTTGAGCCACCACTTAATGTGCCTCCACAAATTCCTCCTTCATTTGAGGATCTTCAACCCACTTCACTTGAACCTCCGCTTCAAGACGCTCAACCTTTACCACCATCCTTTCAAAACCATGACAAGGATTGCTATCATTGTCAACATGTTAAAAAGTTGATACATGAACTACGTGAAGAGCAACGTTTCATGTTTTATCACCTCCTCGAACGTTTCGATGAGGTCAACAAACCTAAACAAGCATGAGCCTAAAGTCTCAAGCTCAACTTAGAACGTTTAGGAATCCCATTTCATGTTTGATCATCCTTAAGCACGTGGTTGCTTCTTAAGTTTGGGTTACCCATTAGTATTAAGTGGAATATGTATTACATGGCTAAATCATTCTCTTAGTTTTAGAGATTTGTTGATTATCTCTTTGTTTTATTGAATGATAACTTATTTGCCATATTTCTTTGAGTATATGTTTGTTGTCTGTATACATATCTCACTCTTATATTAGCATTGTTTGGTATATCACCATTCTTTGAAAATCATCACGGATAGGCGGATCCTAGAAATTGCCTAGACGGATCCCACAAAGGAGGGAACCGTGGGATCCGTGCAAAAAAGATAAATTTTCTACTAACTTGAGTCTTATTTGCAGGAAATTATGTACAACATACTTGTTTTCTAACCTTTATTTTATAGATTTTCAAATTACACATGAAGACCTTGACACCCTAAGCTAAGGGGAGCTTTGTGTCAAACCATACATTGCAAAACAATTTGCAACATAATCCGTATTTGGATTACACTTCATGGCATCCCATTGCAAAGGTGCAATCCTCAAGGGAGAGCATTTTCGTCACAAGGACGAAACCATTTGCAAACAAAGTTGCAATTCATTAGCTCATTAATTTTTATTTCCTTGACGCCCTCACAAAGGGATGGACTCGTCAAGGGGGGAGTTAAGACGAGAACTATTCCCGTCACTTGCTCTCTTTACATTTTTTCCCTTTTACATGTTTTTTTTAAAACAATGTGCTAGTTTTTCGGCGCTCTTTTGTTTTGACAAAAGGGGAAGAAGAGTAAAACTCTAATTTAAACTTTTACAATTTTAGTTTTCCTTAAAATAATTCTATGTTTTGTCATCAACAAAAGGGAGATTGTTAATACAAACAAACCGTAAAAGCGTTTATTTATATTTTACGATCTTAAATGTTTTGTCGATAACAAACGTAAAATCATTTTAACGAAACAAATAAAATACGTAAATGGTTTGAGCCAATAGTTTTCTAACACTCTTACGTTTTCACATAAAATACTAAAACAAGTATAAGTAATTTTATGATTTAATAATACATATGTACAACAACTAGTGTTTATATATTGGGCAAATATATACATAACTAGTATGTATTATAAATGGGTAAAAAACTACAACCCATGGTATTGATCCATACCCATTTGACTAGATGCATTGCACCCTTTAGGTACATTGTATCTAATGAAATACCCATGGATCAACCCATAACCCATGACCCATGACCCATAACCAAAATACCCATAGGCAAAGAAGAGCGTCCCACGGATCCCTAACATTACACTAGACGGATCCCTTGAAGGTGGGATCCGTGGGATCCGTGGAACAGTAGTTGTTTTCTCCTCTATAAATAGTGAGACATTTCTTCCTTTTGGGTTGCCACTCTGACACATACTTTCCCCAAGTATTGTAACTCTCTAACCACTGATCCTAAGGGATCTTTCTATGTAGTTTGTCTTTTATTTTTATGTGATTCTCTAGGTTCCTCTTAAAGGCGAGATCACCACTTCTTAAAGTCGAGCAAGCTCAAGTCCATGAGTTGCCATGCCGTCATCATCAAGACTCTTGAGGTTCTCTTGTTGATAGTTCTTTCTTCCTCCATAGAAGTGTTGTGTCGAAGGCATTAGTGAAGGATCTTTGAAAGAGTCAAGGCGAAGCATTAGTGAAAGGTGCTTAACGTCACTGTCAAAGCATTAGTGAAGAATGCTAAGCGTCAAGACGAAGGCATTAGTAAAAGGTGCCAAGAGTTTGTGTCAAGGGCATTAGTGAAAGATGCCTAGGAATCAAATCAAGTGGCATTAGTGAAGAATGCCAAGGTAGTATAATCGATGAGGTGCATCGTTATACAAATAGTGATAGTTTGTTTCCAAGGATGTTGATATTCTTGATAGTGTTGTAATAAGGAGTGGGTCTCCTTTGGGATTAGGTGTTGTGTAGTGTTGGGTAGTAGTTCCTCCATTGTAATGGAACTCGGTACTTAGCCTAGTACCGGATAAAGGGTAGGCGACGTTGTGGTAGGTGTGATTCACCTTGGTGAAAGAACTCGGTGGTTAGGCTAGTACCGGAAAAAGAGTAGGCGACGTTGTGAAGGCGCCATAAGGAGTTGGTGTCGTGTAGTGATTACGAACTCTCGGTAGGTGACTCGGGGTGGAGTAGGGCAAAGAAGGTGTCCTTGTGGCGAACCACTATAAATACTCGTGTCGTGGTTATGTGCTTCTTACTCTTTATCTTTCATTACACTCTTTATATATCTATCTATCAACGTCCAACATACACATCTAAATAGATTGACATAAGTCGATCTAAATATGTTAAAACGAAGTTTTAATTGGTAAAACTATTCAACGCCCTTATAGTTTTCAACATATTCGCGCCTTTTCGTCCGAATAAGTGTCATTCTAGAAATTTGCCTTCAAGAGACCTAAAAGTGAAAAGGCGAAATTAAGTAGTAACGGATACAAAAGTGATCAATTAAGGGCTTAAATGACCCCTCAAAGTGTACCTTTAAATCCTTATCAATATCACTACACTTGGTATTTGCTTGTCCTCGACAAATGTGCTTTAGCCAATTAATTTATAATTTAGGGGTCATGAAGCATTAGTTTAGAACAATTCACAACACATATAAGCCCGTAAAAGTCATAAAAAGCACATAAATTACATACTAGCACCTCACAAGTGGTGTTTAGATACTCTCATCTCTCGGGTGTATATGAAATATATCAAGTTGGAAATGGAAGATAAACAATCATTAACCGGTCCTAGTACATAGATTACCATAGGCTTGAGACTAGATCAAACCTCCATCGCTTTGGCGTAAGCACCTAGGAAAAACTATCCAAGAGGTCTTTTAAAGGGTTGTAACGTTAGGCTTACGGTAGGGAAACAAAGGGTTTGGTGGGATAGGCAATTTAGTGGTGGCAAGTCAAAAATCTTTATGTTACAAGCATTAGAAGAATGGCGTTGATAAGCCAAGACTCGACACTCTAAACTCTAGATAAATTGAAATAAACAAAAATAAATTTAAAGATAGATGTAGGATGGTAGCCCGTATGTTTTTTCATATATTTTTTTTAACACTCTATTTTTTTCGATTTTTTTTCCCATACTCTTTTACTCTACCATCCTCTACGATAACATCAAAATAATAGGGATTTATAGGCATCCCTACACTTGAATTTTATTACTACAACACTAATTTGACCCGAATTGAAAAGATCAAAACACTTGGGTACATTATTACGCAAATAAAAGGAATTTAATTTAACGTTCCTTCCGTCATTTCATAAAATTTAACTTTTCCCATGAGTCCCAATCGTCCCAAAGCGTATACGAGTTTATGACTCGACTTAGCAACTTATGCAAGCAACTAGATAATTTAACCAAGGGTTAAGTATGATAACAATAATGCTTTGAAAGTGAGTGCATACAAGGTAGGCTAAAGCGATTTGGGTTTTCATTTGGGGTGGATTGTAAACAATGCTCTTCATTGATATTCGGAAAACCAAAACATCACGAGAACCGCGAAAAGGATAGGCTATGAGGGGTTAACTAGGGTATCGTGTACTAAAGATGAGTACAACATAAGGTGTGGGGAATTACTCAACCGATGTGGAAGAAGTAATTATATCTGGTATCAAACAAGGGTTATCCTAATGCCTCTTATCATTTAGTTATTCCTAACTACACAAGTGTAGTCTCACTAGCGATCTCGAATGCATCACAAAACAAGTTCTAAAATCTATTATACTACCGCATGCGCACTCGAAGCATTAAAGTGGAATGCTTTAATTCCTACAAATCTAAGGCGATCCTCACATTTTGGGTGGAATTTAAGTGGTAAAGGGTTTTTGTGCTAGTCATATAACTTCCTATCCATGAGCGCTTTATTAAGACTAATGGCCCACTCCCTACATGTCATGAAAATTTTTAAATTTGGTGCCAAAATTACCTAACCGATATTTCTCATGGTTTATTACACAAATGAATTTGGACAAGGCAAATAGTCAAGGATAAGCATAGTTTCAAAGTTCCGTTTTATTTTCCTCCCTACACTTAAACGAACATTGTCCCCAATGTTCCCGAAAATATCAAAGTTATGATAATAGAAGGTAAATAAAAGCGAAAGAAACCGTACTCCTTGATTAGCTCGGTAGGATCCGTGTGAAGTAGTGGTTAAATCTTTCTTCAAAAAGAATATATGCGTGAAAAGCTTCTTCCAATCTTATGTATCTTCTTCTTGATAAATAAAACACGCACACTTGAAGAAAACAAATGAAACCTTCGTAAAATCGTAGTAACAATATATATATATATATATATATATATATATATATATATATATATATATATATATATAACTCTACTAAACTAGGATATAATGCTTGTGGAATGGATGTTTCTGATTTTCTAGAAAATTAAGACACGGAAAATTACATAAATTTATAAGTAGCTTTCGAAAATGAGAAAAAGTAGTAAGTTGTTTCTACTCCTCCCGACGTCGAAGTTATCCCGACATAAAGCTGTGCATGATTTTCTAGAAAAAATTCGGAAAATTTATATCTTTAGAATCGGAAAAATTTCACAAAACATCCATTATGACTCGATACAAGCATTTGACTCGAACAAACACACATATATCTTTTAATAATCGTAATTCTCATGTTCACGTTCTTTTGAAAGCGTGTGTAATCCTCCTACACTTATCCCTTTTGCAAAATACCTTTATATGTAATTAAGGCGAGGTTAAAGACAAAATAAAGCATTTTACAAATTCAAACATGAGAATAAACAATCAATAAAGATATCGACACACAAACAAGAAAAAAACTAAGCATGGGTTGCCTCCCATGAAGCGCTTTTCTTTATTTATGAGTCTTGTAGCTAGACTCGAAGTCGTGCCCTTACGTTACTTCGTTACTGTCACCTTCTTCCTTTACTAATACTTTATCAAAAGGTTGTAGACGTTGTATGCTTACCGTGGATTCCTTCCCAACGTCGTCTATTATGATAATGGTTTTATTCTTTAGATTAGTTTCTTTCGCCGTATAAGGCCCAAACCATCTTGGCTTGTTTCTACCTCTTAATGCTTTTATTCTTAACTTGTACAAAAGCACTTTCTCTCCCTTTAAAAATTCCTTAGTGTTCTTTTGAGTTTGTGGTATTGAGGTAGGATTATTTCCTAACTTTTTATCTCGCTTCCACAATGTTGCATGTAGTCCTTGAACCATGAAATCTCTAAGCCCTTTTTCCCAATCGTTAATTTTTTTCCTAACCATATTGTTAGGGACTTGTGGATTCTCATCCGTAATCTTCTCCATAATCTTTAAAGGATACCTTGGAACAATAGGTATCCTAGCGTATCCACTGCCACTTTTGAGTATCATGATGCCTCACCGCGTACTTGATGGTTGCTTTGGCGGTGGCCATAAAGGTGTTCCAAGAATGAGTGGCATATTTCTATCCTCCTCAATGTTAATAATCACGAAGTCCACGGATAGACAATATTGGCCACCTCTATTAAGACATCCCGCTATTCCTATGGGGTGAACATATGTGTGATTTGCTAAGGAAAGTCTAAGATTGGTCTTGGTAACCTCCTTAGTCAACTTATTATAGATTGATAGTGGCATTATGTTCACTTCAGATCCTTGATCAGCTAAAGCATTTATATTATCAATGTCACCTATGCTACATGGTATCACGAAGTTCCCCGTGGTTTCTCGTTTTTTAGTTACTGGTTTTTTTAGAACCAGCTCATACATAGGTCCCATAGGCATGGTGTCATACTCTTTTTCTGTTATTTCTCCTTCTAGGGTTTTCCTAAGAACCTCATTGTACCTAAAGTTACTCACTTGATTAACAATGGTTTTTTTATTAATCTCGTGCTTAAGGTAGTATTTGATGGTCTCGGGCTCATCATTGGTTTCGACCTCCTCCTTGCTTTTCTCGGTTTCCTTCTCTCATTGTTCCATCTTCATGAGCACAATGTAAATGGCGTTAACAAACAAAGTGGGGGAGGTGATCATTGCATCTCACTAGCACCTTTTCGGGAATTTTTGTCTTGGTATACTCTTTTACCAAGTTCATCATTTCCATCATCTTTGCCTGCATCTCCTCCCTTTTCCTATAAACCTCCTTTTCAAATTTTGCTAATCTTTCCGTATGGGCTGCCATGTACTCCCTCATTTGTTCCTTAAAGCTTGGTGAGAGTGGTATTGGAGAAGTAGAACGGAAGCGCCGTTCGGAATTGAGATTTTGTTCACGACTTGGGGATTCAGATAAGGGTGTTGGGTGGTTGGTGGAGTTAGTGGAATTAACCATTTCACGAGGGATTCGTTCAGGAGCTCTCCTTTGCCTCTCAATTAGATAATCGATCTTTTTCTCCAGAGCACTCATTTGTTCTTCAGTGATGGAAGACTCACGAGGAATCGATATGGCATTGATCACTTTGAAGGGGTTTATGGGATTCACTCCAATTTTCGTAGCTTTGATCGTGAGCTCTTCATAATACCCCATGATTATTGCGTTGGAGTTCCTAAGCCTTCCACGGTGGCTCGATCAATGGATTGCCTTGTGATGAAGTCGGTATGGTCATAGAAGATTTGGATTTGAAGCCAAAG
Source organism: Chrysanthemum lavandulifolium (assembly GCA_022545495.1). Taxonomy (NCBI): domain Eukaryota; kingdom Viridiplantae; phylum Streptophyta; class Magnoliopsida; order Asterales; family Asteraceae; genus Chrysanthemum; species Chrysanthemum lavandulifolium. The sequence continues at coordinate 286,039,383 of CM040243.1, read as the reverse complement.
ATTAATGCCATGATGAGGACTCTATGGAGCGGTATTTGAATTGGGTCCATGCCTCGTAGAGACTCGCCTTGAAGTTGTTGGAATGTTAAGATGTCTTGTCTAAGCTTAGTAGTTCTCCCGGTGGGAAAAATTGAGCAAGGAAGCGAGAGGTGAAATCATCCCACTTGAGATGGAGCAGTGGGAAGTCGCTCAAGCCAATTACTAGCTTGGTCCCGTGAGAGAGAATTGGAAGAGACCTTAATGCGTGGTCTCCCAGTAGTAACATCGGTCGATGGAATCGGCGATTTTAAGAAATCCTTAAGATGCGATTAGGATCTTCGAACGAAGTCCATGGAATGCACATCCGTTTTGCACCAACCGGATGGTGTCGGAACGAAGGGTCATAGTTTGGGCTTGGTCGGGAAGCTCAATAGTGTTTCTATAGCCTAGGTGGCTTGGTCTTGAGTATTCACCAAGAGTACGGCCTCTTGGCGGGTCATTTGGTGGTGGGTTGATGAGTGGTGGTTGATTATCACCTTCCATGATGAAAAGTGATGAGATTACTAACAAAGGTCACGAAGAAGGGGGATCGACTACGAGGAAGCTAAAAATAGGAAAAAAAAGCACTTGATAGGAATCAAGCAGGAAACCTAAGCGAGGTGGAAATCTAACTAGCTATTCTATTCCCGTGGCGCCAAAACTTGATCACGCATACAACGCGCGTTCGGGGTCAAAGGAACTTCCTTTTAAATCGAGCAAGTTTTTCAACACCTAGGCGATGAACCTAATCGTTGTAGTGTAGTATTAGGGTAAGCCTCGGGAATTGATATCGTTCTCTGGGGAATAGGAATGCTAGTGAGAAATTACTACGCTAAGGTTGGGGTTGAGGAAGATTATTTTTATCTTTTTTTTATATTTTTTAGAAAATGGAAAGGTCGAATCTCGGGGTAATGGATTTGGGGGTTGGTATTTCTCTTGATTACTCTACTTATCTAATTATCTAAACTAAGGTGAGTGTAGTATATGTCTATTGTTGTGTGCTCTTATGATGAGTAAAGATGTGTTTACTTAGATGCTATTACTCCTAGTTATCTCCTATTGATGGTTGATTTGTCACGTCCTTATTCTTAACGTTGTGTCTTACGAGGTCGTAGGGTATGCGTTTTCCTAACTCTTTGAGACTACCTTAAGGTTATTGCCTACGAAATCTCTAGGATTCATAAACTAACTCTAAGGTTATCTTTGGATGTTTAGACTCCAATAACTCTAGGTGATTATAAACTAATATTCACAAAGATTACACAAGCATTAAAAACACAACGAATGACCTATCGCAATACTAGGTCAATCACAATTAAGATAAGAGACAACCAATCAATATTCAATATCTAGGTTTCATAGATCTAAGCAAACACACAAGTAAATTAGCGGACATGGAAAACATGCAAGCATACACACAAACAATTGAAGACATAATTGAATTAATGAAGTAAATCACTTATCTTGTTGTAAAATAGGGTATGGAACCTAAGATCTTGCACAAGACAGACCTAGGTTCGGTTTAGGTTTTACTCCACAAACTACCTCTCTAAAATCTTGAAAATTGAATTCTATATATAGAGTTACAATATGTGACGACGTCACTCTTTAATTGTGACGCCGTCGGTCGCCGCTATTAGGTTTTCATCTTGGCGTCAACTCGTGTGGCGGGCGTCACCTTATGTTTGTGGCGGTAAACTTCAACCTCTTACGCCGTCGGGATCCAAATCTAGGCCGTCGAGTTATGATGCCCTACTCTTTTAAACTGATGTCGTCACGTGTAAAATAGCAATTTGCTCTCGAGTCGTCTTAAGGTGTGTCACGACGGCGTCGCTATTAGTATGTGCCGTCCCTTGATTCGATGGCTTGAGTGTCTCGATTCTTGACTTTGGCCATTTTCTTCATATATTCGCGCCTTTTCGTCCGAATAAGTGTCATTCCAGCAATTTGCCTTCAAGAGACCTAAAAAGTGAAAAGGAACGAAATTAAGTAGTAATAGATACAAAAGTGATCAATTAAGGGCTTAAATGACCCCTCAAAAGTGTACCTTTTAAATCCTTATCAATAGACTTCGTTGGATCTCTAACTCCATGGTCATGAGCATGAAGGCAGCTATATCCTTTGAGCCTTTGACCCAAGTAGTATGAGCTGCAAGGGCCTCAGCAGGGATAGGGTGGCCAGGAGTAGCAACAGGTGCTGCAGGTATAGGATGCTCCAAATAAGTTTCATTATCTTCAGTTGTTAGTATAATGCGAAGCTCGCGATACCAATCAATGAAGTTAGGTCCGATGAGTTTTGTTTCTCAAAGAAACTCCTAAGTACTGAACGTTTACATGAAGTAGTCATCTACAATTTTGAAAAGTTCAAATAATTAGTATTTTCGATAATTACATTCTTAAAAGAATTAACTACCCAATTAATTACTAATAAGACTAAGATCCATCTTGCATTCCCACTTAATTACGGAGGTCCGACCGGTCGTAAAAAATTGGACAAGAGGTAGCGACGCGTTAATTGCATAATGAAACTCTTAGACTTTATGAGATATTTAAGGCATTAGTATCAAGTAATAATGTCAAAAGTATGTTTAGTTCTCATCTTATGCCTCGGGTTCAAGGTCGACCAAGCCAACTCAAAATAAGTCGACCAAGTATGAGCGTGTAAAAATAACCGGAGGTCGACCAAAGCGAAATAATTACCGTGGGTTGGAAAGGCCCTTAGGTGCGACCGAGAGAAGTCAATCAAATGCACGTGTTCATAGTTGAATGGTATAGACTTAAAATTAACAAATTGGTATGCACATATAAATGTGGTAAAAGTCGGTGTACAAAAAGCATGCAAAACAACTTTGTAACCCTAATTTTAAAACTTTTGGTAATGACCTTTGTAGTGATCATTATGGTTCATAGTAGCTCAATCGAGCATACGGGGAGGCGGAGGACCGGTGTGGTGAAGCAATAACCTAGACATCCTTTCGGTGCGACTATGCACATCTTTAAACCCCTTTTGAGGTTTGTTATAGTGGGTGAGCCGTACATCCCAAGTGTCCATAGCGTCTAGTTTTTAAATTCTTGAAAGCGTGTTTCATTATATTAGGTCACTTTATTTTACAAAAAACGATTTTCCACGAATCAAATAGCAGGTCACAATTGAGCATGATATTTAGGCGTGTAAATAAAGACCAATATTAATGTTATGGTTACGATATGTATTATTCCACATATAGGAATCATAAACATCAACATAAATAAACACATATTGTTCCGAGTTCTCTTGCGAGTCTTCCCCAAATGGAGAACCATAAGACCGTCACTAGGTACGAAACCTAGATCGCCCCATACATCACTTAAAAGCAATTGAGTGGGTCTTGTGGCAGGAAAAACACATAAAAAGCATGGCAATCTCAATTAACAAGTAATTACACAATTTTATATATTTAATAAACAATATGTAATTCTAATTATCATTATAATTCTAATTAACAATTAATTAGTTCTAATTAACTTTTAATTCTAATTAACAAATTTAATTCTAATTATCAATATAATTTAATTTGTGTGTGACTAGTTATTTTTTTATTAAAAATTGATAAGTATTGCATATAGTTGTCAAAACAAAATAAAACGAATAACTAAATTAGTTTCATGCAGCCTTTTAAACATGTTTATTAAAAAGAAGCGTGTAACCCATAATTACAAAAGCGAGTTGACTCGTGATGCCCTTTGTTGGGATTTAAGAACTACGTTAACCAATTAACACATACTGATGCGTGGCGGATATGGATCTAGTAATCGCAATTAGGTTAACACGTAATAATAAACAATTAATGAATAAAAGTTAAAATAGAAACCTAACCTTTCGTGGAAATTGAACGCAAGTGTAACGAACAAGAAAACCAATACGAAACCCAAGTATCTAAATTAGACACCTCTACGAGTATCACACACAACACGAAAACCGTATACGTTCGATAATGAGCTAGTCGAGAACGTATTAAAACCAATCAACCTTTGACCCACTTGAATATAACACGAACAAGAAAATCACCAAGAATCTGACTTGCTTCTGCCCGACATCCAAAAACAGCCAAAACCTGTTTTGTAACATTACGATATCGGACGGATGTCCGATATATCTAACAGTGTTGTCGGAGAAAAGGAACCCAACACCGAAACTTTTACCACTTTGTTTACGCTACACTTCAACCGAGAAGCGAGGAACAAACAAAACCACCAATGATCTAACCTAAACACTTGAATTCGATTGCAAGTTTAGGAACAAGAAACCAACAAAACCCCAAATGACTTGGGAAACAAGTCGTTGGGAAGCGACAGAAATAGTGATCGGTTGGAGCGGTTTAGGGTATATGATATGTCGCATATTTGAGGAGGGATGTATTTGCTTATATACAAAAACAAATCGACTTTTGATTGAGCCTTAGACTTGATCGACAATTCAAAACCCAACCAAAACCCACACCCTTCTACTGCCCAATCAGTTGGATCACAAGGCCCATGGTAGTCCAACATTCGACCCAAGTCTAAGCCAAAATAGTCCATGAGTCGTTTAATGTAATCGGGTCAAATCATGCATATCGGTACATATTATTCAAGTATTAAATATCGTTAAACCACGTAACTCGTGTTTATCGTGTGTGCCCCCATAGGCTCACACACTCTTAGTGTTTTGTCATGTTTACAACTTCCACAAATCAACACTCCCTTATGCAGAATTTTACAGTTCTGATTTGGTGTTTAAACGAGGAGCTAGTCTCAGTTAATGGAAGATGGCATGTTTTGATGATATTAATTGCAAAGCCTTTCAATTCAGCTTTAATGATGAGATAGGCGCCTTTGTATGTTATACCAAGAGCTCGTTATTCAATGGCTACTACTACTATACAAGGCTAATTCTTTCGTCACTTATCTCAAGTTGAATAAATGTGTTATAATGGCTTGGGGTTTTGAAGGATAGGGTTTATGGAATAAATAAAAGAAAATACAAAGTAAAATAGAATATTACTCCGTAAAGAGGTAGAAAATAAATACATTGGAATCCTTCCGAATCACCGACAAGTAACTGAAGACCGGAGGATAACTAATTTGTGCTACTCCTATCTAAGGCAAAAAAACCATGATGTAAAAGAAAAAAAAGTCATAAAAAGAAGTCCGTTATACAACTCTACATACGTGAAGATAAAACAAATGAAGAAGCAAACAAAACTTAAAAGAAGGCGTAAAGCAGAAGATAATTTCAACATTTTATCGATTGTGCTTTCGTAAGTCTACCGTTTAAATTGAAGGGTGTTAAATGACCGGTTAGGCCGAACCTAATTATGGGCTTGTGGTACATTAGGTTAAGGGATTACCATTTAATACTTTGTTCATCGAAGCTTATACTTTTGAGATGATGTCATGCACGGTTCTTTGTGCATATACTTGTAATAGTACGTGAAAACTATATAACAGGAGGACCATGAATCCATAAGAAAAGGAAACATAACGTACACAACCATGTTTTCTTTTCTTATTTCTTCTTTCAATATTCATCCTTGCGATTATGTTCCTTATACAATACACATTTGTAAAATACAAGATTAACAACTACCATCTTGTAGTTTATTCATCTTTCATTATGCATTTGTCCTTCCTATTTTTGTCCTCGTTTTAGTTCCCCATTGTAGTTTCCGCATTTTGCTACGCAACAAATAGATCTGATGTTCTTGAAACTATATTATAAAAGGAGATAGAATTAAAAGGGTTATTAAGCCACTACCAATATATATAAGCTTTCTTAATTCTGGATGAATCAGATCCTTCAATGTCCGTTTTACGGTTTTAGTGCGGGCGCAATAATTATTTGGAACCTCCAAGAAGACCTAGTATTAAGGAGTGGTTTTCAACACAGTTACGGAGAGTGTAAAATCAAGACCATATAGAACCAAATATAGATATGTCTTTATAAACGTTAGTTTTATTCTTATGTCTTTATAGTTGCTGATCATAAGATCGGTTTGTCTTTCTTATGTTATTTTTGGTCCTAAACAGTGTAGGTGTGTTTGGTTTGCCTTTTTGGGGTTGAAGTGTGGGATTCACCCACTCCTGTTGTTCTGTAATTGTTTTTTTGGAGTAATAATATTTTACCGGGGGTAACCCTTTTATCCAAAAATATAGATATGTGTTTTTGAAAATAAATAAATAGTATTCAAAAGAAATGTTTTTTTTTGTTCAAAAGACAAACAATAAATGAACTAACATTAGGATTTTCCTACACAAATAGTAGTGAGTTGTTATTTTTAGTAATGATAAAAATGCGGGGTCGTTGTCTTTAAATTTAGTGACTAAAAATAATCTTGCAACTTTTTATGAGAAAAGAAACAATAAAAACTATGTATGAACCCAATATTTTGTCTTCTACTTTCTAATTTTGGGTTTTGCATGTCTATTAAAATTTATCTTTAGCTACCCGTTAATAAGAAAAAATAAATAAATAAGAAAGTTACAAAATATACTCATCACATAGTTATCTCATATGATTATCTGGCCATATCTTTTGTACCGGTTAGTTGGAGTTATTGTAGTCTCTTTCTCATCAGGTAACACATTTTGTTAAATAGAGTAACTATCTTTTCTTCGATTAAAGGTATGTTTTGGCAAAACTAGCAGTGACAGCTAGCAGTTAATACTAGTGGCAAACTAGCGATAACGATAAATAATTAAAGGTAGCGATTAATACTAGTTGTTAATATTAGCGTAGATGGCTAAAAGCCCACAACTAAGATTGGTTGGGCCATCTCGTCTAATAAATGCATCTAATAGCACGTCGACTATGGGCAATACTATTTTCACGGGTATATAATCCCTTTACCCAAAAAACTATGGGCAATACTAATACTAAAAATGTTAGTGCTTCTAATGCGACCAGCTTGCCTATGAATGTGAGTGCGAAAGTGGTTTCTAGTATATGACTAATGGTGGTAAAGATTCATTTGCTTCGTCTACCAAAAATGTGGTCAACACGTCCAACAAATATAATTTACTTTCTAGTGAGTTTGACAATGTTCTTGAAGTAGAGTAGAGTAACGTTGGTAATGATAGTAAGGGCGAGGTGACATCTGGTAGTCCTAGTATTACACTTTTAGTTGCAAGGATTAATGAACTGGAGAGTAAGATACTTGATGGGAAGCTTGTGCTAGTGGGTGATGATGGAAAACCGCTATAACCTTGTAAATCAACGTTTCCTATTTCTTCTACTCTCGCTTCTAAAAAGGTTGATGATTATGTTAATAACGATAGTGATAGTGAAGTGTTCGAGGTATACAACGAAACTGTCAGTTTTATGGCTTCTACAAGCTCCAAGGTTAATAGAGCTTCTAAAAGTGGCAGTGGAGTGAGAAATAAAAGCTTGTATGAACAATGAAAGGAAACTTATGATGAAGACCTTTACGATGATAATGATTTTGTTGATCCTTGTTTGTCTGATGCTCAAATGCGGTTTGCTAATACCTTTGACATTAGTCTTCTTGGTCAACTTAGATAGCATTTGTAGTAAGTCTCATGAGTGTAGCATGCTATTTTTTATGATAGTTTATGTTTGAAGCACAATTGGTGTATTCGTTTCGCTTAGTTTTGGGTTGAGATGGGGATTCATCCATATTCGTTGTACTTAAGTGTTTTTAGAATAATAAATTCTGAGAAAACCCTTTAAAATAAGCGAATCAAATCAAATGTCTGTGTTTTGTTCAATAAACCAAATTAACAAATGCGTGAATGTCCTTTTTAAATTTTGTTGGAGCTTGAGAAAAATATACCTCAATACATGGAACAGTATATCTCAATCGTGTTGATAGAAGGTTGGTTTGAACAACCTCATTAGTTGCTGAAAGACCTTCAAGAATCAACTGAAGATTAAGGTAGTTAATGATTTTATCAAGGGCTAAATTTGAATTAAGATCTCGATATTATACAGATTTATGAGCTACCTCCTCAATGAATCGCTAAAGGCTGCTATCATAATCATACCGTTGGAGAATTTTTGTGAAAATTTTAGATTTTCACAAATTTTAGTGTGAATGACGAATGAGTATTGATTCTCACAGTGGTGTGTTTGGACCAAGTTATGAATTATGTTTGAAGAATGAAACTTGTAACTGTTGGTTTTATGGATATAAATTAGTAGACGTGAGTTATGATCGAACTCGAGATCAAGGGATTGCACACTTTGCGTATGAGAATTAAAGTTAATAATTAAATGTAAATGTTATATTTATTTATTAATTAAACGAAATAATTATAACAGACGTTAAGTAATTAAGTGTAATGAACTAACGGTCGTTAAATGGAATTGGAAAGGACTAGATTGCAAATTAATATTGGGAAGGTTCCGAAATCCCTTTGGGGATAGCAAACCGATCGGCCTAAGGGGTATTCCTAACCCAACTCAAACTCAACTTGTTCACCAAGTTATGTTGAGTATATATACAAGGCTAGGGTTCTTGGTTTTGCATCTCTTGTACTCATAAGCTAAAACCTAAAATAGTTTGTGTGTGTTTTTGCTTGTGTTGATCGACAATCACACCAAGGGTGTCGACATTATTGCTTTTCGAGAACCAAATTGTTTTGTTTAATTAAAACTAGCATTGCTTTAATTTATTATAATGCGGGTGTACAAGAAAGTGGTACTAACACATTATTGTTAGTATTCTTGGATTGAATTACAAAACCAGTAAAGGGTAATTCTAATAATCCTATAAACCCTAATTAGGGTTCATCCAATTGCTAGTTTTGTGGATTTGATTCTTGTTCGCTAGAATCAATAAATGTACGCATATTCTTGTTTATGTTAAATAATTATTCGTTAATCTTTCCTATACGCTTCCGCATGTATTCTTTGATGTTTTGTGTTTTATTATTGATTGTCATGATATATAATTCCAACAGTGGCATCATGAGTTATTGGTTTTAATGAGTAGTAAGTGAGACCTAGACTCAAGGCATAAGATGGGATAAAACATGTTTATATTTTCAATAGCGTTGGAAAATATAAATCCCATAATGATCTAGGATTTGGAAATTGTTTGCCAATTATTGTTCGACAGATTACCTTATTATATGCTTTCGTTACTAGCAGATCAACTGATGTAATGAACCTATGATAATTTAGATCCTAGTTTTCGAGAAAAATATATGGTTATATGTTTATATTACCTTGGGTATATTTTATTTTCTTGAAAAGTGTACTATCGAAAATACTAATACTTGAACTTTTTCGTAGAAATGGCTCAAAACAATTATAACACTAACATCAAGCACTAAGTTACTGCGTTCAAAAGCTTTTTGATCGAGAAAAGTTGATAGCTCTAAGAATTTCAATGATTGGCACCGCTATTTGAGAATTATGCAGTAGAGTTCTTGATCGGTTGGATTATCATGTACCGCCTTGCCTGTTGAACCAAAGACCGCCACATATGACACGGAAAAGGCTGCTTGGAAAATTGAGTATAATCGTCATAATTATGTGGCTTGCTTAATGTTGGGAACGATGGAACTCGCTCTCCAAAAGCAGTTCGAAAACTACTTCCCATTTAACATGCTCAATGAACTTTGAACTATGTTCGAGAAACCCGCTATTTGTCGAAATTTATGATTTGATCGATGCATTACGGTACCGTATAGCGGGAGAGGTAAACCCATAAGTGCTCATGTATTGGAGATGAAAGGATACATGGACCAATTACTAGCACTTGGCAAAGTTTATGAAAATGACATTCTTTGTGAACTTGATCAACGATCCTTAACAAGGATTTCAATGGTTTTGTTGAACTTCAATATGCACTACGTGGAGAAGACGATTCTTGACCTACGCATTGCTAATTGATTATGAAAAAGGGTTACCTCGAGGCTCCTACTCCCCGTGCGGCTATTCGAGTGGAAGGATTAATAAGCCAAAACATGACATCACGAACAACAAGAAGGGAAAGGGCAAAGGGAAAGTTGATAAGGGTAAGCAGGTTATGGCCTATCAACCAGAACCCAAGAAGAACCCTACTCAAAGGAAGGAAAATCCTGAAAAGGATCAAGCTTGCCACTACTGCAGAGTTGCGGGTCACTGGAAGAGAAACTGTGCTCTCTACCTCGATGATTTGCGAAAACATAAGATCAAGAATTCTGGGTCCATGGGCGCCAGTACTTTAGGTATCTTATTTATGATTGAATTATTTACTCTAAATCATAAAATCTCCTGGGTATATGATACTGGATGTGGTGTTCACATTTGTAATACACTACAGGGGTTTAGAGTGGAAAGGAAGCTAGCCTATGGGGAGCAATATTTGCATGTGGGCAATGGGGCACCTGCAGCTGTTGAAGCCATAGGAGTGTTTAGGTTAGTATTGCCTTGAGGCTTAATCTTGTTATTGAACAATTGTTATTATGCACCTTCTATAATTAGAGGTGTTGTTTCAAGTATTGTTGAATGATGGTTTTACTCATACTATTTCACATAATGGAATTTCTTTCTTTAAATGGTGTATTTTATTTTAATGCGATTCTGTGAATGGTGTGTTTGAAATTGATGTGATTGAAATGAATCTAACAAATATAATAATTCGATGTTTAGCATCAATAAGAAAATGAAGTTGGACTTGAATTCTTCTTATCTTTGGCATTGTAGACTTGCTCATATAGGCAGGCTCGCATGCAAAAGCTACTAACACGAAGGGCTTTGCAAAATATAAATGATGAATCATTTGATAAATGTGAGTCATGCATATCTCGGAAGATGACGAAGAAACCTTTTCATAGCAATATGGAGAGGCGTCGATCTACTTGGTCTTATTCATCTTGATGTGTGTGGACCACTTAGACATGTGTCAAAGAGAGGTGCTAGCTACTTAACCTTTCTTGATGATTTCACCATTATGGTTATGTTTATTTACTTAAGCATAAACATGAGGTGTTTGAAACATTTAAGGTTTTCAAAGCGGTATAGTAGCCGCAATTAGGAAAGAAGATTAAATCTCTTCGATCCGATAGAGGCGGTGAATATTTAAGCCAAGAGTTTAAAGATTACTTAGCTGAGAATGGAATTGTCCAGAATCTCACTTCTCCATATACTCCACAGCAAAATGGTGTATCTGAGAGAAGAAATCATACATTGTTGGACATGATACGATCAATGTTTAATCTTACTACTCTACCTTTATCCTTTTGGGATTATGCTTTAGAATCAGCTGTTCGCATTCTGAATATGGTTCCTACAAAGAAGGTTGATAAGACACAATATGAAATATGGCATGGTAAAGCTCTAACCTGTCTTATTTAAAGGTGCAGGTTGCGGGCGATGTTAGACATGACTCAAGCAGATAAACTCCAACAAAGATCTCGTAAGTGTATCTTCGTAGGATACCCTAAGGAAACTATGGGTTACTACTTTTACTATCCGGTGAAAATAAAGTAATTGTTGCTAGGTATGGAGATTTTCTTGAAAAGGATCTCGTATCTCAAGAATTCATTGGGAGAGTTTATGATCTGGAAGATGATCATGAAGATACATTACCTTCTGAAAACACTAACGTACTTTTGGTAGAACCAGATAGTCTGGGTCTTCCTCCAGAAGTTGAAGTGATTCCCGTTCATAGATCTGTAAGGACTACGCGTACACCTGAACGTATATGTCTTAACGTAGAGGTTGAGGAAACTATATTAGGAGATCTTGGAGAGCCTACTAGTTATAAAGCGCCATGGCAAGTCACGAAAGGAAAAATGGCAAGTCGCAATGAATGGGAAATGCAATCCATGAGAGATAATGAAGTCCGGAAGAGGTTGACTTACCTCCAAGCGCCAAGGTGGTTGGAAGTAAGTGGCTCTATAAAATAAAGACCGACATGGATGGCAATATACACATCTATAAAGCTTGTCTAGTTGCGCAAGGTTTTACTCAAACTTATGGCATAGATTACGAGGAGACCTTTTCTCCCGTGAGCGTATATTAGAGCTATTAGAATTCTCGAGCTTTAGCGATGTACTATGACTATGAGATATGGCGGATGGATGTCAAAACGCCTTCTTGAATGGTCGCTTAGATGAAGACATCTATATGAAGCAACTTTGAGGGGTTCGTGAATCCACAATTTCAAACCGTGTATGCAAACTTCAAAGGTCCATTTATGGATTGAAGCAAGCATCGAGGCAATGGAATAAGAGATTTGATGAAGAAATCAAAAGGAATGGATTTATTCAAAATCTTGATGAGCCATGTGTATATCACAAAGTTAGTGGGAGTGATGTAATTTTCCTTATCCTTTATGTCGATGACAAATTGATTATGGGAAAAGACATTCCAAGTTTGCAAAATGTTAAGGCATATCTTGGAAAATGTTTTTCCATGAAGGATTTAGGAGAAGCTACATACATTCTAGGAATCAAGATCTACCGAGATAGGTCAAAGCGGTTAATTGGTTTAAGTCAAAGCGCTTACATTGATAAAATATTGAAGAGATTCAATATGCAAAATTCTAAGAAAGGATATTTGCCGATAGAAGTAAAGCATGGCTTATGTAGCAATATGTGTGCTTCACACTGTGAAGTAGCACGCATGCGTAAAGTTCCTTATGCTTCGTCGGTGGGATCTATTATGTATCTTGTAAGATGCACAAGGCCGATGTATGCGTTCGCTCAAAACATGACCATTCGATATCAACAAAATCGAGTGAACTTCATCGATCTTTGTTAAACATATTTTGAAGTATCTTAGAAATATGAAAGATAGTTTCTTAGTGTATGGTGGAAATCGACACGAGCTTGGTGTTCAGATTCTTGTGATGCGTCTGGCGGTGTGATAAAGATGATAACGAAGTCTCGGACGGGTTATGTCTTTGTCATCAATGGAGGAGCAATTATTTGGAAGAGCAAGAAGGTGAGTACGATGCGATGTTGCATGACAGAGGCCGAATACATAGTCGCTCGGAAGGCGCAATGGAGGCTGTTTGGATTAGGAAATTCATTTAAGGGCTTGGTGTTATGCCTTCAATTGAATCGCTTATTGATATGTATTGTGACAATTCTGCTGCAATCATATTTGCCAATGAACACAGAGTCATGAAGGGCACCGGACATTTTCTGGAGTATCACTATGTTCGGTACAAGTCCATGAAGGTGAAATAAATCTATTGAAAGTTCACAGATGACAACTTAGGCGATCCATTCACTAAGGCTTTGGCTAGAAAAAGCTTATTGGACTTGCCAATGGAATTTGACTTGTTTAGCTAATAGTTTCATGCGTAACCGTGATTAGTATTTGGATAAAGGATATTGTAAACATTTATTATTTTGATGAAATAAAATTTTGATTATGTTTATTTTCATTTATAATATTGTTGCTCAGATTTGCATGTTTAATCCATGAGTAACTAAGTTATTCTAAATTGTCGTTGTCGATTAATGATATGGGAGTATCATTAAACTAAGACAAATCGAGAGATGTGGTAGAATATACTTGAAAGTATATTGATGAGAATGCATACCAATTTCAGATGATATTCAATGAATTGAATATAGCACTTATCCCAACTACATAATTTACTTTGTGGATATTGTTATAAGTAAATTGTGAATAGTTATCCTCAGACTTGAGATACCATATAAGTGTCATAAATGTAGTGCATTTTTGTGGAGCAACTTAACGCTATAAATAACTGGTAGTCATAAGGGATGTTTCCAGAAGTGTTACAAAGTTTGTGGGTTAGTCTCGTAGTCAAGATAGAATTTGTTCCTTCAAATTTATTTGGAGTTTAATCTTTATTAGGGGCCCTCGTAGGGTTGACAAGATGTTTGTGCGGCCACACCCAAAATCTCCTATGAATATGTTCAGAAGATTTGGTAATCTTGGTCATCACTTAAAACGAAGAAATGTAATAGTTGAATAAAGAATGACTTAATTCCATATCTTTATTTAACGTGGTATTAGAACAAAGGATAATAATAATGAGAAATCATTAAAAGGTTTTCCGAGTCATACTCGAGTTATACTAGAGGCATCGAAGTGTTGCTAGAGCGCTAACCGATGTGATCACTCTATTAAGATATATCCAGTGGGAGGTGTTGGTTTTATGGATATAAATTAGTAGGCGTGAGTTAGGATCGAAATCGAGACCACGGATTGCACACTTTACGTATGAGAATTAAAGTTAATAATTAAATGTAAGTGTTATATTTATTTATTTATTAAACGAAATAATTATAACGGACGTTAAGTAATTAAGTGTAATGGACTAACGGTCGTTAAATGAAATTGGAAAGGACTAGATTGCAAATTAATATTGGGAAGGTTCCGGAATCCCTTTGGGGATAGCAAACCGATCGGCCCAATGGGTATTCCCAACCCAACTCAAACTCAACTTGTTCACCAAGTTATGTTGAGTATATATACAAGGCTAGGGGTCTTGGTTTTGCATCTCCTGTACTCATAAGCTAAAACCTAAAATAGTTTGTGTGTATTTTTTGCTTGTGTTCGGTCGACAATCACACCAAGGGTGTCGACACATTGCTTTTCCAAAACCAAATTGTTTTGTTTAATTAAAATTAGCATTGCTTTAATTTGTTATAGTACGTGTGTACAAGAAAGTGGTACTAACACATTATTGTTAGTATTCTTGGATTGAATTACAAAATCGGTAAGGGGTAATTCTAATAATCCTATAAACCCTAATTAGGGTTCATCCAATTGCTAGTTTGTGTGGATCTGATTCTTGTTCGGCTAGAATCAATAAAGGTACGCATATTCTTGTTTATGTTAATTAATTATTCATTAATCTTTCATATACGCTTCGCATGTATTCTTTGATGTTTTGTGTTTTATTGATTGTCATGATATATAATTCCAACGATAACTTCCAAATTGATTTCTTGGTTAATGGTTGTTAGTACATTTAACTAGTTAATTATTATGTTGATGGGTGTTAAAGTCATTAAATGGGTTTAACGACTATTTACACCATAAGTTTCTAGTTGGTAGTATATGTACCAACCTTGTACGTTGTTCCAAAAGTGGCTAAGAAGATCACACAACACACTATAAATATAAGTTCCAAGCCACAATAACGTGTAGTTCCCTTTTTGGTTAATGAATCATGTTTCGATCTAATGAGAATTTTGGGCATGGAAGTCATATTAGGAAGTTCAACTTCATGTTCGATCATTGTACCCTCGGAAACAAATGATGAATAGGCGTGAATGCATTTACTGAAAGCGTGTCAAACACGTGCCTCGATCATGTTTTTGAATCGGTTTCATCTACTTCCTTTCTTTTATTTTGATAACGTTTATATTTGTATATTCCTGTTACTAATTTCTATTTATATTTAGATTAAGATTGTATTGTATCCTTGTTGTGACTTTCTTATTGCTGATATTTTCCCTACACATACAATATATGGAGTATGTATATAGTAAAATGCACGGGTTGATAGTTAAAATGCGTTATGATTAACTACTATCTTTGGGCAAAACGGATATGTCAAGTTTAGTCAAGCATCATACAAAGTTATAAGACATGAAAGTTTGTTATGAAGCATGATAAGAAGAAAGTACATAAACAACATCCTAAAACAATGATAAAAGGGAAGTCATAGTTTTTGAGTAAAGGGATCACCGTAAATATATTACTTTAAAAAGTTTAAGTACAACGGATGAAAGTGAGTCTCTCATCTCGGCCCGTTAGATGGGCATTGAACAAGCACCAAATGTACAACAACCAAAATCACTACATAAGAAAGACATGTCAATCTTATGACCTACTAAACATAAAATTACTTCCTATCATGACCTTGAAGCTTGACATCATACAGTCATAAAAAGCATTCAATTGCCACGATAAATCGTGAAACCCGAGCAACATAATCATCATCAAAGAATCTTCAAACGTATCAACATGACCTTGAAGGAAGTCATAGTTAAACGATGGTTTTAGTTAAAGAAGTAATTTTGAATACCGAAGATGAGCTTGTTTTTCATATGAACATGCATTATGATTTATAATTTACTATACAATACTATGATATATAGTATTATCAAATATTAGAAAATTCATTACTTTTACACTCGATTAACTACTTTTTGGACCAAGAGGTCGTTTCTTTTCTTTATGGGAAAGATTGGTCCCACTAAAAAATTAATATTATTTTTTTGAAGATAGGATCCACTAAATTCCTTATCTCCTCTATATCTATAAGGCATAAAATTGCCTCCATCATCATTCGAATGCAACAACATATGTGGTCCCACCATGGGTCTCACACTCCTCTTAGCTAACAAATAAAAAGAAACGCCGCCTAAAAACATCAAATAGTCATGAATATTAAGTATCAATTTCCCAGATAATGCTTGTAATTTATATCATTTATATGTATTTACGCTTGTTTTCCATTGTTTTACACTTCGGGTAAATTACGAGCATTGGAGCTAAAGAGACGGAATTGGAGAAATATCAAAGATTTATCATAGTATGTCGACTTTGAAGAAGTTACTGCGTAACTCATCTCTCATTACGCCAGTAACTAAAGCGACTCGAAAGCCAACTCATTAGAAGATTACGGCATAACTCCTCTAAAGACTACGACGTAACTTATTAGGTCAAATGAGGTCCCACACGTGATAACTACGCCGTAACTATTTCATCAACTACAACAACCAAGTAATATTGAAGATCACGGCGTAACCACTTATAAGGTTACGCCGTAACCGGCGAATCTAGTGCAAATTACAAAGGAATTGAAGATTACGGCGAACTCTTATATGTAACATATTGGATTTCATAAACACATCACATAACACAATATGGTTCGAATAGTTTAAGGTTCTAGAGAGAAAGTGGAAGATGGGAGCATTTCTAGAGAGAAAGTAAGCAAAGAGAAAGGTTAGATTAGAATGAAAGGTCCAACCTCTACCTTGGGAGGTAGAGGTATTTATAGTTACATACAATACGCCCTCCTAACGGACTATGGATCGTGCATACAGCTGGGTAAAGACCCGTCCTTTTTCCACGGTGTTGCACTAAACTATAGTACGCTAATAACAAACTAATAAACTAACAAATAACGTATTAACGATATGTCTACGAGCTAACTTATGTTAGATAATATTTGGGGTGACCGATACTTCACTATGGAATTTCTAATTCCTAACAATCTCCCCCTAAGGGAGGTCACCACATGTTTTACATTTTGAATCCTAGCATTCTATTCACTTCCGCAATCTTTGTGCTTAAGTAGTGCAACTTCAAAGTCCGAATGCTTTGTACTTTAAGTGAAGGTCTTTGAATCGATCCATCTTGATGATCTTGAGCTTTATTCGAGATCATTAGCTACTGATAAATCTACGGATCACCCTTTATTGTGTTGCCATCATGTGATGTTGTGACATTTGGACCGATATGCTCACATTCGGATCATGATATCTTCTCATCGAGTAGCGGAAGCTTTAGATGGTTCATGATATTTGCGATGGCGTGGCGAAGCATAGTATAAAATATCCTAGCCGGTTATGTAGATATGCACCACCATGATTTCTTCAATTATGTGGATGTCATGAGCATGCGGCTTTGGATTGATGTCTCAATTCGATTAGCCGCAACCGTCCAAATGTACCGCAAACAACAAGTAGTAATAAAACACACGAAGTGTCTTTGATCACTTCGTTGAATTGAGGTACACGCCCTGGTTCCCGTTGATCAAGACAATCTTTTGTGATCGGTATAATTTGAAGAATCTCCTGATGTGGTTTCACAAAATGTTCTATTGTTCTCAAACCGAACGTCTCAAAGAAGACAACACGGAGTGATCAACCAACAAATTGAGATTCAGCGATTGATGAAAAATAATTTGAAAACAATCGCGTATTGCTTAGAAGAAAGAGTTTTGCAATACGACGAAGGTTTTATGAGAGATCAATTTTCAATCAAAAATACTTTTGTATTTGAAAAGAGTACACATTCGATGTGCTAGAGAAAAGAAGATTTGCACATCGAACGGTTTTTCAAAAGTATTTTTCAATCGGAGATACTTTTGAATTTGAAATATGAATACACATTCTACGTGCTATAGAAAAGAAGGTTTGAACATCGAACGGTTTTCCAAAAGTATTCGCCAATTCCAATCACGGACCAAGGTTGATTCAAGAGTGAATCGCCCATCGTTTCTATCCATTGTCACAAGCTTGATCTTTAGAAAAGATCTCACATGTCACCCACCAAGAGCTTGTTTGATGTTGGATCTAGAAGGATTTCCATCTTAATCGTGAATACTACATATCACTCGGATGTTACAGCAATACCACATGGATAATGTGTTAGGACTCTTAATTTAAACTTACTTTCCATATTGTGTGAAACAACAAGTCTTCATTAATTTAGTGTCCTAATGAGATATTGTGGATGATCTCATGGCTCTAGACTCAATTGTGCACATTTGGTTCCTATGCCGGAGACTGTGGAGAGTGTCTCCTTCAATATCAACAATCTCTAAGAGAAAGTTGATAGATTATGTAGGTTCCCATGAGAATGAAACAAGTCCCTTTTAAGAGAAACTTGAGTAGCTTGGGAAGTTGTAGTGCGGTGTGTCCTTTGGGTCCATGACGTCTTGTCATCAATACCGGTGTTACCTTAGTAACCACCAAGTAGCATATGTATTGAACCTCACTTCGCCCTAAGGTTGAATTAATGGAGGGCTATTTCTTTTCACCCTTTTCACATTTAATTCTTTTCATTCTTCAACCTTGATTACTTACGAGACTTCATTACTAGAACCTTGTTGGTTTATTCGATGATAGCTCTGCCTCTCGGATCCGCACTCTTCCCATTTCTTACTTTTCTCCTTTTTCATCATACCTAAGGACTTCTACACTATCTAGTGGATTGTCCTGGGTAGATCCCTCCCGCTCTGGCGGGATCGTGAAACGAATACTAACCTAACCATCCTTATAACACCATAACATGCATAAAGTAAATTGGTCGGTCTTTTGGTATTGTTCTTTCCTTCCGAAACCAATTGAAAAATCATTTGAAAAATCAATCAAGGTACTTGTGATATAATATCAAAGCATTTTGTACCTTAATTATTTTGATCTTTTAGAAATGTCCCTCAACATGTGCATATGATTTTATAAATTGTTTAGCACATGGAGGCAAGAGTTCTTTTTGAAATAAATTCTTGATCACAATTTCTATGGAAAAAGCCATTTGATTTTCTTTGGTAAATTCTCCCCTCAATATGTGCATAGGATATTTGAAATCATTTTATCACATAGAGGAAAGATTTCTTTTGAAGCACATCCACGATCACAAAACCATTAAGAAATCTTTAGAAAATCAATCAATGTACTTTATGTTGAAACATATAAATATGTGTACCTTGAAAGTTTATTTTCTTTTGAAATGCTCCCCTCAATATGTGCTTGAGATTCGTAGCGTTAGCACATAGGAGAGCAATATGCACACTTGAATCAAAACGATCATCTTATATCAAATTTTATTATTAAATCACAAGTTCTCCCCGATCAAAATATCATACCCTTTGAGATTTTGGATCCCAAGTGATTTAATAAGGTTTAGAAAACATGGGAGAAAATGTGCCCGATTTAAAAACTCATCTAATTTTTGGATAAATGCTCCCCTAAACATGTGCATTATGTATATTGAAATCGTTTGGCACATGGAGGCAGGTGGAGTGCTTTGAAGGACTAAAACCAATTCCATTTAAAAACATATTTGAGATTTAAATCACGATCTCTCCCGATCAAAAAGTTCAAAGCATTTGAGATTTGTGATCCCAAAGATTTAAATCATTTAGAAAATTTTGGGGAAAGACGTGACAAGATTTGATTTTGAAAATGATGATAAGGACCATTTTAAGACATTAAAGATTGTTAGTGTCAGGTATGATTGTTTTAAGAGATCTTTATGTAAAATAAAACAATTTCACAATCAAACAAAAATGAAAAAGATTTCATTTTGACGATCTTGATTTTAAAGAAAATCATACCATGACATAACATTAAATCTTTAGATCACCACATTTAACGTATAAAGCAGATTTTTGATGAAATATCGTTTGAAAATATTTAATTTGAAATCACTAAAGATTTGACAAAATAAAGTCCGATTGATTTCAAAACTTTGAATCCGATTTATTTTCAAAACAATATTTTCATTTTCAAAACAATTTTTTTTCAAAATAGTTTAAAATGGAGTATATCACTACTTGTCTTTGCACAAAATACGTTAGGTGGTGTAGAAGTTGCTTATTGTTCTTTGTGAGGTTGAAGAAAACCATCTGCTGAAGTAGTGAGACTTCTTACGTTGCATTTTTCATGCCAACCGAGGTCAAATTAAGCTCGTTTCTTCATTTGATGATGAAAACCATCCGGTGATGCGGTGAGACCTCTTACGTTGCATTTCTTCATGCCAACTCTCCATAGAAGTCAAATTAAGCTCCGTTTTTCATTTGTCAACCAAAGATATAGTTACCCTTTCCTTCGGCATCCAATCATCATTATGGGATCCGGATCGGGAACATTCTTATACTCCATGATATCTCGCATACGTTAGTAGACATACAAACAGATATATGGTGGTCGACAACACCTAAACAAAGAATCGACTAATAAAGTTAATCCAACATATCAATCATATCATAAAAGGTATGGAATAATGTGTTTATCAAACTCTAATCATCTAATCCTAAGAATCATATCCTAGGCACCTAGTCATTCAACGAGGTTAACATGTTTTACATTTAAGTATATAGGATAATTAGATGAGCTCGTTAGATGATATAGATTTGAAAACATTCTCCCCTCAATCAATGACTTATTTTCTAAAAAGTTTAAAAGTACTGAAGTCTTTAATTGAGTTTTCAATTTTATGAAAACTTTGAATCCGATTGATTTTCAAGCAACTCATTTACCACCATTAAGTTGAAACAAATATTTTTCGAAGAATTTTTAGACGGAAAAATATTTGAGTAAACGACGATCCTTCGACATACTTTCCTCATTTTGTTTTTAGGATAAGTGCTCGAAATATTTGAAAATTGGTTTAGCGAGACTTTTCAACTTGAAGAGCGGGTTGCTATCGGAAATAATAGCAAGCCATGGTTAAGCGCAGGTTACGATCGGGAAGTAGCGCAAGCCATTTGATATGTGACATGTTTAGAAAAGAAATATTTACACCTTCGTTCGAACTTCATCTATGGTCCCGTGCCATTGTTGAATGACATTTCTAAGACCGCAGATGTTATCGATACCAGAAGACATGTCTTGAAAAACATATTTTGGAATTTTACGATTTTTCAAATTTTTATGGATTTTGTTGGTTTTATATTTTTCTACTTTCCTTTTGTTGGTTTTATATTTTTGTATTTTATTTTTGATAAATATATACAAAGATAGAGTAGATGATATAGTATAAGAAGACGATGATACAGTACTTAGATAAGGATATCGAGCAGACCCGTTGTAGAAGATAGAAGTCATCATCTCTAAACATTCACCACCGAGCATTCGAGGCTCTTGAATGAGAGAAATTGAACCATCCGAAAGTGAGACTTTGGCAACTTCCCTAAACCAAAAATCCATTAGATGAGCTGATTCAAGCTCTATTTCAAGCTTGCCTTAGGCGGTACGTAAAGCACACCATTATCATAAATCCTTGCTCCTTTTAAGAACGATAATCGAGATTCTTCGTTCGGGGTTATATCATCAACAAGAACAAAGAACATATCATCCCACTCTTTAAATTTCTTCTCATATTTCATTACCATTGAAGTCCAGGCGATGTATCCCTCAAAAGTTGTCAAGAGACCACTTCCCCAAGTTGATGAATTGATGAAGTCATCCTTAGACTAGAGCTCACGAACCGAATACACGATATACCAAGACAGAGAAACTTATACCATCAAGTATCGACAAGTCCAATAGCCAAAGAATAACCCCGATGTATACTTTTCTCCCCCCAAAGAAAGTGTATGAAGCTCAGAACCCAAAGCACCAATGCCCAAAGAGAATAACCGATAATATTGAAGAAGCGGGCGAATCACCGATTATCTCTGCGGAGTGACAACTCGTAATTTCAGGTCATTTTACAAACTTTAAAAGTTTCACTATTTCATCATTTATTGTAAACTGGGTTTACGAGCATCAAATTCACGTAACCGTAATGGTTTAGCTGTGAATTCATGATCATATCATCGAGGACATTTCATATAGACTAATTTTAGTCTACATTTCATTAACATCATTGTCATCATATTAGTTCATGCATGGTTTTGCATTTTTCATTAAACGATAAATTTTATATTAAATAAACGTTATCGCGTAATTAATTATTTTGAACAATTGATCCATAAATTCCAAAATTATCCCGATATATTTTTATACTCATATTAAGTTTATAAAAATAATATTATGAGTTTACCTAGTGTTTTAAATTTATTTTGTATATAAATTGTTGTATTTATATAATTACGACGTTTTCTTAAATTAAACACGATTATTATTATATCACTCAAATTTTGCAAGGAATGTATTTTTATAATTTTTATGACCTAAATATATTTTATCTTGGCCCGTGAAAATTTATTTTTATCTAACGCTACCCTAAATACTCAAATATGTATACAAGTTACTCAATTATCTTTAAACAACTACACCCTTATTTCTATACATAAATACTTAAGTCTTTAAAATATCAAATTCTTTCATTTTATTATGTTGGTCGACAACATGAGTGACTCACTCAAAACTTTACAAAATATCTTTCACCTTTAATGTATTATACTTCTAATACTAACACATACAACACAAAAACATATAGTGTAAGATCAAAGACTTTCTCTTTCTCTCTTCATATTCAACCGCCGGTTATAAAGGACCAAAAGAAAGAATCATTCCAAGATTTCAAGTCAAGTTTAATTACACACTAGTATCATTTGTTGCAAGGTTTTGTAATACAAACCTCAAGTGATTAGGAAAACCTTTGTCCATAAACCTCATCATAGTACTAGTAAGCATTCATAATCATTTTTTTATTTCATATTCATTTCATGGTCATTTCATTTTATTTGAGCAAACATGCAAGACTTGTGATATTTATACCATTTTAAGGTTGATTTTAGAGTTAAATATATATAATCCATCCTATAATTATTCCTTGTTATATATTAGTCTTGATGATGTTTAGGAACCCATGACACCCTAAGAAGGTGTATGGTAGGATTAGAATAGCTTTGGAGTTGATTTGAAGGGATTGGAATAGGTTTGGTACGAGAAAACTATTTTCGACAAGTATTAAAAGTGGTCTGTTCTTGTTTTGTTTTTCTGGAAAATCCGACAGTGAGCACGAATTTTTGGCCTTGATATTTAGAAAATATACTTTAAAACGAATCCGTGGCGCTTGAACGGATTAAAACGGAGTTATAACGAAGAAGTTATGAATTTTTCAAGTTTGACGACGAAATATATATTTTACGAAAATTTCAAGAACCTATTTTTATTTTATACGAGTCAAAAACGAGTCCTAAGCTTTATAAATTATTTCGACTTATCAAAAATATATTAGTATACTTTGATACGAAGCTAAGGACATATAATACGTAGAAAACGGATTTGAAACGACCAAGATATACACGTTTTCATAAAAATTGCCGTAACTATATTTTTAGAAAAACTATATTATTTTTACGAGACAAGTGTTACGGTAACTAAAACGACCATATTGAAGGCTGTTTTTAACTATGATGTAGAACTTTTTATAACGTGATGTCTTCTAGTAAAAGTAAGTTCGCCTAGCATATTTTTCAAAACGACCAACCGTTTGAATAGCGGAGTTGTAATAAATTATTTACGGTTGCTTAAACTTTGCCGAAACTCACTTTTTACACAACATTTGGACAAAATCACCATATTTAACCTCTATTATCTTTATGTTCGAGACCTCTATGACGAAAACTCCTGTACTAAAACTTCTAGATTTTGATACAAGCTTTCCAAAACCGTCGAGTTCGTTTCCTAACGTTCGACGTACACCATTTTACGACTAGTTTTTCAAGCCATTTTGTCACTTTCATGAAATTTCCGACGACATTATTTTACGACGAAAAGTTAAAATTTCACAATAAATCATTAATAAACTATTGTAGGATGACATTTTGACGTAAATACTTGTAAAGTAATTTAAGAATGGTCAAGACGTCAAAAGAGTATTTTTCGACGATAAGTATTATTTTCAAAACTCGCAAATGGTATAAATAACATACTGAAATGCATGCATAACATTACATCATAACTCATTACATATCA
Organism: Chrysanthemum lavandulifolium; assembly: GCA_022545495.1. Taxonomy (NCBI): domain Eukaryota; kingdom Viridiplantae; phylum Streptophyta; class Magnoliopsida; order Asterales; family Asteraceae; genus Chrysanthemum; species Chrysanthemum lavandulifolium. Next base: position 286,015,018 of record CM040243.1, on the reverse strand, counting down.
TATCATTCGTAATAGGTCCAGATTAAAGTATCACGCTATACCTCGGTGTACTCACTCTTGTCATCATACCAATTTATCAAGTGAGTTTTCATAGCCCGATTTATTCAAGTTTTACTTATTTCAAACCTACGGGAGAATACATTGCACAACATTTTATTACGATACCAAGTATGTTAAATTCATTTACATTGCTTAAGTTACCACGTTGCCGATTAAATGTCCCCATTTCATATGCATGAGCCGTTAATTTCCTAGAAGCGTGTGTGAGTGGATAGATCTATCGAGGTGACACCTCCATCCGGGTTGGTGAATCCCAACTAGTCATACGGATGCATTTCATTCATAAACATTATTAGAGTTGTTTGGCAAGACACTGTTGGGGCGAACATCGATCGAGCTTCGTATCATGCGCTTAAGCAATTGTAACATTTTTTGTGACATGATTGTCATACTGTAACGACATTTATACTTGTGGTAGTCGTATAAACATTTACATAAACCTATGAACTCACCAACCTTGTGTTGACACTTTTAGCAATGTATTTTCGTGTAACTAAGGCATACTCATCATGGCATGGTTAGGGAACCCCTTTTGAGTCGCGGCCGACTTATATCATTGTACATTATGGCACTTTCTTTCAAAACATCGTTTGGACTTGTAATATATTTATATTTCCATAAACTTTATAAACTTTTGGGACCTATGTTGTAACTCGAACGCTTTTATTAAATATCCAACGATGTGTTTTAAAACGACACTTTAGGTCGTTCAATATAACTGTGATTGTGGTGCTATGACAATCAATCCCGAAATTCCATTCATTGCAAAAATGTAATTTGGGGTGTGACAGATTGGCATCGAGCTTGATTATAGAGAACTAGGTTGCATCATTGACCCTAGACTATAACTACATCATCATAGCATCTCATCATTTCATCATAAGTGCATGTTCACTTTACATGCGGTTTATACGTACATTTTTCGAGTTATTTACTTTCATTTCATATCGATTGTCACATGGATGCCCTTAAATACCCATTCCATTATCCTTTCCTCATACTCTAATGTGGAGAATTCCTTGTCATTCCCTATCACAATTTTTATATCAATGATTCATCACCGATAACGTCGAATGCCGAGATGAACCTTTAAGTAGGCGAAGTCACTCTCACTCCATTGTTTCACCACTAACATGTCGAGTTACACTTTATTCACACATTAAGCCACTAAACCATCATACATTTGAAACACTTACGACATCTCATAACCCATCTTTGTGGAATCCATCATTCATTTTTTTAAAAGATAACCTCAAATCTATTATCTCATATCACCTCTCTTTAGGCGCATATTTTAACATGGGATTTTGCTACGTCTCACATTTCCTCTTGTTTTGAAGAAGATATGGCACCAAGAAAGCTACACCGAAATGACTCAAGCGGCTATTCAAAAGTTGGTAAGGATAGCATAGCCGATGCTCTAAGGATTGAAAGGAAGCGGTGGTCTGCTGCCTTCTTGAGCCAGCGTCACTTCTTCAAGCCGCTAGGCTTCTTCTTCTTCTTGCAGGAAATGCAGGAGGGTCCGGAGTTAAAATCTGTTCGTATAAGGATTTCAAAGTGGAGATCCCACTAAGTTTAGAGGTACCAAGGAGCCACCGCCATGGTTAGATGGTTCGAGAAATTGGAGTCCGTGTTTTGCTATGTAATTGCCGGGATGATAGCAAGGTCAAGTTTGCTACAAGTACATTACTTGATGGAGCGTTGTCGTGGTGGAACTCATATGCTCAACCGATGGGAATGGAGAATGCTTTCAAGCTCACTGGGAGCAATTCAAAGGTTTGGTAACAAAGAAGTTTTGTCCGCGTGCGGAGGTGAAGAAGTTGGAGACCGAATTCTATGAGTTGGTAACTATTGGGTATGACATTGATACTTACATTCGAAGGTTTCAAGAATTGGCGTGTTATGCCCATCTATGGTTTCGGATAATGAGAAGCTCTGGAGGCTTTCATTGAAGGACTTCCGAGATTATCCAAGGTGATGTGACTTCTTTTGACCCGCAAACGATTGAGGAATCTATTCGAGTGTCTCAAAAGCTCATGGCACAAGTAGTAAAGAGGGGCAACATCACCAACACCAACCGTAACAACAATACCAACAACCGCACCAACTACAACAATAACCAAAACAACAACAACAACGACGATAACCAAATCAACAACAACAAAAGAAAATGGGAAAATGACCAAGGAGGTTATAATAACAACAACCAAAACCGTAACACTAACCATCATCAACAACGTAATAGAAGGCAAGAAGTCGCTATGGTTTATGTTGTCTGCACCTAGAGAAGGTAGAGGTTATCTTTGGAACACACCCACTATGTAATCAATGTAATTTCCATCACTCGGGTCCTTGCCCTGCCAAGTGCCACAAATGCCAAAAACCGGGACATCTAGCCAAGGATTGTAAAGGTAAAGCCATAGTCACGTGCTTCGGATGTGGGGAGCAAGGACACTATCGGAATCAATGTCCTCAAAACCAAGGTCAACAAGTTGAAGGTGCTCATGGGAATGCATACATGTTAGGAGGAGGAGAAGCTCGTCAAGGTATCAACGACGCGGAAGACTGAAGAAGTTCGGAAACTAACAGTCTTATTTTCCCTATGTACTATGTCGTACTTAGTTTATGTTTTCCATCGTATCCGGATCTTTATAACTTAAGATGTATTACTTTTTGATAAACCACTCGTTGTAAAATATTCTCATCTATCGTACTTTATTTTCTTTCCGATTTGTTATCACTTACAAGGATTTTAATTCCTTTTACTTTAACTATCATTTTAACGACACGGTTTAAATCTTTGTAAACATCGAGAGTTATAACAACTAAACCGAACGTCACATCATCGTTCCTTAATTATACATAGCCTAGCTAACTATGTCTAATTCTGGAGGGATCATGTTATGTTGGGAGCGGTTATTTATAAATCTTAGTGCAAGCAAAATGTTCACATGTTCCAATTCAAAGTGTTACTCATCGGAGATACTCATCCAATATTTTTTTTTTCTACTACTATGTTTTATACGCTCTCAATCATCGATAACCGTAACGGCACTTCTCCATGTCTTCTCTCCTCGTTATTCATCACAAACTCAAAATTCGATAGACTAACACGAACCGAATTCGTGGATGAATTCCTTTTTGATGGGCGAATGTGACAACTCGTAATTTCGTGTCATTTCTCAAACAATTCATGTTTCACTATTTCATCATTTATTGTAAACTGGGTTTACGAGCATCAAATTCACGTAACCGTAATGGTTTAGCTGTGAATTCATGATCATATCATCGAGGACATTTCATATAGACTAATTTTAGTCTACATTTCATTAACATCATTGTCATCATATTAGTTCATGCATGGTTTTGCATTTTTCATTAAACGTATAACTTTTATTAAATAAACGTTATCGCGTAATTAATTATTTTGAACAATTGATCCATAAATTCCAAAAATTATCCTGATATATTTTTTATACTCATATTAAGTTATAAAAATAATATTATGAGTTTACCCAGTGTTTTAAATTTATTTTGTAACTAAATTGTTGTATTTATATAATTACGACGTTTTTCTTAAATTCGACACGATTATTATTATATCACTCAAATTTTGCAAGGAATGTATTTTTATAATTTTTATGACCTAAATATATTTTATCTTGGCCCGTGAAAATTTATTTTTATCTAACGCTACCCTAAATACTCAAATATGTATACAAGTTACTCAATTATCTTTAAACAACTACACCCTTATTTCTATACATAAATACTTAAGTCTTTAAAATATCAAATTCTTTCATTTTATTATGTTGGTCGACAACATGAGTGACTCACTCAAAACTTTACAAAATATCTTTCACCTTTAATATATTATACTTCTAATACTAACACATACAACACAAAAACATATAGTGTAAGATCAAAGACTTTCTCTTTCTTCTTTTTCTTTCGGCGACCAAGGACCAAGAGAAAGAATCATTCCAAGTTTTCAAGTCAAGTTTTTATTACACACTAGTATCATTTGTTGCAAGGTTTTGTAATAAAAACCTCAAGTGATTAGGAAAACCTTTTGTCCATAAACCTCATCATAGTACTTGTAAGCATTCATAATCATTTTTTTATTTCATATTCATTTCATATTCATTTCATCATTTTTGAGCAAACATGCAAGACTTGTGATATTTATACCATTTTAAGGTTGATTTTATGAGTTAAATATATATAAAGTCATCCTATAATTATTCCTTGTTATATATTAGTCTTGATGATGTTTAGGAACCCATGACACCCTAAGAAGGTGTATGGTAGGATTAGAATAGCTTTGGAGTTGATTTGAAGGGGTTGGAATAGGTTTGGTACGAGAAAACTATTTTCGACAAGTATTAAAAGTGGTCTGTTCTTGTTTTGTTTTTCTGGAAAATCCGACAGAGGCACGAATTTTTGGCCTTGATATTTAGAAAATATACTTTAAAACGAATCCGTGGCGCTTGAACGGATTAAAGCGGAGTTATAACGAAGAAGTTATGAATTTTCAAGTTTGACGACGAAATATATATTTTCGAAAATTTCAAAGAACCTATTTTTGTTTTATACGAGTCAAAACGAGTCCTAAGCTTTACAAATTATTTCGACTTATCAAAAATATATTAGTATACTTTGATACGGCTAAGGACATATAATACGTGAAAACGGATTTGAAACGACTAAGATATACACGTTTTCATAAAATTGCCGTAACTATATTTTTAGAAAAACTATATTATTTTTACGAGACAAGTGTTACGGTAACTAAAACGACCATATTGAAGGCTGTTTTTAACTATGATGTAGAACTTTTGGAACGAAATGTCTTCTAATAAAATCGAGATCACCAAGCATATTTTCTAAAACGACCAACCGTTTGAATAGCGGAGTTGTAATAAATTATTTACGGTTGCTTAAACTTTGCGAAACTCACTTTTACACAACATTTGGACAAAATCACCATATTTAACCTCTATTATCTTTATGTTCGAGACCTCTATGACGAAAACTCATGTACTAAAACTTCTAGATTTTGATACAAGCTTTCCAAAACCGTCGAGTTCGTTTCCTAACGCTCGACGTACACCATTTTACGACTAGTTTTTCAAGCCATTTTGTCACTTTCATGAAATTTCCGACGACATTATTTTACTGACGAAAAGTTAAAATTTCACAATAAATCATTAATAAACTATTGTAGGATGACATTTTGACGTAAATACTTGTAAAGTAATTTAAGAATGGTCAAGACGTCAAAAGAGTATTTTTCGACGATAAGTATTATTTTCAAAACTCGCAAATGGTATAAATAACATACGAAATGCATGCATAACATTACATCATAACTCATTACATATCATATCATTCGTAATAGGTCCAGATTAAAGTATCACGCTATACCTCAGTGTACTCACTCTTGTCATCATACCAATTTATCAAGTGAGTTTTCATAGCCCCGATTTATTCAAGTTTTACTTATTTCAAACCTACGGGGGAGAATACATTGCACAACATTTTTATTACGATACCAAGTATGTTAAATTCATTTACATTGCTTAAGTTACCACGTTGCCAGTTAAATGTCCCCATTTCATATGCATGAGCCGTTAATTTCCTAGAAGCGTGTGTGAGTGGATAGATCTATCGAGGGTGACACCTCCATCCGGGTTGGTGAATCCCAACTAGTCATACGGATGCATTTCATTCATAAACATTATTAGAGTTGTTTGGCAAGACACTCTGTTGGGGCGAACATCAGTCGGAGCTTCGGTATCATGCGTTTAAGCAATTGTAACATTATTTTGTGACATCATTGTCATACCTGATTTATACTTGGGGTAGTCGTATAAACATTTACATAAACCTATGAACTCACCAACCTTGTGTTGACACTTTTAGCAATGTATTTTCAGGTAACTAAGGCATACTCATCATGGCATGGTTAAGGAACCCCTTTTGAGTCGCGGCGTCGACTTACATCATTGTACATTATGGCACTTTCTTTCAAAACATCGTTTGGACTTGTAATATATTTATATTTCCGCAAACTTTATAAACTTTTGGGACCTATGTTGTAACTCGAACGCTTTTATTAAATATCCAACGATGTGTTTTTAAACGACACTTTAGGTCGCTCAATATAACTGTGATTGTGGTGCTATGACAATCAATCCCGAAATTCCATTCCGCAAAAATGTAATTTGGGGTGTGATGATTGGCATCGAGCTTCATTATAGAGAACTAGGTTGCATCATTGACCCTAGACTATAACTACATTATCATAGCATCTCATCATTTCATCATAAGTGCATGTTCACTTTACATGCGGTTCATACGTACATTTTTCGAGTTATTTACTTTCATTTCATATCGATTGTCACATGGATGCCTTTAAATGCCCATTCCATTATTCTTTCTTCATACTCTAATGTGGAGAATTCCTTGTCATTCCCTATCACAATTTTTACATCAAGTGATTCATCACCGATAACGTCGAATGCCGAGATGAACCTTTAAGTAGGGCGAAGTCACTCTCACTCCATTGTTTCACCACTAACATGTCGAGTTACACTTTATTCACACATTAAGCCACTAAACCATCATACATTTGAAACACTTACGACATCTCATAACCCATCTTTGTGGAATCCATCATTCATTTTTTTTAAAAAGATAACCTCAAATCTATTATCTCATATCACCTCTCTTTAGAGCGCATATTTTAACATGGGATTTTGCTACGTCTCACATTTCCTCTTGTTTTGAAGAAGATATGGCACCGAAGAAAGCTACACCTGAAATTACTCAAGCGGCTATTCAAAAGTTGGTAAGGATAGCATAGCCGATGCTCTAAGGATTGAAAGGGAACGGGGGCTGCTGCCGCCGAGGCATGCAGGTCTTCTTTGAAGCCGCTAGGCTTCTTCTTTCAGCAGAAATGCAGGAGGGTCCGGAGTTAAAACTGTCAGTATAAGGATTTCAAAAGTGGAGATCCCACTAAGTTTAGAGGTACCGAAGGAGCCACTGCCATGGTTAGATGGTTCGAGAAATTGGAGTCCGTGTTTTTGCTATGTAATTGCTCGGATGATAGCATGGTCAAGTTTGCTACAAGTACATTACTTGATGGAGCGTTGTCGTGGTGGAACTCATATGCTCAACCGATGGGAATGGAGAATGCTTTCAAGCTCACTTGGGAGCAATTCAAAGGTTTGGTAACAAAGAAGTTTTGTCCGCGTACGGAGGTGAAGAAGTTGGAGACCGAATTCTATGAGTTGGTAACTATTGGGTATGACATTGATACTTACATTCGAAGGTTTCAAGAATTGGCCGTGTTATGCCCATCTATGGTTTCAGATAATGAGAAGCTACTGGAGGCTTTCATTGAAGGACTTCCCGAGATTATCCAAGGTGATGTGACTTCTTTTGACCCGCAAACGATTGAGGAATCTATTCGAGTGTCTCAAAAGCTCATGGCACAAGTAGTAAAGAGGGGCAACATCACCAACACCAACCGTAACAACAATACCAACAACCGCACCAACTACCACAATAACCAAAACAACAACAACAACGACGATAACCAAATCAACAACAACAAAAGAAAATGGGAAAATGACCAAGGAGGTTATAATAACAACAACCAAAACCGTAACACTAACCATCATCAACAACATAATAGAAGGCAAGAAGCTGCTATGGTTTATGTTGCTGCACCTAGAGAAGGTAGAGGTTATGCTGGAACACACCCACTATGTAATCAATGTAATTTCCATCACTCGGGTCCTTGCCCTGCCAAGTGCCACAAATGCCAAAAACCGGGACATCTAGCCAAGGATTGTAAAGGTAAAGCCATAGTCACGTGCTTCGGATGTGGGGAGCAAGGACACTATCGGAATCAATGTCCTCAAAACCAAGGTCAACAAGTTGAAGGTGCTCATGGGAATGCATACATGTTAGGAGGAGGAGAAGCTCGTCAAGGTATCAACGACGCGGAAGACTCAAGAAGTTCGAAACTAATGTCTTATTTTTCCTTATGTACTATGTCGTACTAAGTTTATGTTTTCCATCGTATCCGGATCTTTATAACTTAAGATGTACTACTTTTGATAAACCACTCGTTGTAAAATATTCTCATCTATCGTACTTTATTTTCTTTCCGATTTGTTATTACTTACGAGAATTTTAATTCCTTTTTCTTTAACGACCAGTTTAACGACACGGTTTAAATCTTTGTAAACATTGAGAGTTATAACAACTAAACCGAACGTCACATCATCGTTCCTTAATTATACATAGCCTAGCTAACTATGTCTAATTCTGGAGGGATCATGTTATGTTGGGAGCAGTTATTTATAAATCTTAGTGCAAGCAAAATGTTCACATGTTCCAATTCAAAGTGTTACTCATCGGAGATACTCATCCAATATTTTTTTTTTCTACTACTATGTTTTATACGCTCTCAATCATCGATAACCGTAACGGCACTTCTCCATGTCTTCTCTCCTCGTTATTCATCACAAACTCAAAAATTCGATAGACCAACACGAACTGAATTCAGGGACTGAATTCCTTTTTGGATGGGCGAATGTGACAACTCGTAATTTCGTGTCATTTCTCAAAACTTTTCATGTTTCACTATTTCATCATTTATCGTAAACTAGGTTTACGAGCATCAAATTCACGTAACCGTAATGGTTTAGCTGTGAATTCATGATCATATCATCGAGGTCATTTCATATAGACTAAGTTTAGTCTACATTTCATTAACATCATTGTCATCATATTAGTTCATTCATGGTTTTGCATTTTTCATTAAACGTATAATTTTTATATTAAATAAACGTTATCGCGTAATTAATTATTTTGAATAATTGATCCATTACTCCCAAAAATTATCCCGATATATTTTTATACTCATATTAAGTTATAAAAATAATATTATGAGTTTACCCAGTGTTTTAAATTTATTTTGTAACTAAATTGTTGTATTTATATAATTACGACGTTTTTCTTAAATTCTACACGATTATTATTATATCACTCAAATTTTGCAAGGAATGTATTTTATAATTTTATGACCTAAATATATTTTATCTTGGCCCGTGAAAATTTATTTTTATCTAACGCTACCCTAAATACTCAAATATGTATACAAGTTACTCAATTATCTTTAAACAACTACACTCTTATTTCTATACATAAATACTTAAGTCTTTAAAATATCAAATTCTTTCATTTTATTATGTTGGTCGACAACATGAGTGACTCACTCAAAACTTTACAAAATATCTTTCACCTTTAATGTATTATACTTCTAATACTAACACATACAACACAAAAACATATAGTGTAAGATCAAAGACTTTCTTTCTCTTTCTTCTTCCTCCAAGGGACCAAAAGGAAGAAGGGATCACAAGATTTTACAAGTCAAGTTTTTATTACACACTAGTATCATTTGTTGCAAGGTTTTGTAATAAAAACCTCAAGTGATTAGGAAAACCCTTTGTCCATAAACCTCATCATAGTAGCTTGTAAGCATTCATTTTCATTTTTTTATTTCATATTCATTTCATATCATTTCATCATTTTTGAGCAAACATGCAAGACTTGTGATATTTATACCATTTTTAATTGATTTTATAGTTAAATATATATAAAGTCATCCTATAATTATTCCTTGTTATATTTTAGTTTTGGTGATGCCTAGGAACCCATGACACCCTAAGAAGGTGTATGGTAGGATTAGAATAGCTTCGGAGTTGTTTTGAATGGGTTAGAATAGGTTTGGCGCGAGAAAAACTATTTTCGACAAGTATTAAAAGTGGTCTGTTCTTGTTTTGTTTTTCTGGAAAATCCGACAGTAGGCACGAATTTCTGGCCTTGATATTTAGAAAATATACTTTAAAACGAATCCGTGGCCGCTTGAACGGATTAAAACGGAGTTATAACGAAGAAGTTATGAATTTTTCAAGTTTGACGACGAAATATATATTTTCTCAAAATTTCAAAGAACCTATTTTTATTTTATACGAGTCAAAAACGAGTCCTAAGCTTTACAAATTATTTCGACTTATCAAAAATATATTAGTATACTTTGATACGGGCTAAGGACGATAATACGTGAAAAACGGATTTGAAACGACTAAGATATACACGTTTTCATAAAATTGCCGTAACTATTATTTTTAGAAAAACTATATTATTTTTACGAGACAAGTGTTACGGTAACTAAAACGACCATATTGAAGGCTGTTTTAACTATGATGTAGAACTTTTGTAACGAAATGTCTTCTAATAAAATCGAGATCACCAAGCATATTTTCTAAAACGACCAACCGTTTGTATAGCGGAGTTGTAATAAATTATTTACTGTTGCTTAAACTTTGCGAAACTCACTTTTAACACAACATTTGGACAAAATCACCATCTTTAACCTCTATTATCTTTATGTTCGAGACCTCTATGACGAAAACTCATGTACTAAAACTTCTAGATTTTGATACAAGCTTTCCAAAACCGTCGAGTTCGTTTCCTAACGTTCGACGTACACCATTTTACGACTAGTTTTTCGAAGCCATTTTTGTCACTTTCATGAAATTTCCGACGACATTATTTTACGACGAAAAGTTAAAATTTCACAATAAATCATTAATAAACTATTGTAGGATGACATTTTGACGTAAATACTTGTAAAGTAATTTAAGAATGGTCAAGACGTCAAAAGAGTATTTTTCGACGATAAGTATTATTTTCAAAACTCGCAAATGGTATAAATAACATACGAAATGCATGCATAACATTACATCATAACTCATTACATATCATATCATTCGTAATAGGTCCAGATTAAAGTATCACGCTATACCTCGATGTACTCACTCTTGTCATCATACCAATTTATCAAGTGAGTTTTCATAGCCCGATTTATTCAAGTTTTACTTATTTCAAACCTACGGGAGAATACATTGCACAACATTTTATTACGATACCAAGTATGTTAAATTCATTTACATTGCTTAAGTTACCACGTTGCGATTAAATGTCCCCATTTCATATGCATGAGCCGTTAATTTCCTAGAAGCGTGTGTGAGTGGATAGATCTATCGAGGTGACACCTCCATCCGGGTTGGTGAATCCCAACTAGTCATACGGATGCATTTCATTCATAAACATTATTAGAGTTGTTTGGCAAGACACTGCTGGGGCGAACATCACCGGAGCTTCGGTATCATGCGCTTAAGCAATTGTAACATTTTTTTGTGACATGATTGTCATACACGAACATTTTATACTGATTGTGGTAGTCGTATTAACATTTACATAAACCTATGAACTCACCAACCTTGTGTTGACACTTTTAGCAATGTATTTTCGGTAACTAAGGCATACTCATCATGGCATGGTTAAGGAACCCCTTTTGAGTCGCAAGCGCCGACTTATATCATTGTACATTATGGCACTTTCTTTCAAAACATCGTTTGGACTTGTAATATATTTATATTTCCGCAAACTTTATAAACTTTTGGGACCTATGTTGTAACTCCGCTTTTATTAAATATCCAACGATGTGTTTTAAACGACACTTTAGGTCGCTCAATATAACTGATTGTGGTGCTATGACAAATCAATCCCGAAATTCCATTCACCGCAAAACTGTAATTTGGGGTGTGACAATGGAAAAACATGAAGCATGTTGATGAGAATGGTCATAATAAGAAGATTTCTTCTTCTTGAAAGATAAAGCGATCAAACGCACACTTTTCTTTTCTTTAGAGTACGAGGCTTGAACCGATGTGTTCAAACGCCATAATGTTGAAGCACGAGGCCCGAATCGATGTGAATGCAGACGCCATAGCCGATTGAATATCAAGGTTGAGTTACTTGAACCCGTGAATTATGAGATATCAACTTGTGTTATCCATACTTTAAGCCACCCATGTATTAAAAGATCAAGTATCTCGAATCGAGTAAGGACTACCGCACTAACATTACAAGATTGATTGCATATATATTGGTTAGTGACATTAGTATCTAAACCCTTTGGGGTTTCACGGTCAACCTTGATTTTGCCATCAGAAAACAGCTTTCCGGTAGGTATCCACCTAAGTCCAACATCCTTAAACATTCTACCAGATAGTATCCACTTATGGCAAGGTCTAGGATTGTTAGGCATCTTATGCATAGTGGAAGACTTATCGCTATTCCTAGTTTCCAAAGATTTAGCAGTTGGTAACAATCTAGGCAAAGTTTTTGGTTTGTTTTGCTTCATATGAACTGAAGATGACTTAGTGTAAATCCTAGACTTAACAAAGTTGAACCTTTGCACGAGCATTTACATTATACTGTGATTTTATGAAACGATTATCATGATTTGTATTAAAGATACATTTCGAGACACTTGAACAAACAGCTTGTTTGGATTCAGAAATAGATCTAGATTTCTTAGACTGATCTGCAATGGAAATAGCTTTAATCAAAGTGCAACTACTCTTAGATCCAAGCCAATCCCTAGTGTTTAGTTTAGTGTTCCTAGGTAATGGTTTAGAACTACTAGAAGTGCCTTGAAATCTCAAAGAATTCATCACCCTAGGTCTTCCACCTAAAATTCCATCTTTTCGAATCTGTGCCTTCTTTCTAGCCATTTCTAGATAAGATTTCTTATACAAGTCATTCATAGCATTTTTCCTAGGCAAGTAAGGTGAAGTGACTGGTTTTGTCAAAACTTGTTTCGCATCAACTTGGGAGGCAAACCGTGTTTTTGAAAATTTTGGTCGCTCGATCTAAACGCATTCGGCTTGTTCAATAACCGTTTCCCAAGATTGATGGTTTTGCAAACTTAGTGTTCACACTATTCTGTTGTTTTTTTTCGACCTTATTTTTAAGGCAACAATAGCGAAACTCTTTTCTCAAGTTGAGCTTTGAGTTCATCAATTTTGCTATCAAAGAGTTTGTTTGTTCCATTGACTTTGTTCTAGCTTCTTTGACGAGTCACTTAGTTCTATGTGATGCATTCTCAATGACTCATTTTCCTTTAGTAATTTGGCCACACAAACCGCTAATTCATCATTTCTCATTTGAATATCATCAATAGCATTAACATCGTAATTACTTGTAACCAAATTACTTTTCACATGCATATTAGAAATATGTTTCTTCAAATTTTGATAGTTGACTCTTTGTCTTGAAGTCGAGCTTTCAAAGTGTTAATTTCAAAAGTTTACTAATTGTGAAGTTCGGATTTTACATGGTTTGTTAAGTTGAAAACTTTCTTCTTTACTCTCGTATCGTAATTTCAAGTGAAATGCAATGTTTTTCAAGTTTTGAGAATTTGTTTGAAAGTTCATCAAAAGCCTTTTTATCAACCATATCATTTGTTTTGAAATTATTAGACTCACTCAACCAAGGAACATTTATCGAATCATGTTCATCATTAAGATCAAGATGTTTAGGTACATTAGCGATGCACTATGTTGAACAATTAAGGGTACCTCATCACATGACACTGCTCATTTATTTGTCCGATATCTCGCATCCACATCATGTCCGATATGAGTTACCGAACAATTTGTTGCATCATTCTTTGTTGTCTCTCGTTTCTCGCATTCAAGAACATCCGATCTTTCAATCAAACATTACCCGACTCATCACAACTATCTGTCAACCGAACGCACTCTCATCTATTTTTCTTCTTTCTAAGTAACTTCCTCAATATACTTATCCACATTATCCATGAGATGAATAAGTGTTTCTATGACCACGCTAATTTCCATTCCAAAGTGTCTCTTGAAAGACATTTCACCATGTCTTGATCATAATCGATGTAAATTCCCCACCGATGAACGATCAAATTGGTTGTGGACCACTTGAAGTGCAAAGACCGAACAATCCTTTTGAACCTTTTCTTTATCAAGTTGTTGTTCCAATTGTTCTAAGTTCAACAAGAATGTACCGCTTAATTTGGATAAATCTTGACGGAAAAGGGCAATACATGTTTGTTCCGTTGTTGTGGGTAGAAGTAACATGAGGTGAGAGTGAAGTTGTTGATAGGGTATAATGCAGCATTCCTTTTGCATGGCATTCGTAGCATTAGCAGTGCAATTCATTCTCTTTGTACTCGTAATATGAAGATCTCACATCCTCATTGATTAATTCAAACATCTTTAATCGTCAAATGTAGCATACAATATGATTGTTGTCCACAACATCATACAATTTAAGTACTTCAAATCACCGGGTCAAGAGTGTAAGACATGATGTTGTAGTATGCACGGATTTTACAAGTCTATGATTTAAACCGAAATAGAATCTTTCATGTGATTTTACAAAATCAAGAAGAAACCGTGATTCAATGACTAATAGAACGTGTTAAGATAACTGATGGACCCACACAATGATAGAGGATTATGTGTTAGGAGTGATGATTGTTTGAAGGATTAGTCAAGTGATATTTGGTTGTGAATCGTTGGTTGTTGCACGATTTTACTTGAGAAATTTGGTCTAAAACTTAAAACCTCAATAACTTCGCTCGAGCTGATTTAGTTTATTCAAGCTGCCATTCTACTCGCTCTCACGATCGCTTTGATGGGTAGAACAAAACGGAGTTACGGTTCAAAAGTTATAGCCGCTTGAAGTTTTGTCGGAAAAGTCAACAAATGCACTGATGAAATGGTCAAACCGATTCTAACTATGAATACAAGTCGCTTAGCACCAAGTCGCTTTGCCCCAAGTCGCTAGGTATACAAGTCGCTAGGTACTCAAGTCGCTATGAAGACAACTCGCTAGTTACAAGTCGCTAGATGCACAAGTCACTAGAGACAACTCTCTATGAAGACAAATCGCTAGTTGACAAGTCGCTAGATGCTCAAGTCGCTAGAGACAACTCGCTAAGAGGCCAAGTCGCTAAAGAGCAACTCGCTAATCACAACAAAGACAAGTCGCTGAAAATAGTAAAGACAAGTCGCTACGTTGAATAAGTCGCTAGCCGAAGTGGTACCTCCACTACTTTGTACTATTTGTCGCCTTGTCTCAATAGACAAGTCGCTAGTGCTCAAGTCGCTACCACTTCAACTACAAGTCACTGAAAACTAAAGAAGCAAGTCGCTACCAAGAAAAATTATCCGAGAGTTAAGTCGCTAGCTAGAAAAACTTAAACACAACCCTTTTCAATCCAAAACAAGCCCAACCACAGTGATTCAAGCTTTCCAAATCAAAACCTAAGCACTTACAATGATTCTAAACACAAATGTACAATCAAAATTCAAACTTTAACACAAGAAATGATCCAAATGGTGCAAAACCACTAAACTTTTTCAAACCCAAAACCATATAAAACCACTAGAAATCCAAGAACATGTAAGAGAGATGATCAAACCATGGCTCTTGATACCATTTGTAACATATTGATTTCATAAACACATCACATAACACAATATGGTTCAAATAGTTTAAGGTTCTAGAGAGAAAAGTGGAAGATGAGAGCCTTTCTAGATAGAGAAAGTAAGCAAAAGAGAAAAGGTTAGATTAGAATGAAGGTCCAACCTCTACCTTGGGAGGTAGAGGTATTTATAGTCACATACAACACGCCCTCCCAACGGATCGTGGATCGTGCATACAAGGGTAAAGACCCGTCCTTCCTCCACGGTTTTGCACTAAACTAAACTACGCTAATAACTAACTAATAAACTAACAAATAACGAATAACGATATGTCTACGAGCTAACTTATGCTAGATAATATTTGGGGTGACCGATACTCACTATGGAATTTCTAATTCCTAACATTATATTAGTTACGCCAGAACCCGGATCCGCCTATAAATACCCCATGATTTCCAAAGATTTCAAAGCATCTCATTCCACACACCACAACCAAAGAACGAGGGAAGAAGCCAAAGGCAGGTCTAGAGGAGCATACGGAGTCGTCTCCAAGGGATAAATCACTCCTCTACGATAAGAATTAGCATTTTATATTTTCTTTACTTTCGATTCATGTATTTCATAACTTTGAATATTGAATTGATTTGTATGGTTAATATGAGCGCTAAGCACCTCTTGGTGCCGGGCCTCGTTATGATTCCTTAATTGTTTTGTTTGCATTTACATTACTCCGTGATAATTATTTCTAAGTGTATGCATGCATAGTTTATTGGTAGCTACCCTTGTTTCGGTAGTTTTGAATGGCGGTAGAGGCTAGTTGCTTAGAGATATGACCAACTCGACCCTAAGTAAGTAGATTGAGATGGGAAGGTAAGATATGACCAACCCACGACCCTTTCTACTTGTGCGATTCGACCAACCGATCACCTACCGCTTGGATGAACTTAAGAATTAAGCGGTGAGTGTTTGTTGCTAACTTCCGGCACTCACTATTATAAATCTAGCATGTAGTGGTACTTAATGACTTGGCTTAGGGACCGTGAATAATCGGACTTATGAAGGACACCGACTTCTCCAAAGGTGGCATCTTTGTCGATAGGTTAAGGCTAATTGACCAAATGTTGTCCTCTCGAATTTGACCCCACCAAGTAATTGGAAGTAAGTAGACAGACATTACTAACTAGGAGGAATAACTAGGTTAGCACCACTCTCCTCTATTGATTAAACCTTTGCCTTTTATCCGCTTTAGTAGTTAATTAATTACTTCCTTATCGATATCATATTAAAACTATGACACCTAGACTTAGTAATAATCCACCACACATAGCTCTTGGGACGACCTCGGTTTTATCGAATACTACACACACACGACGGGCACATCGCCTGTTAGTGCATTAGGTAGACCATAGGTATAACGAGACTTTATAAATATTAAAACCTGGTCAAGAAACCTCGTGATCAAGTTTTTGGCGCTACTGTCGGGGACTTATATTAGGATTGCTATTAAGTCTTTCATTTTCATTTTGTTTTAAACTTTTCTATATTTCTCACGATCATTATTCAAGTTTCGTGTACCATGGAGGTTGTTAACATCGATGACCTCACTCTTGAGGAATATTTGGCGCTGACAAGTGCGTAACAAGGGTCGGGTCTCGTAAGTTCGACGATTGAGCCGATGTCCGCTTCAAATTAAAGACCAATTTATGAGGGAGCTTCGTACTAACCCTTTTCTCGATACTGTGACTAAGATGCATATGAGCACGCTGAAAATGTCCTATACATTGCAAGCTTTTATCATTCGCGGCGCTTTCATGATGTTGTTATGCTAAGGGTATTCCCATGACTCTTACCGAGCCGCTGTAAGATGGATTGAAAGATTGTTCACGGGCGCTTAATACTTGGGCTCTACCGAATAAGCACTTCATTCGAGGTATTGTCCTCCATCGAAGATTTCTAAACAACTTTTGAGATCCATAATTTCAAACAAGAAGACGATGAAACATTGTATCAAGCCTGGGATAGATACAACGATCTCCTTTACAAATGTCCTACGCATGATCTGAATAACCAGCAAAAGGTCAACATCTTCTACAAAGGAATCAACGTGACTACAAGACAGATGGTGGACTATCAATCCGAACATGACTCCTACTCTAGCCCTTGAAACCATTCAGAAACTTGCCGATCACTCTCAAAGATGGCACGATGGAGGGAACAACCAAAGCCTAAAAAGGGGTTCAATAAGCATTGCCACCATTTCAAGCAAATTAGAAAACCTTGGAAGATACATGAAGAAGCTCCAGGAAAATGTTCATGCTATTCGGATTGGATGCAGTAAAAGTGAAGACTGGGGCCCAACCGGAGATTTTCCTATGAATATAAACCCCAGAGTCGAAAAGGTGATGTATGGAGAAGGGAAACCCGTTTATCAAGATTCTTTCAAAGCAATAAATTATTCGCTCGAGATATCAATAAATAAGTATCTGGAGGAAGATGATAAGCGGCAATCAAACAGGAACGCATTGTTCAAAAAATTCCAGGATACTAGAACCGCTCTCCTTGAACATCATAAGGATCTGGAGGACAACAAGAAAAATGTTTGAGGATGATGAAATTAATCAAGACAATTCATTTGACGATAGTTTCAGTAATGCCATATACCCAAAGAATGGAAAACCCTCTACACCCCTTTCATATATGGCGAAGAGGAGCT
The DNA here is from genome assembly GCA_022545495.1 of Chrysanthemum lavandulifolium. NCBI lineage: Eukaryota > Viridiplantae > Streptophyta > Magnoliopsida > Asterales > Asteraceae > Chrysanthemum > Chrysanthemum lavandulifolium. The sequence goes on along the minus strand of CM040243.1, from coordinate 285,996,847 downwards.
CTCCGGATTGCAAAATGTCAAATCATGTAACATGACGAACTTCCAAAAGGATGAATTACGATTTGAAATTGAAGTCGCTACGAAAATGAAGTAAAATTAAACGCCAATGCCTCATACTATCCTAAATAAAATCCTCTCAAGGAAAAAGACCCGTGAAGTTTCATTCTCCCTTGCTCTATTAATAATTTACATAATATCAATGCCTTAGCCGACCTAGGGCTAGTATTAGTATCATGCCATTCTCTATGTGTAAGAGATTGAATCTTGGCCCCATCAAACCCTTTGCATGACTATAGAAATGGTCGATAGACAGCTTAGCATACCCAGAGGAATAGTAGAGAATGTGCTCATCAAAATCAATAATTTCACTCTTCCCGTCGACTTTGTTATTTTAGACATGGAAGAAGACCTCGACATTCCATTAATTTTGGGAAGACCCTTCTCGCTATCGCCGTGCTAAGATTAATGTTTTAGAAAAATCATCACTTTGAAAATAAACGATAGAAAGCTTACATCAATATGGATGACGTTGAAAATGTCACCCAATAAACTGCTTGTGTTATCAAGAAAGGAAAACAAAACTGCTTTCTCCCACCATCACACATAAGCACCACGCTACTAATGATCGTAATATGCATGGAAGGAAAACCAAGGAACACAACAAAGGAGGAATACAACGCGATGACACTCTTGATAACGCTTACACGCTGCTGCTCGGGGTCAAAGGAACTTCCTTTTCTTCGAGCAAGTTTTATAACACCCCAGGCAGTGAACCTAATCGTTGTAGTGTAGTATTAGGGTAAGCCACGAGTATTGATATCGTTCTCTAGGGAATAGTGTCATAGAATCAAGTGTATGTCGATTTAAGTCTAGGTGAGGATGATTATTTTTGTATTTTTATATTTTATGAATCTCGGTTGTGAAGGGTAGGTGGAATTAGTTGCTATTCAACTATCCCAAAAGATACTAACTAAATTATGGGTCTACCAAGAACTTAAAGCATATCTACTTATGATGTATTACTTTGAAGTCACCTTCAAGTGTAGTAAACGAAATCCACTAAGTCATTCATAAACTAACTTTGAGGTTATCTTTGGGTTTAGTAAACCAAATCCACTAAGTCATTCATAAACTATCAAAGATTTGTCAAGTATTAAACATAACGATAGCCTAGTCGCACTCCTAAGCCAATTACAATTAAGATAAGAGACAACCAATCAAACAAGAGACAAGGGATGCAAGAATTATAAACTAAACCAATTAGACTCATTGAAATTGTCACACCCTAATGATGAAGATAGACACAAGCATCACTAAGAAATCAATAAGATCTAATTAATTACATACAAGTTTCATACAATCATAAGCAAACACTAGGTGAATTAGCCAAGCATAATTAATGAAGAGCAAGCAACAATCATAATTGAAGACATACCATAGATTGCATTAACAAACAAACCATTACACAATGTTTATAGAGTGTTTGAAACCCTTTAAGTTGTCGGAAAACCCTACCTAAACCCCGAATCGGACTTAGGGTTTAGGGCTTACAAAAGTGAAGTTATAATGTTATATTTATAGCGCATTTTCCGTCGGAAAAGAGTGACGGTGTCATACCTAAAGAGTGACGGCCACGACCATTTTTTCACCAAACTGTAGATTTTCTCGCTCCGGTCTCGTGGGCTTTTGAATCACTTAAACCGAGTTCAGTATGCAAAAGTTATGGCCAAACAAGACGCCTACTTCTACAAGACAAGTTGTTAAACCAGACGGCGGCCACCTTATGCCTATGGACGCCGCCGCCTTCAATCTCTCGACGCAGCCTGGATCAAATCTAGGCCGTCTGAGTCATGAGGACCTACTCTTTAAAACCCAAGCCGTCACTTGTAAATAAGGAATTTGGCACTGAGTCACAAAAGTGGTCCGACGGCGTCAGCAGATAACACCGACGCCGCCACCTTCGGCCCAAAGCACTCGAGTGTCTCGATTCTTGATTTTGGCCATTTTCAGATATTCGCGCTTTTCGTTCAATTAGTGTCATTCCAAAGATTTTGCCTTCAAGATACCTAAAAGTGAAAAGGAACGATATTAAGTAATAACGGATAACCACCGATTCGCCAAGCATCCGTCAAGAGATTCTCGAAGAAGAATGGATTCTCGCCGGTTATACTTCAAAGAAGTGTTAAAGGATATTGTGTTGTCACCGAAAGTGCGAACCACGAGAGAGATAAGCTCGCTTTAGAGTAAAAGTCACCAGTATGTATAGGTTGGCGCCAGACATGTAGAGCTTACTCGTAATAAACAATATGATTAACAAAACAATATGATTAGTTGCATGCTTGTCTAGATGCATGCTTAGTCTAGTAGTATTAGGAGCGATAATGTCAACGCTCATTAGGGTTTCTTGCCTATATAAGAAACCATGATAATCTGTAATAGATAAGCTTTTCTCAAGTCTTTCAAGTCTTGTAAACTATCCGAAACATAGAGTTTCTATAATCAAAAGATCCATAGAGGATCAAAGAGTTCTTAGTTACTATAACTTGTATTTATCTTCCGCTACAAAATACGAGTTGTAGAGATCTTCTATTAGTTTACTTGTGATTACATAAGTAATACTAACGATCTCCGAGTGCTTAAGATCTATCAAGGTCTTGGTTTACAACAAGTGGTATCAGAGCCTCGGGAAAGTCTCTACGATACTAAGAACCATTCTCACCCCCATACAATCAAACATTCATTCACCATGCCTGGATCCGATACTGAAAATGAAGTCACCAACACAAACAACACCAACACCACTTCCATGCAACAACCGCGCTCACAAACAAAGAATGGTAAATTTCCTTATTTAAAGAGGAAGAGTATGAACTTTGGACTATGAAGATGGAAAATTGGATTTCCAATATTGATTGGAATCTGGAGGTAGTAAAGAAAGGCAACAATCTAAAGAAAATGATTCCGCATGTGGATGGAAGTTTATCATGGCTCCACCAAAATCGTCAAGAAGTGCCGCCATGCAGAGAGCATAAAGTGAAAACTATTCTACTTCAAGCCATTCCAAGATCATCTATGTGATTTTCACCATATGGATGATGCAAAAGACATATGGATGGCTCTCAAAGCAAGGTTCGTGGAAATGAAGAATCAAAGAGAATGAGGAAGTCCATGCTAAGACAACAGCTTCAGACTTCAATATTTCGAAGAAGAAGGTATCCACAAGGGATACGACAGTTCCATAGGATCTTGAGTCACCGAACCAACCGAATGCTAAACCGGATAATGAAGATTGCAACTCAAAGTTCTTACGGTCCTTGCCACCATCATGGTTGCATGTTAGTATAGCCCTCAAGGCTAAAGGAGGGTTGGACATGCTCACCTTTGATGAGTCAGACAATGCACTCGTAACTCTTGAACCGTATGTCGACTCCATACCGAACATCTTCTTCTGGCCATGCAGCTTTTGTTGGGGCATCTCATTCCAACACAATGGTACCTGCTCCTAGTTCCAACTACTTTCCATCATCTCCCAGTTCCAACTACTTTCCATCATCTTGCACTCCCACTCCACCACATAACCCTCGTCCCACTCCACCATGTTCTCAAACTAGGACTAGTAGTGTGATGGAGGATGTTCTTCACTCTTTTGTTGCAGATTATGATACTCAACAGTATCTTGCATATGAAGACTTTGATCAGTTGGACCCTCTTGAAATGGAGGAAATGAAACCGAAATGCAGTGGCATTGTCGCAAGGGACATCAAAAGGTTTGAAGAGAAGTCTGGAGGAAGTTTGCTTTCAAGGAAAGGAACCACCGCTTTGATAGGAGTAAAGTCGTGTTTCACTTGCCATCGATGGGGCATTTCTCAAGAGAATGCAAAGACAAGAAAAGTGGAGATGGAGCTAAATATCTCTCATATCGCCAGAAACAACAGAAGTCGGAGCTTCAGCAGCCTCCTCACCATGGATGAACAGTCAACCGGACTACACATGAACTCGTTAATGAGGAAGCTCATGATACCGATAAGCTTGGATTGCTTGCAAGGTGTACTTGGATGAAAGGCATGATCGCTTGCCTTGATGGGACTATCTCGTGTACACAATCAGATATTTGGTTGTAGTCTAAAATACAATGAACTTAAAGAAGAATTTGATGCTATGAAACCTAAGTTTGATGAATGCTATATTGATAATGAAGCCCATAAACTAGCATTAAAAACAGAGAAAGACAAAAGTATGGTTTCGTAAGAATCAAATTGCTTATGAAGAAAAGATAAAGGTTTTACAGCTTGATCTAGAAGTTGCAAATAATTACTTAAACTGTCTCGAGAAAGCTAAGGATGAAGTCGTGTCTCGAAAACCTAGAGCTTAAGGCAAAACTAGCTAAGGAAATAGCTATGCATAAGGAATGGTTAATATCGTGATAAACTAGCTAGTGAAATCTATAACACCAAACAAGAACCTCCGGCTTAGGACTAGGCTTTCAAAAGTATGTAGGAGTAGAAGCTAAATATGATGGTCGAATCCACACCAAATAGGTTAGCTAACTTTGTAAAAGAAGGTGAATTGCATGTCGTCCCCGGACCTATTAGAGGTGAATTTATGCCCATAGACCTATCCATCATCGCTGACTTTGATGGATCACATCATCTATATGGCAAAAGTCAAAGACTTGCTGCACTCGATACCTCATCTAATGACTTTGTCTCTTGCTCGACAAAGGACAATTCATCGGATCAAGGGTCCACTTCCTATGAAAGTCGTGATTCAAATGAGAAGTCTCGACCTTCCCAAGCCTCGAGCCAACACCCAAGTCTCGCACCCCGCCTACTTACAAGCCTTCTAAGGAAACCACGAGAATCCACTTCCAAGATAGTTTCTCTCAAGACTTGTCTTTAAATCTTTGAATAATCACCGTTAAAACAATTCCTTGAATGTATCTCCAATTTAAGTACTTCTTCATGTAATCAAACATCTCCCTATTTGAATAAATCTTCCAAGAAGAAGACTTGTTTTGTATGTGGAAGTAAATTTCATTTGATTAAGGATTGTGATTTTTATGAACAAAGATTGGGTGCATGTGCTACTCACCGTAAACACAAATCTAATCGACCAATGTTGCTAATATTCCACCTTATGTCCCACAAGTCGCTTATACTAACTCTCATTGGAGAGGTTCTCATACTGCACCTAATGTGCAACCAACTAGCTCATACTTTAAACATGGTTATTGGCCTACATATGTTGACTCTATGTATGCCGGGATGGATATGGAGCACCGCCGTGAAGTCCTCAAGCAGTTGTTCTTGACCAACAAGGACCCAATCATCAATGGAGGACCAAGAACAATGGTGGATCCTCTAAATCTTCATGTCCTAAACTCTGTGATCCATAAGGCGTGTTCAAGTCAAGAATGACTTGAACCTCCATTGTATACTAACCGTATGTATATATTTTGTTGTTGTTTGTAGGATCATCCCTTAAGCATAAGAATATTGGTATTGTTGATAGTGGTTGTTCCGTAGCATGTCCGGAAACAGAGATATGATGCACAACTTTGTTCCTATAGAAGGAGGAGGCAATGTAACTTTTGGAGGAAGTGATGGGAGTATCACAGGAAAGGCACCATAAAGACACCTCATCTAGATTTTGAAAATGTGTACTATGTTAAGGAACTTCAAGATTTCAACTTGTTCTCTGCTTCACAAATCGTGACACTAAGAACAAAGTTCTCTTCATCGAGAATGAATGTCTTGTGTCTGTCTAAAGACTTCAAACTCCCGTAAGAAACTTCAATTCATCAAGGTTCCTCGAACTCACAATTTATACACATTCAACCTTAATGAAGTGCAACCAGTGTGGTGACCTCACTTGTTTGGTGGCTAAAGCATCTCTTGATGAGTCCACTAAATGGCATAGGAGGATGGCTCATGTGAATTTCAAGACCATTAACAAACTTTCTAAATGGGTCTTGTTGAAGGTCTTCCCACCAAAGTATTCACAAATGATCATAATTGTGTCGCTTGCAACAAAGGAAAACAACACGTAGCTTCTTACAAAGCTATCAATGCTATGAGCATCATTATCGAACCTCTTCGCTTGCTTCACATGGATCTATTTGGTCCAACTCAAGTCGAAGCATTGATCATAAGTTCTTCGCTTGGTTATCACCGATGGCTATAGCAGATTTTGTTGGGTGTTCTTTCTCGTAACCAAAGATGAAACCTCTCAAGTGTCGATCGAATTCATCACTCTCGTTGAAAATCGCTTGAACAAAAGGTCAAGGGTATTCGTGTGATAATGGGACAGAGTTCAAAATGCAATTCTAATAGAACTCGTGGGTCAAAAGGTATAAAAGGGACTATAGTAATCCAAGAACCCCACAACAAAATGGGGTGGCCGAAAGAAAGAATAGGACCTTAATAGAGGCCGCAAGATCAATGCTTGCGCACTCTAAGCTACCCACTATGTTCGATCAAGTCGCTGGCACAGCTGCTATGTGCTAAACAGGTCTCCATAACAAGACCTCAACTCAAAACACCTTATGAACTTCTTTGGGAAGGTTCCCGCATTCACTACCTAAAACCTTTTGGTTGTCAAGTGACCATTCTCGAACACAAGTGATCCGTTGGGAAAGTTTGATGAGAAGGTCGATGATGGCTATATTGTGGGTTATTCACCATATAGTAAGGCCTCACTGTGGTGTACAATTTGCAAGCCAAGAAGATAGAGGAGACATTGAACCCGAGATTTTGGAAGATAAGCATAATGTTCAAGGATGTGGTCATACATGGTCTTTTGACCTTGACTACTTAACCGATTCCTTGGGTTACACTAGACATTTGGCTAACCAAAATGCAGTGTTCTCAAGCTTCTCCCGCTAACCATGCAGTCCCTTTGATGATGACTCGACAAAGAGTTTGAAGATGATGAGCAACCTATACTTGTGCCTTCTTTCTCCCTAACAATATTGCGTACCACCTCCAAGGATATTGTCGATTCGAGTGATGAAGATGACTCTCATTATGTCGAGGACCTTGCTAGGCTTCGACTCAAGAGTTTGTCGCCAAGCTTGAAGCAGAGAACCGAATGAAGGGTAGCTAATGAAGGAGTCAAGAGAAACCACGTGTCCGCTAAGTTGACTCACACACCTTCCATCCCCAAATCAAGGCTATGCTGTTCCTCTCAAGTATCTTCACACTTTGGTGAACCCTATACACGCTTCCCAAAACCTTCCGATCTTGGAAATCATCAACCCAAAGTCGGCATCTTCACCTCACCCTCTTATGATGTCAATTTGAACCAACCATCACCAATCTTGATTCATCCATTGAAGTCAATCCCATCGCTACTCGTGAGGATCAACATTGCTCATCCTCAATCCAACATCATAGGTGATCTTCGCACCGTTAGAACTCAAGGGCTATCACAAGTCCTCAATTGGGCAGATTGCTTTTCTCTTATGTCTCCAACCAACAAAGAGACAATCACACGTACTTCAAACATTGTCTGCTTGCTTGTTTTCTCTCAAGTGGAACCAACCAGTGTTTCTCAAGCTCTTAATGATTCAAGTCGGCTAGAAGCAATGCAAGAAGAGATGCAACAATTTCACAATCGCAGGTTTGATTTTGGTTCCACTCGATGGCAAATATGCCATTGGGACAAAGTGGATTCAAGAATAAGAGAGATGCTCGTGGTGTTGTGATAAAAACAAAGCAAGATTAGTAGCACAAGGCTTCGCATAAGAGGAAGGGATTGATTATGATGAAGTGTTTGCCCTCAGTTGCGAGTAGAAGCTATTCGCATTTTCTTGGCTTATGCTTCTTACATGGGTTTCATGGTGTATCAAATGGATGTCAAAGGTGCTTTTCAGATGGTGAGATTGAAGAGGAAGTTTATGTCACTCAACCAAAGGGATTTGAAGACCCCGATCACCCAAATCATGTTTACAAGGTTGTTAAAGCTCTTTATGGCTTACATCGTGCACCAAGAGCTTGGTATGCTAGGCTTTCATCATTCCCATCAAGCATGGTTATAGGAGAGGTGCTATTGACAAAACTCGCTCCTAAAGAAGAATTACTCGACATCATTCTTGTGCAAGTGTATGTGATCGACATTATTTTGGCTCCACAAACGAAGCTTGGTGCGTGGAATTTGAGGACCTAATGAAGGGTGAATTTCAAATGAGTGCTATGGGTGAACTTACTTTCTTTTGGGTCTCCAAGTTCAAGAGAACAAGATGGCATCTTTATCACCAAGATAAATATGTGAGGGACATTCAAGAAGTTTGGTATGGAAGGTGTTAGGACCGCCACAACACCTTATGAAGCTCCAAAGACTAAAGCAAATAATGAACCAGATCTACCGTGAATGTTCATCCATACAGTCCATGATTGGTTCATTGATGTATCCGATGCCTTCAAGGCCCGATATTACTTTTGTCGTGAGTGTTTGTTCTCGACATCAAGTCACTCCACTTACTTCCCATCTAAATGTCACAAGAAGATCTTTAAGTACCTCAAAGGCCAACCTCTTTAGGCCTTTGGTACCCAAAAGAGTCTCCTTTCGTCGGAAGCATATAGTGACGTGATTATGCCGGTGCAACCGATAGAAGATCCATAACCGAGGTCGCCAATTTCTTGGCAAGAGGTTGATTTCTTGGCAATGCAAGAAACAAACCATTGTGGTCGCCTCAACCATCAAGCAGTAGTACGTTGTCACCGCAAATTGTCGTGGTCGTCCTCTCGATTCAAAACCAATTGTCGGACTATGGGTACAACTTCATGAACACTACTATTCATATAGATAATCAAAGTACCATCCGCATAGTCAAAATCCAGCTTTTCACAAATTAACAAAACACATTGAAATCGTGCACCACTTTATAAGAGATGCATATGAAAACATTTGATAAAAGTGGCTAAAATCCATACCGATGATAATGTGGCGCACCTATTAACAAAAGCGCTTGATGGACCAAGGTTTCAACACCTCGTGGTCAATATTGGCATGTTAAACCCTTGATGCATAGTTTGAGGGGAGGCATAGGCCTCGGGGAGGCATATGCCTGTGGGAGGATTTTGTACAAACTCGCATATTTTGTTTGTGTCATATTTTGTTTCATAAATGCTTTTTCTAAATTTGATTCGATCGCTTGTAAAACATCATTTTGCCAATAGTGATAGCGTTTATTTAATAGATTTTATCTTTTGATTTTCTATTTCCATTTTTGCCTCTGTTGTTTATGATTCTTTGCTAACACTAACTGCCTAATTATTTGTTAGCTTGTTTTTGTGTTGTTCTTGTGGAGTGTTGTGTCTGCTTTTGCGATGTCTAGATTACGCTTGTCCATTTCATGATCAAGATCAAATTCATCAAGAGTGGCTCATTAGTACATGGTCGATAGCTAAAGAGTGTTGCTTGTTTCTTCCGATAACAAATATCAAGCATACAATTTGATTCTATCAAGATAATACCGAAAGAAAAGAAATTGAAGTCAAATTGTTCTTTCATTCATTCAAGAAACAACATACTTATACCATACATAAAGTCAACCTTCTATTTTGCATCCTCAAGATACGAGTGCAGACACTTAAGCTAAGCCTATTCTAGTGTATATCCTTCATTCAAATCTAATGGAATGTCGGATATGCATTAAATGTCGGCTTTGCTTTTGAGGTCTTGCATAACCACCCATTCGCCTAACCGGCCGGTTGGATATGCATGACCAAAGACGACGAAGATGCTAAGGACCAAAATGGAGGATGGATTGATGAAAACGATTGATGATGACGATGACCACGCAGGATGACGAGAGAACTATCGTGTCCTGTGTGCTTCATCTATTCATTTCAACCAAAATGCAATCGATCCACCCTCCTTAAGCCCTTCTACTATACGACAGGTGTTCATGCACCAAAAGATGGCGCAGTGAGACCAAGAACCACCTCTATCTTTGGGAGTGGCGGATTCTCGCACGAGGTCTTTGTTGAGACCGAGGTGCCGGAGGTCGGGAGTAAGAAGTTCCCTCCTTATAGGAGTCATCAGAATCATCAGCAGATTCACTTGGATTCACTACACTGTCATCTTCTGAAGAAGGGAGAAAGGGCGATTTATTTGGTCTTGGATAGGGTTGAGGAAAGTAATGGAACCATGGGTTTGATTCGCCACTTGATGATGATGAAGAGGATGATGAAGCTGAGGAAGTGAGATCTATGATCTCAGGTTTGGTGTTCATGGTGCAATTGGGTTAATTGAGGTTATTTTACTTCTAGGGTTTGTGGTAAATATTTGGGGATCTTGGTGAAAAGATGAGTTACATTGGGATCATTTTATAGACGGATTCAAGGTTCAATGAGTTTAATGCAAGTGGGTGGCACAAGAATTCTAGAAACTTACCAAGATATTCTTATCTTTGATGCATTCTCATTGAAGCTATAACTTCAAAGAGATTGATCATGTGTTTCATCAAGTATTATTTTGGGTTGGGTCAAAGATGTCATACACGCCAAGAATGGTCAACCAAACGGTCCATTTTTCTTTGACTATAATTTGGGCAAAACACAATCCACCATCACCGCCTTCGTAACAAACAAATTCCTCTCATTCCACTTTCACTTAACACTCACCATTTCAAGAATCATAACCCTAAACACTCATATCCTCATGGCTCTTGAATTTAAACATGATCACAACAAAGTTGCATTTCGGGAAATGGCAAAGGATATGAATTGTACGAACCAATGGTGGAATTCTAAAAGGTCCAAGATTTGTTATGCTCTAACTCATTCTCCAAATGAGATATATGAATCTCGATCACTCAATTTTGGGCATCTCACGAGAAGAGGAGTGAGACAGAGATTAGGTCGTGATTGATGAAACAGAGTACATAGTTACAGAGGACCTAATTCAAGGAAGCTTCACTTGAAGATGCCGATGGAGCATTTCATTCTAGTCGAAAATGTGCTTACCGGGCTAAGAGCTATTGGCTATCGTGGTACAAGGACCGATATGTGGTCAAGAAGGAACTTTGCCAAGTGGAGGTTCTTGGTTCACACGCTGCTTCAATGCATAAGCAACAAGACCGAGGATGGGACCGCCTTCACCAAATCGATATGGTATTGTGTGTCTTTCTCAAGGGGTAACTTTCAATTTTTCTAAGTATATTTTCGAAAACATGGTTGAAAATATTCAAAAGACAAAGGGAAAATTTTTAATGTACCCAAGGTTTTTGCAAATTATATTAGACACCTCTACCCAAGCCCAAGCTTTTTATCCTATAGGTTCTTTGACTGCTAAATTGTTTGCAACAATGAGAACCCACTTTCAGGGGGAACATCATCCCTTGCTAGCAGCCATGTTGCCACAAGGTAATGAGGTCACGATGAGGAGAATGTGACTCATAATCCTCCTTCCTCACCGTTGCTACCGATGGTAATCCATTAGTCAACATTGATGAGGGCCTCTTCAACTGCTGAAGCAACTCATGTTGCTCATGACCAACCACCTTGTCCCAAATCAACTCCCACACTAGCGACTCAAGATGAGTCGATCTTAATAGACTACCCACACCAAGTCCCGTTAGGGATCCTCTTAATGATGATCTTCCTCACAATGAGCATGACCATGATTCTACCGAAGGTCCAATGAAGCTCCCTTACCACGAGCAATCTGGGTGGAGCCGAGGACCCTATTACACTCTCATCCGCCTATGCTCTTGTCAACATGTATGTCACGAGGTTACAAGTCCGAAAAGGAGCTTGCAGAGACCAAGTCTTCTTGGAAGTAAGATTGAAGATCCGCAGAATCAAGTCAAGGACTTAGAGGACAAACTCAAAGGGAGCTCCAAAAGGAAGCTTGTGGTTTCCTCCGATGAAGAACTAGAAGCACCTCACTTTGAGTCTCTCGGACATGTTAGTTGATGTTTCTCTCAATGATCCTGCATCAGTAGCTGCTATTTCCTCAAGGAAGAAGGAACCTGTCCTTTACAAAAGAAGAAGGAGATCCTTTTCTAATAAGGCTTCTTCTGAAGCTTCAAAGGAACCTGGGGTTGATAAAGCTGCATCTGCTGATATGCAAATGGAGGATGCATCTCCAGATCATGGTCAATCTTCATCTGGTCAAGAACCTTCAGGCCCTTCACCTTCAACAGATCTTCCTGATGTTGTTGTTCTGACCACTCCGCTTGATAATCTGATCAACATGTTGACCTAGGTATTACAATGTAGATTCCTATAGTTGATCTAATCAAGAAGAGTGTGTTAAGCACCGATGATAAAGGGAAAATGTCATCATCAAGATGAGCTTGGTCCTAACTCGTGAGCGAGGAGGAAAGACTGGGTCAAGCAAGTAGATTGGCCGAGTTTGAGAAGTCAAAGGAAAGTGTAGCATTGGCTAAACAACTTGAAACAGAGGAATTTTCATCTTTAACTCCCGAGAAGAAAAGAACTAGATGAACCGAGGGTTCGATGCTCACGAACACCGGGATATTCTCACTCAAGAAGTCATTTCAAGACCTTCTCTAGCTCAAAGTATACTAGGTGGAGATTTCTCAGTGACAATTATGTGGAGCGAATGATGGCTCAGTGGAAGACAAAGGAAGCAAGAAGCAATCGCACAAAAGAGGGCCATCAAAGCTCGAAGGCCAAAGACAAACCTCCTACTAAAGATGAAATAAGAAGGGTGGTGAAAACCAATACTCAATGTCCAACTCGCCTAACAATGAAACAAGTCAAGGCTTTTCCCGATCATGTCCTCAGATCGCAAATATAACCGAATCATGCAGGAAAGATCATCATCTTCAACACCTTCTACCAACTTCAAAAGGATTTCGAGAATGAGGTCGCTCTGTAAGCCAAAAGACTCAAGTCCGATGATGCTCCACCAAGGCATCATCTCCAATATTCCTCGCAAGCATCTCGTTGCTTCTCCATCGACAAGGGTCAATCAAGCCTCTTCCAATACTCCCGAAGCACCGGTATATCGCCCCACTTCATCGCTGGCAATCATTTGCACACGTGAAGCTTCTAAGGTTAAGGAAGTCGATCTTGCGTATATAAAAATGTAGGGCGAGAAAATGCTTCACAGATGAATGCACTACGTGAAGGTGTTTCAACTAACTCTCCTATACCTCTTCAAGTCTTACCACACAAGTTCAAGCAAAAATGCTCCATCCGGGGACCATAATAAGACCGTGGGAGGAAGAAGAGAATGGCCAATGATCTCCTGTGGATCTTGAAGTCGATGACTCCACTTTCATAATAGAAGGGTTCACACCGATTTTCCCGATGGAAATTCGATGAGGTGATAGCCCGGAAATTAAAGGATGATCGATGAATGTTCTTCTTCAAGGGACTCCACTTCAATGGAATTCACCTTTCTCAAGGAAATTCTACACTTGGTAGACAGTGGCACTTACTTTCTCTGCTCACCAAGTTACCACCCATTATTGCAACAAGGAACCACAAGGTTCGGGATGTTCTTACCAGAGATCTTCAAGCCCCGTTAAACTCTCACATTCCCAATAGCAAAGCATCTTCCATTTGGGAAAACTCACATCGGTGGAAGCTTGAACTCGGAGATTCTATCCTCTCCTCGAGTGCATGTGCTTGAGACTAAGGGTGGCATCACCGCTCACATGTTTTCTCGAAAGAAAGTATCCTTTGCCCAAAAGACTAATGGAAAAGATGTCGAGTCGAAATTGAAATTCCTCCGCACTCGTGGAAATGAAAGACAACCGCTTTAACACCGGTAGGATTGATCAAGACTCAACTTCAACAACCGCAATAGGCTTCATCCTCATCCATATCAGACACATGGTACCATCTCGCATTACTTTGTTTTGTTGCCTTTTTGTATTATGTATATACCGTTTTTCTTGTGTTAGTTTTTTCAAAAAAAAAAAAAAAAAAAAAAAAAAAAAAATTAGGTCTAACTTTTTTGCGTGTTTGTTTATCGTCCAATTCGATGGTTTTAACTCACCGATATACCTTGTGTATGTCAAAGAGTTGACTAGTCCAAAGGGTACAATTTTGGTAAAGACACAACAAATCTGTTGATAGTCGTAATGGTTTGCTCAAAATCATAGGGTCTCGCAACCACCCATGCTTAATCACGAGGGTTGTATGGTCATCAATTCACCATGGTCTATTCCTCTTGGAATCCAAGAATTGACTAGCCCACATGAATATGGCATGTGGTAAAGGCAATCAATCCATATTTGGTTCTCAATTCACCAATTCTAAGAATTGACTAGTCCCGAGCAAACGGCCATGTAAAGACAAGTCAAACCGCTTATATGGTTGCCGGTTTGCCAATAAATCGATGGTTATCAATGTACCATAGTTTTCGAACTCAAACATGTGGCTACTCCAAGAGTAATGGCTATTGAAAGAGACATCAAATCCATTAATTTCAATGATTCACCTCTCACAGAGTTAACACACCGGAAGTGATGAGAATAGTATTGAACTTATATGTTTTGATGTACATGATGTCATCTGTTGTCGCAAAGACCGTGTTTCACGCTCACCATCATAGAGATGTTCTTCTTCCGAGTCTTTGTTGTTGATCCTCAAAAGACTAGCCATTCATAGCTCGTAAGTGGTTAATATACGGGAAGGTCTTGCTTGGAAATTTTTCACAAATGGTACAATCCTCAACAATTTATCGATCTATCAAGGAAACCGAACTTAACCTAGTCAAATTCCGCTTTAGGGAGGATTGTTGGGAATTAAGGAAAACTACCGATTCTCGCCAAGCATAAACCATCGATTCTCGCAAGCATCCGTCAAGAGATTCTCAAAGAAGAATGGATTCTCGCCGGTTATACTTCAGCAGGTGTTAAAGCGATATTGTGTTGTCACGAAAGTGCGAACCACGAGAGAGATAAGCTCAAGATTAGAGTAAAAGTCACAGTATGTATAGGTTGGCGCCAGACATGTAGAGCTTACTCGTAATAAACAATATGATTAACAAAACAATATGATTAGTTGCATGCTTGTCTAGATGCATGCTTAGTCTATGTTAGTATTAGGAGCGTATAATGTCAACGCCATTAGGGTTTCTTGCCTATATAAGAAACCATGATAGTCAGTAATAGATAAGCTTTTCTCAAGTCTTTCAAGTCTTGTAAACTATCCAAACATAGAGTTTCTATAATCAAAAGATCCATAGAGGATCAAAGAGTTCTTAGTTACTATAACTTGTATTTATCTTCCGCTACAAAATACGAGTTGTAGAGATCTTCTATTAGTTTACTTGTGATTACATAAGTAATACTAACGATCTCCGAGTGCTTAAGATCTATCAAGGTCTTGGTTTACAACAAAGATCAAATATGGAAAAGTTGATACGTCCACTAAAAATAAAATTTGGAAGGACTGCATGAATGAAGATAATCATGATGAAGAGACTCCTCAAGATACGGGTAACTCAACAAATAATGATAAGACAGACACCAAAGAAGATTGAAAATATGGGCATTTGGATAATTCAATTGAAACTAAGGACTACAACATAAAGGGAATCATAGACCAGGAGCCACGGTATAAAGTAAGTATATCTGACCTTGAAAATGAGGAGTATGCGCGAAGCAGGTGCAAGCTTCTTGGGATCCAATATGAAAAATCACCACCAATTTTCGTCGAAAGATTTGAATTCACTAGGTATCATTTGGGGCCGGATGAAAAAATTTGCAAAGTTCGGAAAGTGGGAATCAAAGAATATCCCCGCACAGCTTCCAATGTCGCTTGGATCAAGAATAACTTAATGAAGGACGTGGAGGAAGTCGGGCAAGTCCAAAGGCCCCCAGAAAAGCCCGCGGCTCTGAGTCTAACTTAAAGACTCGTAAATAAAGAAAAGTGCTCTTTCGGGAGACAACCCAAATTATCCCTTTCTTTTGTTTTATTTCCATTTCTGTAGGGTTTTGTGTTTTTAACCATTTTTGCAGGAAACGAGGAAATGATTGCTGCTGCAGTTTGCTGATCTGACCATAGTTACGGCGTAACTCATCTCTGTGATTACGCCGTAACCAACCCCTTGCAGCAGAATTTTAGACGCATTACCAATTACGGCGTAATACCTTCTCTGTGGTTACGCCGTAACCACTCGCTTTGCAGCATATGTCAGGTTTTGCTAGTTACGGCGTAACTCCCTCAAGGAGTTACGACGTAACTTTCCTCTGCTTTACTTCTTTCATTTTAAAACGCAATAACCTTGTATTAGTATTTTAAATGAACTTTGTGGGTGTGTTCCTCAGAAACCCTCACGAGACTTCACTCGTCCACTGGGACACCAAGTGGTTTAAAACTTGTTGCATATGCTAAATGCAACCGTGATTCCTACGAAGTGAGTTAGGTTTGCTTTTATTTTCATTTTTTCTTTTTAGAATTATGCTTGCGGTGTAGTGTGATTTCGTGGATTGAAGTTTGTTCATGATGCTTATACGAAGGCACGCGTCTTTTTCGTGGGCCTTCTTTCTTTTTGGAGCAAATTCTGGGAAGTTCTCACTCTAATTCTACTTTCTCTTCACCTTTATTTAACGCTTAGTACAAAAGGGACTTTGTACAATTCAAGTGGGGGCGGGGTAGAATTATCTCTTGAACTTTATTTTGCCCTTGTTTTCTAGTTTATTTTAAAAAATTATGCCATTTTTAATTTTAACATGTTTTTCTTAACCTAACTAGATTAGACCTTAGCCGAGCACATACAACCCTTGATATTATACGGCGAGATTAGCCTATCCGTTTCCAATATTTTACCCCAAATCCACCAAATTATGAGTGTGCCAGTAGCTTGTATAAACTTTAGAACTTGGCCTTTGCATCATTTCTGTAGGATCGATAAATTTATTGTGATGATGATTCGGGTGGTCTTGGATGATCAAAATACATGTTTGCCATTAGAGAGAGAAGTATAGAGTTGGGTGTTTTCTTGCTAGAGACTTGGTATACAAAAGTATGGAATATTAGATTGAAGCACCACCCTTCCATGGATGGAAGGGGTATTTATAATTACATGAAATCGACCTCCCATCGGCATGTGGATCGTGTATCGATGGGTAAAGACCCATCCTTCCTCCACGGTGTTACACTACGCTAAAATAAACTAATAACTAACTAATAAACTGATAAATAACGATATGTCTACGAGCTAACTTATGCTAAATTATATTTGGGGTGACCGACACTTCACTATGGAATTTCCAATTCCTAACAATCTCCCCCTAAGGGAGGTCACCCCATGTTTTACATTTCGAATCCTAGCATTCTATTCTTGACTTTGTTCTTGAGCTCGTAGACATTAATTCTTCAACATCTGCATCTTTGTGCTTTAGCAGCGATTCTTCAAAGTCCGCATAGTTTTGTACTTTGAGTGGAGGTCTTTGAACTGATCCACATCTTTGATGATCTTCGAGCTTTCTTCGAGATCATCAGCCATATTAAATCTCTGGATCACCCTTTATAGTGTTGCCATCATGTGATGTTGTGACTTTTGGACCGACATGCTCACACTTTGAATCATGACATCTTTCCATCGAGTGGCGGAAGCTTTCTTGGTTCATGATATTTGCAAAACATGCAATAGCATAGTATAGAAATATTAGAACCGAGTTATGTAGATATGCACCGTCATGATTTCTTCAATTAAGTGTGTATCTTGTGAGCATGCTGACTTTGGATTGACTTCTCAATTACGATCACCGCAACCGTCCAAATGTACCGCAAACAACAGCTAGCAATAAAACACACGAAAGTGTCTTTGATCACTTTCGTTGAATTTAGGTACACGCCCACGGTTCCTCGTTGATCGATTAAGTCCGCATGTGATCGGTGGATTCCTAAGAATCTCCTTGACAGGTTTCGCACTTTGTTCTAGCGTGTTCTCAAACCGAACATCTCAAAGAAGACAACACGGAGGAGTGAACCAACGAATTGAGATTCACCGATTGATGAAAATGATATGAAAAACAATCGCGTATTGCTTGAAGAAAGAGTTTTGCAATACGACGAAGGTTTTATGAGAAAGATCAATTTTCAATCAAAATACTTTTTGTATTTGAAAAGTACACATTCGATGTGCTAGATAAAAGAAGAGATTCGCACATCGAATGGTTTTCCAAAAGTATTTTTCAATCGTAGATACTTTTGTGTTTAAAAGAACATGAATACACATTCGACGTGCTAGAGAAAGAAGATTTGCACATCGAACGGTTTTTCAAAAGTATTCGCCAATTCCATTCTGGACCAAGGTTGATTCAAGATTGAATCTCCCATCGTTTCTATCCAGTTGTCACAAGTTTGATCTTCGAGAAGATCTCACATGTCACCCACCAAGAGCTTGTTTGATGTTGGCTCTAGAAGGATTTCCATCTTCATCGTGAATATTTTCATATCACTCGGATGTTTTGGCAATACCACAAGGATAATGCATAGGACTCTTAATATATTCTTACTTTCCACATTGTGTGAAACAGCAACTCTTCATTAATTATGTGTCCTAATGAGATATTGTGGATGATCTCTTGGCTCTAGACTCAATTGTGCATATTTGGTTCTGTCTTGGAGACTAGGGAGAGGTCTCCTTCTTTAATATCAACAATCTCTAAGAGAAAGTCGATAGATTATGTCGGTTCCCGTGAGAATGAAACAAGCCCTTTTAAGAGGAACTTGAGTAGTTTGGGAAGTTTAGTGCGGTCGTCCTTTGGGTCCATGACGTCTTGTCTTCAATACCGTGTTACCTTAGTAAACACTAGTAGCATATGTATTGAACCCGTGTCCGCCTAAGGTTGAATTATTGGAGGCTATTTCTTTTCACCCTTTTCACATTCAATTTCTTTTCATTCTTCAACCCTTGATGCTTACGAGACTTCATAACTAGAACCTTGTTGGGTTTATTCCAGTTCTAGCTCTATCTCATCCGCATTCTTCCCATATTCTCATTTTTCTTTTTTTCAATATACCTAAGGACTCTACACTATCTAGTGGATAGTCCTCAGGTAGATCCCTCCAGCCTCGGTGGATCGTGGGAACAAATACCTAACCTAACCATCCTTATAACACCATGCATAAAGTAAATTGGTTGGTCTTTGGTATTGTTTTTCCTTCATGAAACCAATCGAAAAATCATTTGGAAAAACAATCAAGGTACTTGTGATACGAGATAAAGCATTTTGTACCTTAATAGTTTTGATCATTTTAGAAATGCTCCCCTCAACATGTGCATATGATATTGAAATTGTTTGGCACATGGAGGCAAGAGTTCTTTGAAATAATTTCTTTGAAATAATTTCTTGATCACAATTTCCTTTAGAAAAAAGCCATTTGAATTTCTTTGGTAAATTCTCCCCCTCAATATGTGCATAGGATATTTGAAATCATTTTATCACATAGAGGAAAGAGTTCTTTTGAAACACATCCACGATCACAAAAACCATTAAGAAAACCATTTGATAACTCAATCAAGGTACTTTATAAATAACTTTAAAAAGTTTTTGTACCTCGATAGTTATGCTCCTCCTCAAAATGTGCTTGAGATTGAAAGCGTATAGCACGTATGAGAGCAAACCGCACAATTAAATCAAAGCGATCACCTTTATCAAATTTCATTATTAAATCACAAATTCTCCCCGATCAAAATATCAAACCCTTTGAGATTTTGGATCCCAAGTGATTTAATTAGGTTTAGAAAAACATAGGAGAAAATGTGGCCTTGTTTAAATACTCATCCGGTTTTTGATAAATCCTCCTCCTCAAGATGTGCATTGTGTATTTGAAATCGTTTGGCACATGGAGGCGGAGTGCCTTTGAAGGACTAAAAC
Organism: Chrysanthemum lavandulifolium; assembly: GCA_022545495.1. NCBI lineage: Eukaryota > Viridiplantae > Streptophyta > Magnoliopsida > Asterales > Asteraceae > Chrysanthemum > Chrysanthemum lavandulifolium. The sequence continues at coordinate 285,977,028 of CM040243.1, read as the reverse complement.
CAATTCCATTTGAAACAGATTTGAGATTTAAATCATGATCTCTACCCGATCGAAATATCAAACCATTTGAGATTTGTGATCCCAACCGACAAATCATTTAGAATATTTTGGGAAAGACGTGGCAAGATTTGATTTTGAAAAATGATGATAATGACCATTTTAAGACATTAAAGATTGTTAGTATCGTGTATGATTGTTTTAAGAGATCTTGTAGTAAAATAAAACCATTTCACAATCAAACAAGAGCAGAAAAATTTCATTTTGATGATCTTTGAGTTTTAAAGAAAATCATACCATGACATAACATTAAATCTTTAGATCACCACATTTTAAAGTACAAGCGGACTCTTTTGAAGATATATTGTTTGAAAATAATTTATTTTAAATCACTCTCCCCTCAATCGATGACCAAGTCGATAATTGAGTGACATAGGTTTTGATAAAAGAAGTCCGATGATTTTCAAAATTTAGTCAATTTATTTTCAAAACAATATTTTCCATTTTCAAAACAATATTATTCAAAGTTTTAGAAAATGGTATCATCACTATTATCCTGCACAAAGATCGTTAGGTGGATGAGAAGCTTCCGCTTTTGTTCTTTGTAGGGTTTGGAAGAAAAACCATCTGCCGATGCGGTGAGACTTCTTCTTACGTTGCATTTGAATGCCAACCGAGGTCAAATTAAGCTCCGTTTCTTCAATCACTTAGAAGAAAACCATCTGGCGATGCGGTGAGACCTCTTACGTTGCATTTATGCCAACTCTCTATAGAAGTCAATTAAGCTCCGTTTCTTCATTTGTCAACCCAAGATATAGTTACCCTTTCCTTTCGGCATCCAATCATCTTGATTGTGGGATCCGGATGGGAACATTCTTATATACCAATATACCGCATACGTTAGTGAACACACATGAGATATATGGTGGTCGACATCACCCAAACAAAGAATCGACTAATAAAAGTCAATTCAAAGATGTCAATCGATCATATAAAGCATGGAATTATGTGTTCATCAAACTTTAATCATCTAAACCTAACAATCATATCCTAGAAACCTAGTCCTTCAACATAGGCAATTATATTTTTCGGATAAACACGTGGGATAATTAAGAAAGTCATTAGATGATATAAATTTGAAAATATTCTTCCCTCAATCAATGACTCTTTTCTTGAAAAGTTTTAAAAGTCTTTGAAGTCATCGATTGAGTTTTGCAGATGTCTGAAAACTCGATCCCGATTGATTTTTCAAGCAACTCATTTCCACCATATTTGAAAACAAATATTTTCGAAGAATTTTAGACGGAAAAACATTTGTGTAGGGCAATGATCCTTGACATACTTTCCTCATTTTGTTTTAGGATAAGTGCACCAGATATTTGAAAATTAGTTTAGCGTAGCACTTTCCTTTCTTGAAAACGGGTTGCTATCGTAAATAATAGCAAGCCATGGTTTAACACGGAGTTCTGATCGTAAATAATCGCAAACCATTTGATTTGTGACATGTTTTGAAAACGAATATTTACACCTCCTGCTCGAACTTCATCTATGGTCCCGTGCCATTATTGAATGATATTTCTAAGACCGTAGATGTTATCGATACCAGAAGACATGTCTTGGAAAACATATTTTTGGTATTTTTGAAATTTTCTGATTTTTATGGCTTTTTGTTGGTTTTATAATTTTCTATATTGTTTATGTTGGTTTTATATTTTTGTATTTTGTTTTCTGATAAATATTTACAAAGATAGAATAGATGATATAGTTAAAGAAGATAATGATACGAGTACGAAATAAGGATATCGAAAAGACGTCAGAGAAGATAGAAGTCATCAACTCTTAAACATTCACCACCAAAGCTTTCTGTGGCTCTTGAATCGAAGAAAGAAATTGAACCACATGAAAGTGAGACTTTGGTAGCTTCCCCCCAAACCATAAATCTTCTTATTGAGCAGATTCTAATCTTTCTTTCAAGCTTGCCTTAGCCAGATGCACAAGAACGCACACCATATCATCGATCTTGCTGCTCCATATAAGAAGGATCATTGTAAGTCTCCATTCGGGGTTATATCATCAACAAGAACAGCAACGTATCATCCCACTCTTTAAATATCTTCTTATATTTCACTACCATCAAGTCTCAAGCAATCCATTCCAAAAGGTGTCAAGAGAACAATTCCATCGGGTAGTTGAATTGATGCGATCGACCTCTTTGTATAATGCTCAAGAACTCTCCCAAATACACATCATGAGGGAATGAAAACACCTCCCCATGTTCACATTTTTCTTCCCGATGATCGTGTATGAAGCTCAAGAACCCAAGTACACCAATACCCAAGAGCTCTCCGGAATACACATCATGGGGGAATGAAAACACCTCCACAATGTTCACATTTTTCTTCCCGATGATCGTGTATGAAGCTCAAGAATCCGAATTACACACATTCCTACCGAAGAATAACCGATAACACCTCCCTCATGTCATACGTTTATCTCCCAGATATGTCATACTTGTGTACCTCTTTTATCTTGTAAACTTTCTCTTACATCTCTTCCCCATGAAGTTGTAACAAGAACACTAGAAGCTACTAGATACACCGAGTTTCTCTCGTAATGACATTTGTCTTCCCGGATAACTTCAATCACTTAGAGTATTAAGTTCATCATGTGTACTCGTTATGCTTTTATATGCTTGTCTCCTTCCCCTTTGCTAGTTTAGACACTTCATAATCAACAACATAGTATAAGCCCAAATACTTGAAATCTTTATGAGAAGAACACTTGAACTCTTGTGAGAATCAACTTCTTGAAGACTCTCTTTGACTATTTTTATCAACCCTTATGTAGACAATTTGAAGTGACCATCAAGAATAAAACCGATATACCATACTTAAAGCTGAAGTCAACTTCCCACATTTGTATCTTAAGCTTGCGCCTAATGATGGAAGAGCGGTGTAGAGAATTTATGCTTCAAGCAAATCTCTAAGTACTCACTACCCAAACAAAGTATGAGACATTAACACCTCTTGCGATTATCCACACCGTCATATGCGTGTGACATCGAGTAAAACAAAGTAACTCCTAATAGTGATAGTTAACGGTCTTCAACCATCCACCTCATTGCTGGTAACTAGATAAACCAAGTCTTCAACTCAAATTCTTAAGCCCGAGCAAGTTATCAAATAAGAACACGCCTTTGTGAAAGTCAACTTCAATCTCAAATAAGTGATAAATGATTAAATCAAGTAATCAACTTGTGTCAAATGTCCAATACGAGAAATAGTCAATAACAACGTCTAGGAGTCATCGCTAAAGAAGATGAGCAAGTCTAATTGGGATTGAATCGACTTATCACTATCCCCAATTAGTGCTCTCCCATAAACCGACAACTGTTTGATAAATGCCCATTAAGAAGAAGTCTTTAGATAATCAAATGCAACTCGTCTTTAGTCTTCTAACATGTAGCGAGAATGTAGAACTGATCAGAGACTCGACCTTCTTCAAGATTGTCCGAATGGGGAATAGAGTGTTAACATCTTTAACTCACACCAAAAGCATCCCACCAAAAGCATCCCAATTAACTTACATCTTGCAAATCCTTAACTAAAATCCCTCCCAATCAAACAAGAACATAAAGATGTTCATCAAGGAAATCAACAATCGGGGCGCAACGAACACACAAGATGGTAACACCAAACTACCAATCACATCAAACAAGAATGGATAGATTGTTCGGAATCATCATGTTGATGTATCGTGAAGCATTAACCGAAGCACTTTGTCGATAAACTCATCAATCCGAGTGAAGATGTCAACCAACGGCTCTTAGAGAAAAACTCCATGTGAAGATGACCCGATAAGAAGAAGTTCGGTTCTTACATGAGTTTAGAGCCGTATGACCATTTATATTCTCAAATATCAATCAACAATGCGAAAAATTCACACTTTTCCCCTCAAAATTGCATACGGAGATGCCATTCTTGATTAAATAAGTGAATATCATCCAAAAGTATTCTATTCACACTTCTCCCCATAAAATTTAGCACGTGATGTCGCCATCTTCATTATATTGAGCAAGTGGAATATGAAAGCAGTCAATGGTAGCCGGTTCACTTTATGGTGAAGTGCATGGAAAAGCATGAAGCATGTTGATGAGAATGGTCATTAATTAGAAGATTTCTCTTCTTGAAGATAAAGTGCACCGACACGTACACTTTTCTTTTCTTTGGAGAACGAGGCATGAACCGATGTGTTCATCGTCATAATCTCTCTTTTCATCATCTCTTTGGCAAAACATGTAATCAACCCCATTATCATTCACGTGGGCTCTTTGTCATGACAAGCGATGGAGAAAACCCAATATGATGAATTTGACCGTGAAGTAAACTACCCAGAACTCGTGACTTAAACTTGCACATATGTAACAAAGAGCGGTGCCGATTTCCATTAGCATCTCTAAGTACTCTATGTACTCTATACTCTTCAACCAACCAACCATCAAGTATAAGACGTACATTACCTCTTGAAAATCCACAATTGAATGTGACATTTGAGCACTACAACGTAACTCCTTAAAGTGATAGTTATTTTGTGGTGGTATGAGCCCAATTCCCCAGTGGTAAAAGAAAAGGTAAAAGTCACCCAACAATAACTAGATTTCCAAGTCTTCATTTTTGATAATAAGCTCGAACAAGGATCTTGAAGAATCTTCATCCAACCATCCTCGATACCTTCAGATACTAAGTACACGTGCCCGTGATAATTCACTTCAACTTCAAATAAATAATACTGAATTAACGCCGTTGTCACATCATCTAGTTAACTGCTCAAATCTGGCCTTCTTTGACATTTAAATGAACTTTGATAATGGTTTCATCCCGACCATGGTCAAAAGCACATAACCCCGTAAAACCTTGTAATAACCAAACTGCCATGAAGATAACCCAAACACACACCCAATTCATGAAGTACACCCTTTATCCCTTCTTTGAAGCGAAACCGTAGCACCAAAGATCGGATAAGATCCGTAATTACACTTTCCTTTCTCCGGGATGGTTCCATCATTACGGATTTTACAAGTCTATGATTTAAACCGAGAAATAGGTTCTTTCGCGGATTTTACAAAATCAAGACAAAACCGTAAACAATGTCAACTTGAATGTGTTATGACAACTTTGGTTTCAATGAATATCATTTTAGGGAACATGCGAAGGTTCATCAACGGTTCATTCTCCAACATCATCAATAATATCATCCATTCAATAAATACATTGGTAAACACATCATTCACGCAATCATCCGGCTATTGCAAAGTGACCACATGGAGAAGTAAACCCGATATATCAAACTGGAACATGACGTAAAATTCCCCAGATTTGTTACTTAAACTTGTACTAATCCTTGTGAAGAAGAAACGGTGTACCCAATGTACAAAACCTCTTGACATTCTCAACTGAAAGTGAGAAACCGAAGTGATAGCAACGTTGTGGGTCAAGCGAGAAAGAATCACAAACGTAACTAAATAGCCAAGTCTTTATCACTCTCTATAAATGCCCAAACAAGTCATCTTCGCGGAAGGGTAGAAAGAAAGAAGACGAAATAAGTAATTGCGCCCGGAAAACTTCACTTCAAAGCCAAATAAGAATTACCGACCAACAACCCCGTAGTCAACCGTATTTAACATTTAGTTCAATCCGTGACAAAATATCTTCCGTGAAAGCATATAACCCAAAGTACCCAATCACGTGAACCAATGAGTCTTATTATCCCACCAAATCTCAACATCAACTTTCTTCAAGCAAATCTCATAACCCAAGTCTCATAAATCTCAATTATGACAACTCACATCAAAACGATCTAATTAAGTGAAACCCATCAGTCCATCACATTAACTTGACTCATGCTTTAGAAAGTCACAAATCCAAATTCACAATGCACAAATCCAACCCGATTAACCCTCAAAGACAAAATATCACATAATGTGCTCATCGGATCCATACTCAAGATCCGTAAAGATCACAATGCAAATTGAGCCAAACTATATCAAAATATTCGATTCAAATGAAATCCAACTTCATCCCAAGATGTAATTTATCAAAATAAAATACCACGTGATTAGAACAATAGTCGACTCCAATATAGCTCGTCCATCCACAAATATTACATTGCGTCACTTCTTGGCCCAAGAAAATTGTCACTAACTCTCGTCCGGCCCAACATCCTACAAACAAATATCCAATGCTTGGCCCATAAAGTATTCACACGATCCAGTACTAGATAATGCCTAACATTTCGGATATAAAATACACCACTTAGCACACAACAACCCTAATAAAATTCCTTCTTAACCCTAATCTTATAACTGTCCGCCCCCTTCTCTGATTTAAAAAAATGCGCCTATCATATTCATCAATCAAGCATCATATCAATAATTAGATCTAATGTCTAATCTCACTCATTGTTTTCACATGACAAACTACAATCGAACCCACACCATTCAATCCAACGAGCATCTTTCTACTATGATGTTTGATCTCGCCACAGGGATGGCATGAGACTCATGAATCATGACTCGTCTTCAACATCCAACGAAATGGGTAAGTAAAGTGGTAGTGGTAGTTTATGTTGTTTGAGTTTGGACCAAAGATTATGAGAGTAACATCATGTTATATCTCTGCTCTTAAAGTCAAAAATAAATTGAAGTTTTTACTGCTTCAAACAAACACAAATAGATCGATGAAGATAGTTTAACTTTTCTTTTCGTTTAATAGACCTCGAGCCTTGAGTCTTGATATGCTTTGAATATTTAAGCGAAAGATAAGGTGGACTGAGATCGTTTTATGATTCATTTTTAATCTTATTTGGGACTTTGAATGAACTCGTGAGAATGACGAACTTGTGAGAATGACTAACATAGTTGTTATATCATTTTCATCTCAGATTCGATATACATGAAAAGAATTAGATTGGGTCAATGATGTTAGGTTGTTTTTGTTGGTTAGATCTTAAAGATCTTGATAATACTGTCTTAACCACGAAACAACACGCTGAGATCTTTTGAGTCTTGCAATAATAAATCTGTTGAGATAGCTTCGAGTTATGTATTGTTTCTGTTGGAGAATATGGACCAGGGATGGGTGAAACCTGAGGTCATGAGTTGAGATTGGTATTTGGTTTAATTGATATTGTGGTCGTGGTCTAGTGGTAGTTTCTTCTTCATCCTTTCTGTCAAGACGCTAGGTCTAACTCGCTAGGTCTAACATGCTAGGTCTAACTCGCTAGGTTTAACTCGCTAGGTGTAACTCGTTAGGTCAAGTCTTTTAGGTCAAGTCGCTACCCAGATTTTGAAACAAGTCGCTAACTCTTGTTAAGTAACAAGTAGCTATCACAACGAGTCAACAACTCGCTACCTAAAAAACAAGTCGCTAACTTTTCTGTTAACAAGTCGCTTCTGTACTTTTATGTTATCACAAGTCGCCAACTTATAAATATAAGTCGCTAGCAAGAAAAAGTTGACAACTCGCTATAAAGAAACAGCCCAACTCGCTAACAAGAAAATTTGACCATTAAAATTTTTCCGGTGAGTTTTCCGACTACTTTCCGACCATATTCATGATAAACCCAGAAAAACTGCATGTGAAAATATTATTTTGACCCATGTTTGACTATTGTTTGATTATCTGATTTGACCAAGTGACCACATAGTTTCACTTTGCTTTGGTAACCTCTTTCAATCGTGCCACTTGTAGGACCTGAAACCATATTAGACCATAACAATATTAGATATTGGACCATAAAAATATTGACTCAAACCAGTTGTAAGAATGAAAACCATCTTTGACCAAAGGATACATAATACATGTTTAAAGCTGTTTACCAATACCAGAATATAAAAATGTTCGGACCATTTAAACAGTACACCAAAACAGTTTAAAAACATGAATCAAAACCATAAAAAAATCATCAACACAAAAAAACCTTGGCTCTGGTACCAATTGTAGGATCGATATATTTATTGTGATGATGATTCGGGTGGTCTTGGATGATCAAAATACATGTTTGCCATTAGAGAGAGAAGTAGAGAGTTGGGTGTTTTCTTGCTAGAGACTTGGTATACAAAAGTATGGAATATTAGATTGAAAAGCACCACCCCTTCCATGGATGGAAGGGGTATTTATAGTTACATGAAATACGACCTCCTATCGGCCTGTGGATCAGGTATAAGTGGGTAAAGACCCATCCTTCCTCCACGGTGTTACACTACACTAAACTAAACTAATAACTAACTAATAAACTGATAAATAACGATATGTCTACGAGCTAACTTATGCTAAATTATATTTGGGGTGACCGACACTTCACTATGGAATTTCCAATTCCTAACAATTTCGAAACCATAGACGAGGTATGTTGAGTTAGCTCGATGTATTTGGATTTTTCAGTTTTAAAAGGCAATATTATAGGAATATCACCCAAATAGGCTACCATTGTGTGTCTATCGATTAGTCACCTCGACTTCTCGACCCCCATGTGAAACCCTTTTGTTGCACTCACCTTTAGTGCAAGATACCCCTAGATACACCCATCTGAGTCATTCCTTTCATTTTGTTAACCCAATATATTGTTTTGATACACCTTAGCCTATCTTGTAGTCTTTATTTGTGATTGGGAAGTCATCATTTGCCTAAGTTCAAGGTTCAAGTGGAAAGGTTCGGAAATCACGCTCTCGTCGACGACATATTCCTGAAGATCATTGAAGACCCCCCGAATTCCCATTGTTCATATCAAGTGAGGGGATATTATGTTTAGTTATTATTGTTATGTTGAAAAAAAAATTATTCGAAAAAAAAATTGTTATGTTATTTAGTTATTGTAAAAGTGCATTGTTATAAGCATTATGTTGTGAGCTTTATAGATTTAGTATCGAGGAGGCCACCTCGGTCACATTCGAAGATTGGAGTTGGTAATTATGCCAACAGTTGGAGAAAAAGGTAGTGTGCCCATCACGACGTCCTCTAATGACACATCTACCTAGTATTTCATGATCCGGTTTCTTGACTTCAAAGCTTGAACTTTGGGCGGACGGTGAAGTGGTGATGACTTGGTTATATATTTAGACTACACTTGCTTGATTTTATTTTACACTATTTATATATCCCATGTCTTATCCTACCCTTTAGTCATGAAGCGTGTCTAGGTGATGCAATGAGCAATCTTTGGTGTCTTGGCCATGGATTTGGTCATGTATCATTGATTTTGTCCACTTAGCCGTGACATGTTAGTAATGACGAGTCACCCCTTAACCTTTGTCGTGTCTACCCATATTGCCTTCAATAATTGTTTAGCCCTTAACTCTAGTGGTGGAGATTTGTGTAACCGCCAAACTTATGATAGAATACATGCTATGATATGCGATTGAGTGATCACCCGAAATTGACACTTAGAATAGTTGAGAGATTTGAGTGTTTCGTTCATATTTCGTGAGGTGTTCGACTTTATTTTATTCTAGCATAAGGGATTTGTAAACTTTTATTTTCCGTGTTATGGAGATATCTTTTAGGAATCTTTCTAATAAGGTCTACTTGAGGGCAAGTAGAGTTCAAGTGGGGGATATTTGATAACATCAAATAGTCCCAATATTAAGTATCAATTTCCCAGATAATGCTTGTAATTTATATCATTTATATGGATTTACGCTTGTTTTCCATTGTTTTGCACTTTCAAGTAAATTACGAGCATTGGAGCTAAAGAGGCGAAATTGGAGAAATATCAAAGATTTATCATAGTATGTCGACTTTGAAGAAATTCTGCGTAACTCATCTCTCGTGATTACGCCAGTAACTAAAGTGTGATTCGAAAGCCAACTCATTAGAAGATTACAGGTAACTCCTCTAAAGACTACGACGTAACTTATTAGGTCAAATGAGGTTCCACGCTTGATAACTACGCCGTAACTATTTCATCAACTACAACAGTAACCAAGTAATATTGAAGATACGGCATAACCACTTATAAGGTTCGCCTGTAACCAGCAGATCTAGTGCAAATTACTTAAGGAATTGAAGATTACGGCGTAACTCTTATATTAGTTCGCCAGAACCCGGATCTGCCTATAAATACCCCACGATTTCCAAAGATTTCAAAGCATCCCATTCCGCACACCACAACCAAAGAACGTGGGAAGAAGCCAAAGGCGGTCTAGAGGAGCATACGGAGTCGTCTCCAAAGGAGAAATCACTCCCTGCGATAAGCATTAGCATTTATATTTTCTTTACTTTCGATTCATGTATTTCGTAAATTTGAATATTGAATTGATTTGTATGGTTAATATGAGCTAAGCACCTCTTGGTCTTGGCACAGTTATGATTCATAATTGTTTTGTTTGCGTTTACATTACTTAGTATAATTATTTCTAAGTGTATGCATGCATAGTTTATTGGTAGCTACCCTTGTTTGGTAGTTTTGAATGGCGATAGAGGCTAGGCGCTTGGGAGATATGACCAACTGACCACTAAGTGAGTAGGCGAGGCGGAAGGGTAAGATATGACCAACTGACGACCCTTTCTACTTGTGCGATTTGACCAATGATCACCTACCGTTTGGATAAACTTAAGAATTAGGGGTGAGTGTTTAAGTTGCTAACTTGCAGGGCACTCACTATTATAAATCTAGCATGTAGCGATGCTTAATGACTTGCTTAGGACCGGGAACAACTTGGACTTATGAAGGGACACGACTTCTCCGGTGGTGGCATCTTTCTTTGATAGGTTAGGCGAATTGACCAAATGTTGTCCTCTAGAATTTGACCCCACAAGTAATTGGAAGTAAGTAGCGTAGACATTACTAGCTAGGAGGAATAACTAGGTTAGCACCACTCTCTCTATTGATTAAACCTTTGCCTTTTATACGCTTTAGTAGTTAATTAATTAATTCTTTATCGAAATCATATTAAAAGCCGTGACACCTAGACTTAGTAATAATCCACCACACATAGCTCTTGGGACGACCTCGGTTTTACCAAATACTACTGCACACGACCAGGTACACCGCCTGCCCGTTAGTGCATTAGGGTAGACCATAGGTATAACGAGACTTTATAAATATTAAAACACAGTCAAGAAACACTCGCATCATAATGTAATACATGAATAGGTGTCAAATGAATATATGAATATTCACGTGATATGATTACTCTAGTTGCTTCTGTAAACGCAGATAATCAACTTTAAGTATTTGGTAAAACAAAATTGGATATCGCTTATCTGCGGTTTTTGAGCTTCATAACATGGTTTTGCACATCAACTCTCCACTTGCTCTTGTGGAACGTGTCGTCGCTAAAACTGTGGGTCCCTTTTTCAAACTTATAACAAAAACCAGTGTTGAAAATTTTGTCGTTTTGTGTTTTTTAGCGACTGCACATGTCATCGCTAAAAGGTTGCCGTGACCAAAAGTGGTTTATGTTGTAGTGCCATCGAGTTTTCTCATTTGTCGTACACTCGTACCTATGTTTCCAGCTCAGTCTCATGGGTTTGGCGGTGAAAGATACTTGTTAGTTAGCATAGGTCAAGATTTTTATAATATATTAGTAGTTTCCTTAGTTTGTAGAATATGATATAATAATTGTATTTTTGAATATGAGAGTAACAATAATTATATGTATTCCATAAATACATTGGTGTAATAAACAATTGTAAACATAATTTTAAAACTTGTAATGTTTAAAATCTATTTTTGAAAATGTTAATAAAATAGAAGGGAAAAGATCTAAAATGCATTATAGGTAGTTTAGATTTAGGCTATGTTTGGCGCGGTGCTTTTTGGAGCATTTTGGGGCGATGAGCGGTGAGCAATGAGCTTTTTAATTTTTATTGTTCGTTTGGTAAAGGAGCGGTGAGCTTTGCTATTTTTTTAGAATGCTCATTTTTCCAATGCTTCTTTAAGAAGGCAGAGAGGTAATTTGTCACCACTTTCATCGCCACACTTCATCACTTCACATCTCGCTTCTACTTTTACCAAACACACCCTTAGATACTTCAAAACAATGAAATTACATATAGACTCATTATATAAATTTCATTCGTACTCCTTGTATTTTCTACGCTTAAACATGAGAAAAACATTTTACAAAATTAAATATCATAAATCTTGTTAATTATGTTTTGTGCACTTGGTTTTTATCTTAACTACATTATAATGCATTTAGGTCATTTTTAAAAAGGACTTCTTAAAAAATAGGTATACACATTTACTATAAAAGGAAGGCTTATAATTTAATACATCCGATTAAATTAAATACAGTTTTCAAAGCCCATTATTAAAAACATGTAATCGCTAAAAATCATTATTATCAATAATGATTATTAAAAATAGCTTTTGCATATATATCCTTCAGAAAATGCAAAATTGCATATATATCCAAAGCATGCATAAAAACTATTGTATTATGTGCATAAAAAACTTGTACAAAGGATATATATGCAATTATTCACTTTGGGAGGGATATATATATGCATTTTTGCCACAAATATATAACCGCATCTACAATATAAATACACACAAACCATTTCATATCTCTCTCACACACATATAAAACATCAGCAATAAGGCCGAGTGTAATAATTTAAAATACGTAGCTTACCGAAAATTAAAATACATAAAGTTATTGTTAAAAGAAACACATAAATAAAAAATATTTGTTTGCCATAAAATTTAGTCACAGAGTACCCGTCATCGCATTACGCGAGTACTCAGCTAGTTTTATTTATATGCGGCAAATCTCACTGAGCTACCTTTGATGACTAGACATGTAAATGTAGATCTCATACCCCATGTAGTACGAACCTTAAAAGACCTGTAAAACCTAGTATAAAATAACCAACTTCGCCCAAACCACAAGCAAAACTCTTTCATTCAATAACGTATTGCAATAATAGTCTCAACAATGTTCATTCAATATGCCTACCATTTTGGATAGTTCCATAAAGAGATGTTAGTTTTATGTCTAGAATCGAACTCGAGATCATGAGATTGCACACTTTACGTATGAAAAATTAATGATTGATATTTAATATAAAAAGTTATATTTAATTATTAAATACACAAAACGACTAACGAGCGTTATGTAATTAAAGGTTATTGACTAACGACCGTTAAATCTTTATATAATAAAGGAATTACATCATTTGGTGATTTTTTCAATTCATTCTTATTGAAAAAACAATTGGGCTAATAGAAAGCTCGATTTCCAACGTAATCGTCGTGTGATGTGATTGGTTAATAAAAGTAAATTAAATTGATTTTAATTGAAACTTTAATAAATTTAGTTGACAAAAAAAACAAATAAAAATATAGGTGTCAAATTTGTGAAAACAAATACTTAAAAAAAGAGGGGGTAATTAATAAAACTTTAGTGGTTGAATTTTTAAAAATTATATAGAGTTAAGTGTAATATTATAAGTCTCCATGTTTTTTAATAACTTTGGATTATAAACAAATACCCCCTTATAATTTATACCCTTTATACTTTATATCTTAAAAAATACAATGTATATGTTGTTTTAAAATAACAACATATATATTTGCATAAGATTATAAATATCAATTTTTTTACTATATCGTTTAATAAGGACTCATTTATTTCATTTTAAAAGTTTAACCTATGTGGACACGAGTTTCCATTTTAAATCGACTAAATTATCGAAAGCGGAAATATAATTATCAAATTGTAAGCGTGTTACTTTAATATAAAAATAAATATATCGATTGTCTTATAACAATGACTCATGTAATTCTTATTTATTTATATAAGGATATCTAGAAAACATTTTTAAAAACTTTAAGCGTTATACTTTAACTTTATCAACGTTCGTTATGTCTATTAAACTTGCATCATGTGTATAACATAATATCGATGAGTGAAATTTGAATAACAACATCAATATTTTACCAAATTCTAATGGATATTAATGCATAATGAAAAATATTTTACAGAAATTTTACCTAACAGAAATTTTTACAAATATTTTACCAAATTTTAATGGATATTAATGCATAATGAAAAACTCGTGCATAAGTATTAGTTGTACTTATATCACAATTTTCATTGGCAAATTCTTATATGTGTATATACTAAACTAAAATGTTAAAATAAATTTGATTTATGTGTAAACTTTGTGCGTGCGCGAAACTTATAAGTATATAATTATATGCAATTACCTTTAAAGACATAATATTTAGTATTAATACAGAATAATTTTTTTTGTCAAAACCCCGTGCGTGCACTGGTATTATACCTAGTATTAAAAGGAAGGACTATAGATGAAAATAGAGGTCAAGATGCTTCCGGAATCCCTTAGGGATTTAGAACCGATCTGCATAGGGCTAGGGGAAACCCAATCCCATTCCAACTTCTCATCCAAGTTTTGCATACTATAAATACAAAGGCTAAGGTCATTATTTTGTATCTTTTCTGCACACACAATACCAAAACTTTTCTCCTCCTTTTTTCCTTTGGTGATAACCGATCGAACTAAACCCCTTATAGGGTCGATCAGATTTTTTTTGTTCATCAAACAAATCGTTTTGTGTTCTTTTACTAGCATAACATTATTTGATATTAGTACGTGTGTATAAGAACGTGGTACTAACACACGTACTATTGTTAGTATCTTGAATTGAATTGTAAAACGATAATGGACAATTCTTATAATCCACATAAACCCTAATTAGGGTTTATCCAATTAATTGATAGGTTGGAATTGCATGAGGTACGCATACTATTTAGTTTTCAGTTAATTAATTATATGTTATATGATCCTTATGCTTTCGCACTTGCTTTGATGTATTATGTGTTTTATTTATATAATAGTCATGTTATTTAATTCCAACAATAGAAACGATAAATCCTCCTACTAAAACCTCATACTCATCCTCTTACTCATATATAATTGTGATACTCATTCATCCACAAATTTTCTCCCTTTGCATCCTCCAATAAACTTTATAAGTGTAACTATTTTTTAGTAGAAAAATGAGTTGGGAGATTTTGATACATGATTTAACATTTCTCTTCCATAAACCTATTGTTGTTTGGATGTATATGGCTTTGCATTTCCATCCTAGACCGTTCCTATTTATTAGGATTTAATATTAATAATAAAAGTTCAACAAAGACGTCTAACATGAAGAGTGAGAGTCAGAGGACTACCAAAGACCCATGACAAAGCTATTTATAAAATTGAAAACAGCAATAAGGAGAAACGACTCACAATTTGGATTTTTCTTCAAAAAGGTTAAAAATGTGGATTGTATTATTTTATCAACCAGAGGAAATTGGTACGCATGTTAACATAATTCAGAAAACTCTAATGAGGTATAAGAAAGTCTAGTATTCACACCAGTGGAAAAAGGATTATTAGGTTGGGTTAAAAAGATTTTTAAAAACGGTTTTTGAATCATCTTAATAAATGGCGTTTCAAAAATTACTCCCACCGTCTCAAAATTATTGTCAGGGGACAAGAATCGCAAAATTTAATAAAAGTGGAATGCTTATAAATCTCAACCACTCGAATGGAATATTCCTCAATTATATTCTCTTTTTCTTACTAAATATGGAAAGTGGACAATTAATTTGAGACACCCATAAAAGGAAATATGGACAATAAATATGAGACGGAGGGAGTAGTTTTTTTCAGTTTGGTTTTTTAATCGTTCCTAAAAAAGTGATTTTAGGTCACGGTTGTTTTTACCTTTTCCTTAAAATATTTTTTATTCACTTTGAAAGAGATATATATGCATTTTTGCCATGTTTTTTTTTAAGTCAATTGGGTTTTGGAGGGTTCCTTAAAATGGGTTTGTACACGTCAAAATGCTATTTGACAATTCACCGGAGCAGATTGCTATTTAATTAACAACCTACCACCAAAATTACATTATTAAACAATCACAACACAAAATAAAAGTACTTCAACAATTTCATTTTAACATCAACATATTACTAAATAAACAAAAAGATCATCTAGCCATACAAAAAGGCACAAGCCATCAACAAACAAAAGATCCAAAACATCTTATTTAAATGAAAACAAACATCCTACTTGATAGAAGACAAAGACTTGACACAAGCAACTAAAACTGGTCGTGTATAGTATCCCCGGACCACAAAGGGCCGGGTCGAACGTACCAGACACAAATAATCCAAGACCTAAGGGTAGGACGGACGCCGACCACACCGGTTCAAGAAAGCCTGACCGGAACAAGAAGAATATTGCCAAAGAAACACATATGGAGTTTGTATTCTCGGATCGTTTCCCAACGAAGGTTGAATGGAATTATTAATTCGAGTCGCGTTTTCGTAAATTTGAATAGTGAAAAAGTGGGTAATTTGGGTTTTTACACTACAATTGATAAACATAAGCTAAAAACAACTTAATAAGCATCTAAAACAATAATACGAAGCAATTATAAGCTAAAACGCAAAGAAAACCTAAAAACGCAAAAGCCGGGCTAATCCTGAGCTTTAAAAGTGAAAATGAGAAATATTAATCCTAGAAACGCAAAACTGTTTTTTCTACGTGCTAAATGACCTTTTAATTTTTATGAATTAAAAACTAAATTTAAGAAAACTATTTATTAAAAATATTAAACGTTTGAGAAAAATAACCAAAAAGTTGGGAAAATTACTCCTGATTATGCTGAATAAGTGAAAAATAAAAACAAACACTAAGCTTATACTAATAAGCTGATAAAATCTAACAGCTTCTAAGCTTATGACTTAAAACGTGTATAAAAAGATTGATGATCGCCCTTGGTTGAGACAAATCGAGGCGCGGTGGTAAGGTGTGGTGTGTTGTGTGCTTGAGTGTAGAGACAAGGGTTCAAATACACTTTTGGCGTTTTTTTTTTTTTTTTTTTTTTTTTTTTAAGTTTTCTTTTGGAACTTGTAAAATAAGCTTGATTAAGCTCAAATAAACTGAAAATATTTTTTAACCGGAGGATTTAAAGCCGGGAAAAGCAGTTTGAAGGCAAAAAGTGAAAACAAAGTTGTAAACCAAAGAACTCTAACTGATATGAAACAACAAGCTATTAAAAGCTTTCTTAAAGCTAAAATAAGCTAACTAGCACTAAATTCTATCCTAATAAACAGATTTAATCTAAAAATAAGCAGATTAAACAACTCTAATAAGCCTGAAAACTAATAAGCATTAAGTCAATCCTCATAAACAAACAGCCTATGTTGCTGTGTTCAAGCTTTTGCACAAGCTTATTTATAATAAGCTAGAGTCTCAATCAAACTTACACTTCAAGAACAGCCACCAAGGGACAATTTAACAAAATTTCAGATCTAATGAAGCTCTTATGAGCTTGTGTAGAGCTTATGAAAGTAAATGGTTTAGACTGCATACATATTATGAACTAAACAGCTTTTTTAAAAACTTTTGTGAGTACCCTCTTTTGAACACAAAAATAAGCTAACAGATGATCTCCAAAATCTAATTTAAGTGAAAACAGATGACAAATGACTATCAAAAAGCACAAAAATCAACTTGATCAGCTTAAAGGACTTGTTAACAAGCTCAAATTTCAACCTAATATAGAGCTTTATCAAACACTTGTTGTGAAACTTTTAAGACTTTGAAATTTTACTACAAAGCAAATTTATCCTTGAACGTCTGTAACTAATGACTCAAAATCACTTCTAAACTAATTTAGCACCTAGATTGACATTCTATTATGACTTAAGAACAACTTATCTTATTAAGCTTACTAAATTGACTCTTAACTGGAATACCTAACAAATTACTTTTTAGAATTCAACTAAATTGACTCTAAGTTTGGAACTACTCATTGAATTGATTCAAACTACTTGATGAACTTATTTAAAACAGTTTTGAAAGAACTCAAATAACAAAAACTCTTTTAGACACGAAAAACAACTAGTGCCAAACAGCACCTAAAAATCTGATTTGCAACTTTATAACAGATACAGCTTAACTAATTGATAGATTATGAGTCTAAATGACTTAATAGGACCAAATGATTATTTAACACTAACTTTTAATACTTAAAAAGCTACAATTAAACTAGAGCTAATAATGACTTTTTTTTTTTTTTTGCTTTTTTAGAGTTTATATGAAAATTTAATGCAAGTGACTAAATGAGACTAAGAATAACAAAAATAATAAACAGAAGTTAAGCAAACATAAGTAAAGACAGGACAAATTAACCAATATCAGCAATTAAAAAGTCAATAAGCACTTGGTATAATAAGCTCAAAGTACACTTACTTAAACCCTTGCTCAAAACATGGCAGTATAACAAGTCTACAAGATCCAGCTTGTTATAGACAAGCTAGTAAAAACTATAAGCTCTTCTAGAGTAAGCTTATCATCCACAAAAGCTGATTTGACTTTTACTTTGACTTTTTTGTATTTTTGCACAAAATTAAAGTTTAAGCTTACAAAAAGCTATGAAAGCTTTTATAAAAGCTGTATAAGCTTGATGACAACTTATTTCAACTTAATCAACCATTTGGAGCAATTAGTAAAAACAGAAATATAAAAATTACTAGTGAATGGAAGCAAACTTTACTTTTATTAAAAACTTAATGAAGAGTACAATTTAAAACTGAATTAGAAAAAAATTTAAGCTAAAAACATAATTGAATTACAATTTGATAAAGTAACACTAACTAAAAACTACTCTCTAAATCTCTGAATTGAGGGGGCTTTTATAGACGAGCTTGAGCCTTGATTAGGGTTTCAGAGGAAGGATCTAGAGCCTCTCATAACAACCCTTCATTCATCATTTCATCATCATAGCATCTCACAGCCCTTAGATCAAATCAGTGATGTGGCTCAACAGCCTCCAATTGTACACGTTGGCAATCCCTTGCCTATGTCAGCTTCAAAGATTCTTAGTACAATGCTTAGAAGGGTATTATGGGTATTTTGGTTGAGGAAGAAGATAAACAGTGAAGGCGGGAAGGGGGTTGGGTATTTTAATATTTTGTTTGACTGGGTGAGGATAATTAGTGTTGGATTGGGTAACGGGTTGGGGGAAATGGGTGTAAAGCAGGTATGAGGCGGGTTGTGGTATTTAAATGATGGGCTTTGGGTTTAAGTTGGGCTAGGTGGATTGGATTGGGTAAGATAAACTTATCCCGATATATGAACTAAAGTTTATAGATTTTTTTGGTTTAACTTATTTACAAGGTTTAAGGTTAAGGGATTAACTTTGCCAAATTGGCAAAGTTAGTTGTAGGGGTTTAAGATGTAATTTTTAGGTAAGGTTGAGGGTATAAAAGGTAATTTGGGTAAAGTTAAGAGTGTAAAGGGTAATAATGGTAAAGTGGAGGGTTAAAAGTGTAAATATGGTTAATATGAGGGTGAAATGGGTAATTTGGGTAAAGTTAAGGTGTGAATGGTAAACATGAGCAATCAAAGTCCAAAATCCGTAAAACTGACTCCCCGGCTCCGGCTTTCGCTCTTTTTTCTTTCTCGTTCTCGTTTTTCTTCTATTTTGTCTTTTCTTTGTTCGTTTTATGATATCCGTACCTGCACATGCATAAACTCAAAAAACACAAAGATATTAAGCATTAACGGCTTGTTTCCGGTTTATTTGGGTCGTTTTGATAAAGAAAAGGGTATATGTTTCCACATATACCAGCCAACCTCGGAGCAATACTAACTCCGGAATGTCCCCAACAAGTCTGGACCACGGATCAACAAAAAGATTAAGGAATATTACATGGGGTCACATTACTGGTTCATGCACTCCCCAAGAACGGAAATACCGTAGTTGCCGCCCAAAAGCGTCACTATCAACATAATAAGACTAACAAAGGGTTTGAATTAGGAGGATTTGCCGCCCAAAAACGTCATTATCACGGCCCGTGATTCCTAGGTTCCGACAAGAAAGGACCACCTATAAAAAGAGAACATCTACAGTTCCTAACGGTATGCTTTCTCTCACAAAAAATACACATGCATTCTCTCTCTACATTTACTTACTTTCACGCCGGAGGTTGACCACGGAAACCCCCTTCCGCGGTGACACTACCGGTGTTGTGTTCTTTCTTAGCAGCTTTAGCCCATAAATATTCACTTAGTCCAAGATTCGCCTTATCAAGAGTTAGCTTAAACTAGTACTTGCATCGAGCCCAAGTTTTGTACTAACAAAAACCTTCAAATGACACACTAAGAAAACAAATAGAATACCATTACTCAACCTACTAAAGCGATCTGCCAACAACAGCAACTAGAAAACCATTTGTGTTGGGATATGAAAGTCTTGAAGATATCAAAATCTTGAAGATATGAAAATCTTGTAAGTACAAAAGAAGCTGGAAGAAGTCAAATAGTCAAAATCTTGCTAAAGACAAAGTCAAAATCTTGCAAGATAAAGTCAAAATCTTGCTAGAACAAAAGAAGCTGTTATATTCGTTTATGGAAAGTATTGTATTCCATGTTTAGATTACTTGTCGTACAAGGTTATCAATTGTAAACCGACTAGGATATCCTTGAGCCTATAAAAGGACTCCTAGATTGGCATTAGATGTGCGATTTCGGAAAAAGAGTTTTAGAGTTTACAATTAGTGTTTTAGAGAAAGTTCGATTATCTTAGAGTTGTATTAGAGTATCGCATAATAAGCGATTTAGAGTTTATAATAAAGTTATTCTTCTTAGCTTTGTTAAGTAAATTCCGCGTGCTTAATAAAGATTGCTCGGTGTTTCTTTGTTAATAACTTAGGATTTATCAGGGGTTATTAAACCTTAACAAGCTAGTTAAGTTAGTTTGATTAAAGTATATCGATCCAACAAGTGGTATCGAGCTTGTGTGGAAACTCGACTAGGAAGAAACCCTACAATATTCAAGATGTCATTGAAGTTGTTCCACCACCCTCAATCACCTCACTCGAATTCCAATAATTAAGAAGGAGAATATGATCTACGGTGCATGAAGATGAGGCGATATATTGCCATTCTGAGACCATGCTTTATGGAATGTAATTGTGAATGGGAATGAAGTTGTTCGAGAACCCATTCAAGTTCTGGACAACCTTTAGCACCAAAGCGGTTTACCGGCACAACCCTAAGGAATCAAGAGAGGCTCTTAACATTCTCTTATGCGCCATTCGGATGGTCATCTTCTCAAATTTCATGATGCTAAAGATGCTAAGCGACTCTGGGCTGCTCTCAAGACCAGTTTGGAGGAATGAAGCCTCTAAGAAGATGCTGAAACTTCTTTGAAACAACAGTTTGAAACTTTCACAGTTGGAGAAAGAGAGTCTTGATCTTGCATATGATAGGTTTGAATATCCTCAACATGTTGGAGTTATACAAGGCGAAGTATCGATTGAGGATGCTAATTTGAAGTTTCTAAGGAGTTTGCCATCTACATGGCATGTGATTGCTACTATGATCGAGGAGGACAACAAGGATTGGATGTTATGGACTTTGATGATCTCTATCATCAACGAAGGTGTATGAACATGAGATGAGTGGTCAACCAAATTCCAAATCTCACGGTGTTGCTTTTCTATCATCGAAAAGAAGCGGTACTTCAAAATCTTGCTTCTCCTCAAAATCTTGTTTCTCAAAATCTTCTTTACAATCCCCATCATATGCTCGTGAGCCCCACCATCTACCACTTTGAACTCGGATGAAGTTGTGTGCTCCTTCTTTGCACAACAAGCAAGCTTACACATCACTTATGAAGAGGATCTAGCACAGTTGAAGAAGATGCACTTGAAGAAATTGATATCGGTGGCAAGTTGCTTTGATCAACTTTGCAAGGATCAAAAGTACATGAAGAAGGCAGGCAAAATATTGATTTCAAACCAAAACAAGGAATAACTTTTGACAAATCTAAAATTGAATGCTTCAATTGTCAAAAGGCGGGTCACTTTGCAAGGAGTGCGGGTTTGCTAAGTATCAAGCAAGCAGAACATCGAGAAGCCTAAACTTGAGCTCAAGGAAATTCCAATAAGCGAAACAAAGGCTTTGGTTGCTCAAGAGAAGTTATCGAGGTTGGTGGGTGAAGAGTTTGATGATGAACCGGTGACTTCTTGTATGGTAGCGATGGAAGATACGATTGAAGACACGGTGGAAGCATTGGATTGAACCTTTGCTTTTGATGAAGAATCTGAACATCTTTGCTTTGGAATCGATGATGGCTTTGGAGGATTTGATTGGAGCAAAGAAAGTGAAGATGATCTGTTCTTCTTGCTATGGTGGCTACTTCACCAACTCGGTCTCCTATCTACGGGTATGCTCAAACTGTTATGAGTTTTATCAAAATTACTTATGATTATGTGATTGAAAGAGATAATTGTATTAGGGCTAGAGTGCGAGGTAGCGGGATATCAAATCACTTTAGAGTCTATAGAAGCTAAAATCATAACACATGAAAATAATGAAATGGCTTGGGTGAAAAGTATGAACAACGGGATTACCGGTTAAAACTTAGTGAATGGAAACTAAAGCGTAAAATTCTTTGAAATTGAGAAATTAACTAAGGAAAGAGATGATTTGTTAGCTAAGTTTCTTTGCTTGGGAGAGTCCGGCTTGTCCCATGTTGCTTATGTTGAAAAAGCAGAGAAGGGCTTACATTAGAACAGGCTTAGGATTTGGAATGGACTTTAGTAATGTAGAAGAAAACCAACCTAGTGATCGGGATGATGGTGTTTTGAGGACATAACCACTAGTGATGATGAGCTCATTAACTATTTAGATTCATCTAGTAATGAGGGCTCGATAAGTGAACCACCTCACGAATATAAGAAAGACAATGGTTATCATCTTGTTCCTCATCCCATTAGTCATCACCCTCTAGGCACGATGTTTCTCGTTATGGTGTAGATAGTCTAGAGTTTAGGAAGAAGCTTGTTGCTCAATCTAGGTGCGAGAAACCCAAAGCTGTTGAAAATAATGTTCAAAATCAAGCGGTACCTTTAAACCAAAGTCTTGCTCAACAAGCGATACATACGCAAAACCTTTTCAAAACAGTCTTGCTAAACCTTTTGGGATAATTTTGGTCAAAACAGTTTTTATCGGTCATCAAGAAGGCAAAATAATTTTGGGCATAGACATAGAAGAAATCACTTTGGTCATATGGGTCAAAAGCGTGTTTTGTGTGTTATAGTCCTACTCACCTAATCAAAGATTGTGACAAACACTCGAAATATCTAAGCAAGTTTCAAGGAATAAGTCTAACAATCGAGACCTAGAGAGCACAAACCGGTTTGGACTAATTCTAATAGGGTTAATCACGAAACTTCACACGGATCATAGATACCCACATCGGAGAAGACCTTGATATCTCACGGTACTTTCCAAAGTCTTGCTCGAGACAAAGTCTTGAAAACCATACTTGGGATAGAAATTCTAGGAGATCTCACTATCAACCTAGAAGGTATCACAATTCATATAGGGATCTAGATCACAAGAACCACTGTTAAAAGCGAATGGATTAAAAGGGACGATCTGGCGAGAGACATACGATCGTTCAACAAAAAGTGAATCGAGATGTTTTGTGACAAAAGAAAATGCTAACAATCGGTGAAAGAGATTTATGTTGAAAAACCAAAGAGTTTTGAAAATCCACATGCTACAAAGATAATTTTGGATCATAATTTGAAAGATAGTGAGAATTACATACTCAAAGAATTTGAGTTTGTAACTTCTCGAGGGAACCTAAGTCGATAATGGCTTGGGTTCCTAAAAGTTCTAACTCTTTTCTTTGTGTGCGGGGCAACCCGGAAGAGGAGCTTAAAGATCATCTTATTGTGGATAGTGGTTGCTCGGAAGTATGACGAGCGATAAAGAGATCTGTCGATTTTAGAAATATTAGTGGAGGAAAAGTTGCATTTGGGAATGATCCCAATGGAGGAAGGATTCTTGGGAAAGGAACAATTAAAGGCTGGAAGAATTGATTTTGAGAATGTCGGATATGTGAAGGAGCTTAAGTTCAACTTGTTGTCGGTCTCTCAAATTTGTGATAAAAGCATCTGTGTTATTCAACGACACGAAATGTCTCATCCTTTCTTCGACTTCAAACACATTGATGATGACTTGGTAGTACTTAGAGTACCAAGGACAAATGATGTGTATAGTTTAGACATGAAGAGTCTACATTCCTATGGTAGAGCCACATGTTTGGTGGCTAAAGCAACATCTGAAGAGGCACATCAATGGCATAGAAGATTGGGCCATGTGAATTTCAAGAACATCAACAAAGCGGTCAAAGGCAATTTAGTTAGAGGTTTACCTTCAAAGACTTACAAGAATGATCAATCATGTTTGGCATGCAAGAAGGGTAAACAACACAAAGCTTCTGCAAGAAGCTTGATGAAAGAAATATTAGAGAACCATTGGAGCTATTACATATGGATTTATTTGGACTGTCTCGTGGCAAGTTTAAATAAGAAGAAATCTTGTTTGGTTATTCTTGATGATTGTAGTAGATTCGATTGGGTTTTCTTTTGGGCTTTAAAGATGATACTTTTGATGCTATTCGGACTCTAATAATAGCACTTGAAAACCAATTAAGACTCAAGGTTAGAGGTATTAGATGCGACAATGGGCCGAATTCAAGAACAAGCTTATGGATGACTTTTGTGCTAATAAAGGCATAAAGAGGGAGTTTAGTATTGCTAGAACACCACAACAAAATGGTGTTGCGAGAGAGGAAGAATAGGACCTTGATTGAGCGGCAAGGACTATGTTAGCGATTCTCATCTTCCTATTCAATTTTGGGCGGAAGTATGTAAATCTTGCATGCTATGTATATGAGGTCTCGTCACCAAACCACGAGATGAAGACACCCTATGAATTGGCGATGGGCAATAAACCCAACATTCGTTTTATGAAGCCTTTTGGATGCCCTCTTACTATTTTGAACACTATTGATAATCTGGGAAAGTTTGATGGCAAGTCGAAGAAGGTTACTTATTGGGATATTGCACTAACGATAAAGGCTTTAGAGTCTACAACGAGTTACTAAGAAGATTCAAGATTGTCTTCATGTTGAATTTTAGAAGATCAAGACAATGAGAAAGGTAAAGGTCTGATTGGATGTTTGATCTTGAGATTTTATCTCCTTCGATGAATTATGTTCTGTTAGAGAAGAAAATCAACCTTTGCACAATGAAGAAGATATTCAATATGTTGTTCATGATGTTCATATTAGACACGATCTTGTTCCTATAAAGATCACGTAAGTCCAAAACAAAATCTTGATGTTCCTAAGCAAAATCTTGATTCTCCAAAACAAAATCTTGTTGCACCAAAATCCTCATTATCTGCGGAGGATCAATCTATTCAAGAGGAACTTAATCGGATGCTTCTTCAAGATGTGTTAGCACATTCTTACAGCGATGAACAAAGGAGAGCTTATGAAGAGGCAAAGAAGAAGAACAAGGCTGCAGTACTCTCACGATGCTTTGGACGATACTTTCAACCAAAATCTTCTTTGCACTGTTGACGATGCTTTAGATGATTTGGATGATCCTACCATGCACGCGTTAGAAGAAGCGATGATGAGCTTGAAGATGAAGGTATTTTCACAGATTCCAATGAAGGTCTTGATTATACTAACTTAGATGATACATATGAAGTTCCACGGTCACCAATCTTACAATTCATAAGAATCATCCAAGCGATCAAATCATTGGTCCTTCTACATACGGAGTTATGACAAGACACAAAGCTAAGGGTTTCACAAAACCTCATAATGCTTTACTTAGCTTTGTGTATAAACAAAACAGGCTAAATCATAAGGACCATCAAACACCTTATTTACTTGTTTCATCTCTCAAGAGGAACCCAAAAATATTGCTCGAGCTTTGACTAAAGAGAGCTGGGTTGAAGCTATGCGGGAAGAACTTCTTCAATTTAAACTTCAAGAGTTTGGGTTTTATGTGATCTTCGGATGGGAAGAGAGTTATTGGAACGGATGGGTTTTAGAGTTAAAAGAGATGAAAGAGGCAATGTTATCAAGAACAAGGCAAGGTTAGTTGCTCGGGGTTATAGGCAGGAGGAAGGGTAGATTATGATGAGGTATTTGCTCTGTGGCAAGGATTGAAGCAATTAGAATCTTTCTTGCTTTTGCTTCTTATATGGGTTTCGGTATATCGGATGGATGTTAAGAGTGCCTTTCTTTATGGCACTATTACGGAAGAGGTGTATGTGAAACAACCTCCGGGTTTTGAAGATCCTAAACATCCAAACAAAGTCTATAAGGTGGTTAAGGCTCTTTATGGTCTTCACCGAGGCACCTAGAGCTTGGTATGAGAGGCTTTCTACATTCTTATTACAACATGGATACGGGAGGGAGCTATTGACAAGACTTTGTTTATCAAGAGAGACAAGAAGGATATCATGTTAGTTCAAGTTTATGTTGATGATATCATCTTTGGGGCTACCAAGCAGTCCATGGTTAAGGAGTTTGAGCGGTGATGCGAAGGAATTTCAAATGAGTTCAATGGGAGAGTTAACATTCTTTTAGGACTTGAGTTAAGCGGTCAAGGAAGGAATTTTCATTAGCCAAGACAAGTATGTTCTGAGACATACTTAAGAAATTTAATTTTGATGATATGAAGGTTGTTACTACACGATTAAATCTATCAATTCATTGGGTAAAGATGAAGATGGACGACTGTTGAAGTCAAGTTATCTGAGATCTATGATTGGCTCTCTTATGTATCTCATCTTGCATCAAGGCACGATATCATGTTTGCGGTTTGTCTATGTGCAAGATATCAAGTCTCACCAAAGATCTCTCACACGAATGCGATAAAAGAATTTTACATTATTTGAAACAACAACCTAAGTTGGGGTTGTGGTATCCTAAAGAGTCACCTTTTCACTTAGAAGCTTTTTGAGATAGTGACTATGCGGTGATAATTATGATAGAAGATCCACAACGGGTGGATGCCAATATCTTGGAAGAAGGTTAGTCTCACGGCAATGCAAAAGCGGACAATTGCGACAACATCATCTCTGAAGGCGAATATGTAGGCTGCGCAAGTTGTTGTGGTCAAGTTTTGTGGATGCAAAATCAACTCTTGGATTATGGATTCAATTTTAAGAATACTCCTATCAATATTGATAATGAGAGTACTATTTGTATTGTGAAGAATCACATGTATCATTCCAAGACAAAGCATATTGATTAGGCATCACTTTATCGAGAGATTGCTATGAGCATAGGCTCATTAATGTGGTTAAAGTTCACACGGATGACAATGTGGTGATTTACTCACAAAAGGTTTTGATGTGTCACGATTCAATCACTTGGTCGTGAGCATTGGAATGATTAACTACTAAGCTATGTTTAAGGGAGGACTATAAGGTGTTAGATATAGTCACGTGTATTGCTGAGGGAGGATGCTTGTTTATACTTAGTTTATATGAAGGTATTTGGCAAAATCTTGTTTTCACTGAAATCTTGCTTGGAAAATCTTGCTTGGAAATCTTGCTTGGGAAAATCTTGCTTATGTGGAAAATCTTGTTTGTCGTATTAAAATCTTGTTCAACGGTAATATTCTTTGGGTAATTGGTAGTAACGGTAACTTTGTTATTTAGGTGTGATTTTCAAATCTCACCTATAAATAACTACTTTCGATTTTCCTCTCATATTATTACTTTACATCTTTTCCATACTTATCTCCCAATAACCATCTCTATTATTCGATCAAGATCTTTATTGTGCTCATTTTTTCAACAATGGTGAATCGTTTAAGCATTTGAAGCACAATATGGTGGCTAATTTGGATAAGGCCGAGGCGAATGTGGCTTTCTATGATATAATTGATTATCTTATTGGGTCGCCTATTAGTTATGCTCTTTTAGTTGAGCGGATATAATTGAACCATGGATTCAAGAATTTTGGGCTAATGCTAGAGAAAATATGGAGGAGGATGAATACTATATTAGATCAACGATTCTTTGGAAGGACTATTAAGATTACGAAGCCTCTATTCGAGCGATTTATTATTTGAAGATGAAGATGGGGCTATTCGATTTGACAAGCAAGCGATTTGGGATACTTTTAGGAATCTTGGTTATGAAGGTTCTTTGGTGAACAAACTTTCAAGAAAGCATTATTACATCCTCAATGGAAGTTTTGATTCATGTCTTGCTCCATTGCATAAGTTCTAAAAGTACTTCTTGGGAGCGGTTTGGGTCAAATATAGCATCTGCGATGGTTGGCTTAGCTCTTGATAGAATGTTTAATTTTTCAAGGCTTATTTTGGATGGGATGCTATCACATATATCTTACGGGTCAACATGGTTGATGTACCCAAGGTTTATCTGAGTTTTCTTAAACAAGCAATTGGTGATGTTCCAAAACACTCTTTGCTTTGTTACTGTTATTGTGCAACAAGCCAAAATTTATACATTCATGGCTAAGCGAAGTAATTTGTTCGGAGGTGGAGATATTCCATTAACTACAACAATGATGGAAGTTGTACAAGTTGTGCGTGATGCGGTTGGAGAGGATGAAGAAAGTGAAGGTCTTGATTACGCACAAGTCTTGCTTCACAAAGTCTTTGCCTCACAAGTCTTGCATCTGCAATCTTGCTTCTCGTGAAGTCTTGCATCTTTCTGAGGTGATGTTTCTCCAAGTCACGAGGTTCAAGCGAGATTGAGAGAACACCTACTCCATCTCCTCAACCATTTGTTTACATTTGGAGGAACATTCACAAGTTCAAGGTGATGCTCTAATATACCTCGTGAAGGTTTGACTTTGGATAATTATGCTTTAACAAGGGAGCTAGCTAGGTTAAACAAGGCATTGAGCGTCAAGCTAAAGCGCTTAAGAAGTTGAGCGTGGGTATATCTGGTTAAGGAATTTTATTAAACCCTATATTCAAGGTTTCAACTTATGGGTTAAAGAGGAAAACAAGCGTCGTAAAGCACTTGTAAGGAATTGAAGCGAAAGAAGGTTCCTAAATCATCTTACATCAACTTGGGAGGAATTTAGAAAAGGATAATTTGAAAGAAGATGTTATGAAGAAGAAAGAATCGAAGAAGATATTACAAAGAAGAAAGAATGCGTAAGTCTTTGAGAAAAGATTATTTCGGAGGAACAAGAAGAAGAAGTGCAAGTTCAAGTCGATGATCAAGGTCTTGAACATCAAAGTCTTGATTTTCATGATACATCTAGGCGAGAAGTAATAACACCAATAACTCCAAGGGTATTGAATTTTGATGAAGAAGTGGTCCTTCTACAAGCTGTTATAGAAGAGGAGGAACCTACATTCAAACCTATTCATTCTGCGGTGATGATGAATTAATTGCTACAATGTTAGATTTGTCACAACCAAGAGGAGGAGTTACTATTAGAGATGTACAAGAAGAAGAACAACCAGAACGATCAACTGCAATTGATCCAAAAGACAAAGGAAAGGTGTTACGGTGAAACTAAGAAAAAGAAACTAACTTTGGCGAAACTTAGAGCAATTGAAGTGGCTAGGAATGAAGCTGCAGCGAGAAAAGTTCAAGAAGAGTTAAATGCTAAATATAGAGAAGAGCAGGAAGCTCAAGAAGCTCGAAATAGAAGCGACTCGAAAAATACATGAGGAATTGAATCTTGAAGCTCTTGAATCATTAGAGTCTCCTACACATGTTCGATATATGCAAAGAAGACCTAATTTAGCTAAAGAAAGGAATGCAATGATGGCATATCTAAAAGCGAGAGGATTTAAAGGATTGCGAAGCTAAATTATGTGGATATGAAGAGATTATATGATCTTTGAGAGAAAGCTTATAAGAAAGATGTTGCGGGCATTAAAGACTTTAGAAGAAGCTTATTGAATTTGAAGGCGAAAGGAAGAAGAGCTTAAAGAGAAAAGAAAAAGCGAAATTCTGGATGTTCGGTTTTCAAAGAAAGAAAAGGTTGAATTAAGATGCGAGACTAGTGATGAATTGAAGAATTATCTCGAGTGGTAGATTTTGATTATACAAATGAAGATAATGACATGAAGATGAGCGGATCAAAGATTAGTGTTTTCAAAGTTGAGAAATCTAAGAATGGAGATTACATGGTTTTCATAAAGAAGATGAAAGCTTCAAAGTTTTCAAAAGGCTATGGGATTTCTTTGCATATTATAGATAGAGTAGATCTATTCTACTTATATCATGTTGTGAAGGCTTATTTTGAAGATAATCCATTAGAAGGGATTGGATTGGTTTTACATGGTGATCTTATAACCATGTGGGAAACTAATGAAGAAAGCGATGATATTTGGAAGGATCAAGAAAGGCGGGAAATAGTTTCTTGGAGATTCTTTGAAGAATCTGGGTTCATGTTTTGGAGCTAGAAAATGGAACAATGATACACATGTTTGCGAGAAGAAGATATCCTCTTCTGAGTTGATCTCATGAGAAGAATGCTAGAGCATGGATTGGAAGTAGAAGAGGCTAATGAAGCTGCTTGCATGGTTATCAATTTGTTTATAGATGGACTACCATTCTTGAGAATGATCTATAAGCGGTATGAATTTTATTTGAATAAATACTTTTGATATATCGATACTTTTATTCAAAGTCTTGCTTATCGAACGATACTTTCATCAAAATCTTGTTCTTTGAACTAAACCGATTAAATGAATTTTAGAAAAACCTTTTGCTAAGTATTAAATATTTTTGAAATAAAGGTTGAATAAATGGTTTTGTGATGATAACATCAATAGGTTATCAATCCACCATGGTTACAAAAGGATTGACTAATCCATGAGCAAGCGGCTCGGTAAAGATATATCAAATCCGTTTTAGTTGACAACTTGCTAATAAGTTGGATGGTCATCAACTCACCATATCGATAATGTGAAGAGTTGGCTAGCCCACAAGAAAATGGCTTGTGGTAAAGGCGTGGAAAAACCATTATTGGTAATTAGTTCACCATTAGATAGAAGAACTAACTAGTCCGGAAGGTACGACTTTTGGTAAAGACAAAACAAATCATTGATAGTGGTGGTTTGCTAAAAATCATATGGTTATCAATGTACCATGGTCTTACACACCAAAACATTTGGCTACTCGAGAGATAATGGCTTTGGTAAAGAGTTCTAAATCCATTAAATTTTCAATGATTCACTTAGATGTGATGAGAATAGTATGCAACTTAAAGCGAATTCTTGTACAAATTGTCATATGTTCTTTGTGTTCTTTGAAAAGATGGAGATTCTTTGGATCTTCTTTGTGAAGAGAACAATTCTAAGAGATACTTTGACAAGCACGGATATTACGAGATACAATCTAAAGACTAAGAAACAATCCATTTTAAAGATGAAGTCATTAAAGATATATTCACAAAGGAACTTGAAGTCAAGCAAGTAGAATTCAAGTTAGGGAGGATTGTTGGGATATGAAAGTCTTGAAGATATCAAAGTCTTGAAGATATGAAAATCTTGTAAGTACAAAGAAGCTGGAAGAAGTCAAATAGTCAAAGTCTTGCTAAAGACAAGTCAAAATCTTGCAAGATAAAGTCAAAATCTTGCTAGAACAAAAGAAGCTGTTATATTCGTTTATGGAAAGTATTGTATTCCATGTTTAGATTACTTGTCGTACAAGGTTATCAATTGTAAACCGACTAGGATATCCTTGAGCCTATAAAAGGACTCCTAGATTGGCATTAGATGTACGATTTCGAGAAAAAGAGTTTTAGAGTTTACAATTAGTGTTTTAGAGAAAGTTCGATTATCTTAGAGTTGTATTAGAGTATCGCATAATAAGCGATTTAGAGTTTATAATAAAGTTATTCTTCTTAGCTTTGTTAAGTAAATTCCGCGTACTTAATAAAGATTGCTCGGTGTTTCTTTGTTAATAACTTAGGATTTATCCGAGGTTATTAAACCTTAACAAGCTAGTTAAGTTAGTTTGATTAAAGTATATCGATCCAACAGATCTTGGGTGGAAGCCTTCTTAGATAGGTTAGGACGAATCGACCAAATCTTGTCCTAGCGACTTAAACCCCTGAATCAATTGGAAATAGTAAACGTGAGCATTACATGATAGGATGAGTAATTAGGTTAGCACACTTAACCTCTCCGATCACAACCACTATTTACTTTTCGCATTTATTTCTTGTTAATTAGTTTATTAATCATTTCAATACTTAAAACAATTAAAACCGCCATACACCTAGACTTAATTAGAATCCTTCGCATAGCTCTTGTGACGACCTCGGTTTTACCGATTACTACACTACACACCAAGGGTACACTGCCCGTGAGTGCATAAGGTGGACCATAGGTAAACAAGACTTTATAAATATTAAAACCTGGTCAGAAAACTTGAATCAGTTGCTCAAATAGAATTCGGGGTCTTTTTCTTATCTCGATTGTATAAAACGAATATGTATCCCGTCCTTGTCTTGGGGAATATTAAAAATAACACCAGTGAGAACTACACATAAAGTTTAAACATCTTAGTATAAACAATGTATGTTAATTAAAACTATATTAGAACAAGAAAATAGCGTACTCTTGCAAATACGGTGCAAAGAATATCTCTTCTCTTTATATTCTTCAACAGTAGTGAGAATATGCTTTATGGCAAAATTACTCTCTCGATCGTACACATGCCCTTGGACGATTGTCGGGTTGAAAAGTGCACATTTGTTAAACTTTTCCTTACCATCTCAAACATGTGCCTAAATCAAGAATATAATGATTATTATAATTGATTAGAAAGATTTTCGTTATCATAATTATTAAAATATTAACAAACTTACATACACCACCAATGTAGTGTTGATACAAAAGTTGGGCTTTCCTTATTTGGATTCCGGTTCCCGTATCAATTAGACCTTGATGCTTGAGACCTGCGCACTAAGAACAGAAAACACCTTAGGCTTATCGGGATTGTCTCCGCGATTATCCTCCCAAAGAGAGTAAGTAATCGGTTTTAGGGTTTAGTGGAGAGTTAGGTTTCAAGATCGTATTTTAATGAGGGCCGAGGCGCCTTTTTATATACACACGAAATCCTTGTTGGTTTCGTGTTCTCAACCTTCTACAGTATCCCGCCTAAGTCGGTCAATTGATACATATCTCATAAATAAGAGATATCCGATATCAAACCATAAATAACTTCGGTTTGGGCCTTCGTGAGCCCAAACCGTTACCGGGTTAGCCCATTCGTACTGGGCTCGATTACTAGTAGCGTTCATTGGTCGGGTTCATGACCCGAATGCGGACTATACGTCATCATGTAGTATGGTACCATCAAGCTAGTCATTTGTCATCCAACCTAACAAAGACTCGTATTCAATAGACTCATACATGGTTTTATCATACATTCCATCAGGAGATGCAACAATGATTTATTCGTTTCGGTCTTTGCGGTTTATGAAACAATTAGCTAAGGCTTGAATCTTTTGTGGCCTATTTGGTAACTTCGCCATAGCTTTTTTGATTGTTTTTATGACAATGGCTCTTCATCTATGTTAACAAACCATTTTATAATATCAATTAGTTGCAGGTAATATATCTATTAACTTATACTAGCAGAGTACCCGCGCAAGATTAAGAAGCTTGAGAATAATACATGGTCATTTAGACATAAACCCCCAAGGTAATGCGGTAAGCCAATACTTGTTAATATATAAAAATGTAAGCATATCAATTTACCTAATATGTAATGTAATATATAACTTAAGGTAAAACTTCACACATAAATAAGCAAAGATATTAGTTTACGTATCTTCTTAGATTGGAAGTAAACTGAGCATATGCTTTGAGAGTTATGGTTTGTTCAAAGGTTTTGTTATGATCAAGTGACGAGAATGATCGAGAAGAAGAAGAAGTACCGTTGCAAGACTAGATAATGTAAAGCTGAAATGCAGAAAATTTTGATAACATGAAATACGGAACAAATAATTTGATATTACTCATTCGCTTATGGCTGAACCGATCCAAAAATATGGAACAAACTTTTTTTATTTTTTCTTTTTTTTTCCTCATTCTTAAACAACCGATCCATAAAATACTTTGATCCGGCTACTTTTTGAATTTTGGAACACTTCACCTAAAACCGTTACCGTTCCAATAAATGCGTTCCATAAAATAGGTTATGTTTATCTATAAGCCATAGCTTTTGAATTTTTGGAACGCTTCAACTAGAAATCGTTTCAAAAAATGCATTCCAAATAATCATTTTTTAGTAGTGTCAACAAAATCAACTTTTGCGTACATAGTCTGGCACCTCAGTACAGGATTTATCCATGCGTACCTAAGTAATCTATGAATTAATTTTCTAATTTGGAGGACGTAGAAATAAGCTTGTTCAAATGTTTGACTACATTTTAATCATAGATTAAATTTTAAATGGAATTGGAGTTTGACTTATTCAGCATTTATCACTACTACAAAAAGGAGTTTCGAGACCTGTTGTACACGTAAGCAAGACCGGTTTTCGACATGGTCTCTATGAGGGGGGGTCTCCATGTGAAAATCAAATGAGACCGGTTTTGAAACCGGTCTCTATTTTGATTTCAAGACCGGTTTGAGGATAAAAACACGTCTATAAAACAAAAAGAAGACCGGTTTTTGTCACTAAAGAAAAAACATGTAACAAAGGCTCTCAATTTCAGCTTGCTAAGTTGTAGTAGCGAGTAATTTCTATGCAGTAGCGAGTAATTTCAAACACTTAGATTTGTCATATGTGATGAGTCTACAAAATAATACTACAATAATTATCCAATTCACTCATTTTTCGACAGTAAACATGTTACAGTAGCGTTAATGATATGTTATAGCTACGAGTTTTGAAACCCGAATATTCAATGCATGATACAATGATATGGTTTGTTTATGGACTCACAGTTATATCAACCCGAATATTCAATGCATGATACAATGATATGGTTTGTTTATGGACTCAGAATAACATTCCAATTCATGGCCATACTTGAAATTGGTCCATTTGACTTGGCAGTTTACAATATTAGTGAGCTTGTCCTAACACATATTTCACCCTTGAAATGACTTATATGATTAAAGCGGTGATAGACATACCTAATCTTATGGCTAACATGGATCTGGATGAACGTATCAAGATCAATAGTAAGCATTAGGTGTGACAAAGAGTGTAATCCATATGTTACTTATTGGATTAAACTTATGTTTAGGCTTATAAGTTAGGCACATAAAAATAACATGGGTAGCGAAATCCAAGCAACGACCCTCCGGATAATTTATCATATTGGTGTCCAAGCAGTCAAGCACTAATTAATGACCTCAATAATCTTAGGTATGAAACTTCAGGCTAATGTGTATTACTAATACTTTTTCTGAAATACTATACCACACTACTTAAACAGTAAAAATGAATCAAAACTACTAACCGTCATCAAGAAAATAATTCTCTTTAAGAGCACCATGGCCAGAAGTTTCCACCATAAGATGAGCATCAATACCATCTTCATTAAGCTGAACACCTTTATCAAAAACATTTCTATAACCAACACAATACAAACAATGTTGTCCACCACGATCAGTTATAAACCGTGTCAAAGCCATACTAGTTCTAGCATCAGTCACAATAGTCGAGCCAGGATGTTCTTTTAGGACAATGGCAGACATAAGCGCAATCAACTTATCACCATTTACAGGGTTGCCTTCTTTGTAAGCATGTTACAGTAGCGTTAATGATATGTTATAGCTACGAGTTTTGAAACCCGAATATTCAATGCTTGATACAATGATATGGTTTGTTTATGGACTCACAGTTATATCAACAAACGTTCTTCATATATTTTTATCTTGTCCATCATAAAGTGTTTATCTACAACAGCACATTGTTTCGAATTACTAAAAAACAGTTTATAATGACAACAAAACAACTTGAAACAAGCACATATACTTGGTAAAAATAATGAATGTTGGGTCCATTTAAGAGTAAGAAAGGTAGTTAATGAAAGGAAAGGATGCACATATCAATTAAAACGTGATGAGAAAATCAACGTGGAACAGAAAAAGGTAACGTACCAGCATCATAATTCTTTTTCACATATTGAGGAATAGAATCTACATCCAGTTTTACAAATTGGATTGATTCTTTTACAATAATACAATTGATTTATAAATTTTTATTGCATCAAAGAAACTAGCAACAAAACAAATTATTGATGAAAGATATCCCAAGAACTTTATTATAAGCATCACTGCTAAGCCTACTTCTTAATTTGGTAACGACAGTCTTACATTCTCCAAGGCTGATATATTATACTATTTCGATTACTCTGTCTCACTTTCACATCCAACCTTTAATCAGGTAATCCTACTTTTTAATAAGCAAAGGATAATTAAAATAACTAAAATTACATATAAATTCAAAATCAATACATATAAAAGTACCTGTTGTTTTCGGATAAGAAGGATGCTACAGATCTGTGTGTTCTCCACGAAAAAGAAGAGATGAGATGGGGACGAGGAACTGCAGCAGCTGTGGAGATGGGGTTAGGGTTCGAAGGCAGTTGGAGGGTGATGGTGTGAAGGTGGCAGTGGTTTGATTTGGTGGCTTAATGATGGCAATGGTGTTGGAGGTGATTTGGTGGCTGCGTAATTATAGATAAGGGGTTAGGGTTTGGTTATGTTGAGTGGGAATGAAATTTTGAGGTGAAAATTCAAGTTTTCAAGTCCCGCCATTCATAGATGGTAGACCGGTGGTTGATTAGAAAACGTCTTTTCGGGTCAAACAGATTTAGACGTGTTTTAAAGTTACCAACAGGTCTGGATAGCTATTTTTATAGACCCGTCTTTAACATATTACCCGGTCTTGATATATTTTTCAAATGCGGACCTGTTTGAATTATAAAAACCGGTCTTGATCTTATTTTTCTAGGTGGAAAAGCTTTACGAGACCTGTCTTTTTATAAAAGGGTCTCCATGTAGGGGTCTCTATTCTTGTTTATGTAGTAGTGTATGAATTCTATTTTAAAGCCCTATAAAAGCACTCATCATCCCTGCACATAATAACATCTTGAATCAAAACATAGCAATGGAACTCATAGCTTATTTCATGGAGAACACTCTCTTATCTTCTTTCTTTTTCATATTAACACCTTTCTTCCTTTGGTTTATTACTAATAAATATTACAACACTAAGAAAAACCTCCCTCCAGGGCCGCCACAATTGCCAATCATCGGCAATATACACCAAATGGGAAAGAAACCTCATGTCTCCACCGCCATATTTGCTAAAAAATATGGTCCCCTAATCTCACTTCGCCTAGGTTCTCAACAACTCGTGGTCGCCTCCTCCTCAGAGGCGGCCATGGAGATTCTCAAGACACAAGACCGTCATCTGTCTGGCCGAAACAGGCCAGATTCATTTCAAGTATATCCCACATACGATGGACTTGTTTGGGCACCTGATTGCAATGAACACTGGAAATTATCAAGAACCCTTTGTCGGGCAGAAATATTCTCTGCTAAGGCAATTGAAGCTCAGTGTGATTTGAGAAATGAAAAGTTGGCTCAGATGTTAGATTTCTTGAATATCACGGAAGGGAAAGTTGTGAAAATTGAAGAAGTTGTTTTTACTACATTGTTTAATACTTTGAGCAACATTTTATTTAGCAAAGATTTTCTTGATTTGAAAGGTGACCATACAACTGCTAATTGGTTGAAAACGGCACTCCAGAAGGTATTGGAAAATTCCATGACTCCGAATGTAAGTGATTTTTTCCCCATAACTAGGGGACTAGATCTTCAAGGATTAAGAAGGGATAGCCTCAAACAGCTAAACGACGTGTCTAGCTTTACAGGCGCCCTGATCAAAGAAAGGAGGGATCGAAAGGCCTCTTTAAAAGAGACCAAGGATGTGGTGGTAGTAGAGAAAAAAGATTTCTTGGATCACTTGCTTGATAATAATTTCACGGATATTCAAATCAACATCTTGGCTACAGTAAGTATTTTGCAACCATCTCTATTGTTTTATCAAGTTGCCTTAACTAAAAATAGTTTTTTTTTTTTTTTTTTATTATTATTATTATTATTATTTTTTTTTTTAATATATGTTATATGATACAAACTACTCTAATCATCTTACAGTTGGACAAAAAAATTCTAGGCCACTTTGACAAAGATAGAAATGTTATTGCGAACGATACCTTTTGTCCCTTAAAGCAAGGGGTGTAGTAGAACCCCCGTGCCATTTCCAACGTGGCATCCACAACGGCGCCGCCGTTCCAGCTCCACTGCACCGGCCCCCTGCGCCATCATTATGCTCTTATTGCGATTTTAACTTTAAAACATCATTGCATGCAGGAATTATTCGTCGCTGGTACAGATAGTGTCGTCTCAACCATTGAATGGGCTATGGCCGAGTTGTTAAAGAACAAAGAAATTATGAAGAAAGTACAGGAAGAACTAAAAAGTGAAATTAACTCCAACTCATCTATCATGAAATTGGACTTTTCTAAAGCGACTTACTTTAATGCATGTATCAAAGAAACACTAAGATTGCACTCGGTTGTTCCTCTCCTAATTCCTCGACGTGCCATTGAGACTTGTGAAGTTATGGGTTATACGATACCTCAAAATTCCCAAATATGGGTCAACATATGGGCAGTAAATCGAGATCCAAAAGTTTGGGATGAACCAAACATTTTTAAACCCGAAAGGTTTATAGGTTCCCACTTGAATTATACAGGCCATGACTTCGAGTTCACACCATTTGGAGGTGGTAGGAGGATGTGTCCCGGTCTACTCTCTGGCATTAAAGGTTTGGAAACTATATTAGCTTCTTTGATACTTGGATTCGATTGGATTCTTCCACATGGTGAAGATCCAGCAAAGCTCGCCATGGATGAACATTTTGGGGTGACGTTACAGAAAGAGAAACCTCTTGAACTTATATTTAAACGTAAAGAGTAATCACGTTCAATATTCAGTGTTTAAAGTTTAACATTTTATATATGTTTTTATGTTGTTTTTTTTAAAGGCTGTATACATATGTATACACTTAAAGAGTTAATTACTTAAGGTACAATGTGTTTTGTTTGACATCATGAATGTAGTCCTTTTGGTTTTTATTTCACGTAGATCCTCTCCTTGCTGTTTAACTATTTTTGTATCTAGTTCATCATTCTAGAACAATGTTGATGGTTAAATATGACATGTAACCTTCACATGATGAATACTTTTGAAAGGTTTGTGTGCAAACAACACAATGTCTTTCACACTTACTTTCAATCACGGAAATGCCGAAGAGTCGATAAGTGCACACTAAACGGGACAATAAAATCGGAAATAAAAAACGAGTTACAAAGTGAAATGAAAGTAATGAGGAAATGAAAATACGGCATTATTTTCATTAATGGATTAACAGTAATTACCCGAAGTCTAATAAATAACCTAGATAAATATTAGAGGAGAGTAAAACTACAAAAGACAAAACACAACCCCTAAGGGTTGTATATGACGGTTCGAACGAAACCCCACAAGGGGAAGTTTGACTTTTTGTGAAACTCGAATACTTGTTCATCAATTATTCTAGAATCCTCTTAAGTGCCTTATAAATAGAAAGCACTTTAAAGGATTCTCATAACACTTCAATAAACCCTGAAAGCTCTCCTCTATCTCTCTTGTTTTGCGGTCGGTTGAAACAAACCAAAATGGTCGAACCCTTTTGGTCAAAACACTCAAAGTCGACTTAGTCGACCGAAACCACAAAGGGTTTAACCCTTTGGGTCGATCACAATATATCGTGCAATTAGGGTTTTCCCAAAACCATAATTAAGCCCTAAATTGATCCTGAAAATCAATTAGGGTTTTACCCAAGTTCATACTCGCCTAACTTATGATAGGTTTGTAACGCTAGTCCTAACTGTGCAGTATCGGTAGAAACCTGATGCACCCTTGGTGATGGTATTACCGAGAAACCCTAATCAAGGATGTGAAGGATCAAGAAAGGTAAAGAAAGTGTTCCGTGTAGCTGAATAAGTAAAGAAGCTTAGTGCTAGCACGATTAACAAGTAAGTTGTCTTAGCACCCTTTTTATGTGCTAAACCTTAGGATATATCATTGTTTAGAATATATGTGTACAAGGGTTTGGGTCTGCACAATTTCTATATTTATTCGTTGTGCATGATTCAACAATACAGACGACCACCAAAACCCTACAAATTTTGTCTATCATGAGAACTATGGAAGGCTAGCCCATGGAAATGGAATGTAGCGTTGATGAACACTCAGAATCACATAGGTCAAACTTGATTCTCTTGCTTTAGTGCCTCTCAGAACTAGTTCTCGAGATTGATGTTTAAGTCTCCCATTGGTATAGTCTAATTTGTTTTTATAATTTACAATATATCAACTTTGCTATTAAGAAAAATAAAACTCAAGAGTACAAATAACAATAATGTGGTATTTGGATCACAACGTTAAAGCACATCTTTCACCATGACAGTGAGCTTCATGAGTCATGTACTCCACGAGATTAGGCTGGTTAAATCCTTTAGGTAATCTGTGACATCACACTAATTAAGTCGTAATCATACTCCAAAGATCACCAGCCAGTAATTGAACACTCGACAAATAAGTGCTTTGCGCAGGTTCTAAATATTTGTTTCGACGAATAATAGTGGTGTAGATGCAGATGATAAACGAGATGCCCAAATCAATTTCAAGAAAGGAAATTTGGGAAGTCCTTTACCATAGGTATTTAATCATAGCTGAGATACTATCTTTATAGGTTTGTTCTCGGTAACAAATGTTTCTGTTCTAGAAGTAACAATGTCATGTCATATAAAGGTACATACAATATATTTAATCATAGCTGGTAGAAAAATATAGGGCTAATTACACGGAAATGTATCAAACTTGTCACTTTTTGTAGTTTTATGTAGCCTACTATTTTTTTTTGTAATTCTGTGTACTTAACTTTTGAAGTCAATCAATTCCGTGTATCGGGTTGCATATAAACTTGCTACCGCTTAGGTGGCACCAGTTTTTTCCAAAGTGTCATAAATCATTATTTTTCCTAATTAAAAAGATAAAAGTGAATTACATACGCCCCCACCTGATGATTTATCTGTTTCTTATCTGATTGTTTTCTTCATTTTTATACCACCACCATTATCCCAAATCAATAAAGACCCAAAATCACCAAGATCTTAAATAATACAAAACCACTATCACCATCGGTCAATAACCATCCACAAAACAAAACCCACAACAGATTTCTTAGTAAATGCAAAAAAAAGTAAACGTAAAACATGCAAAGTCTAAAGTGGGTCGGATTAAAAAGAAACCCATAATTGATATGCTGATTCGGTTGAATCTAGCAGTGCAACAAAGTGTTGTTGACTTTAGTGGCTAACCGAAGAGTCCTGGTCAAAGGGTATATTGGTTCAACATTTTGTGTTTTATTTTTAGTGGTATTGGTAGTGGCTGGAATTATTGGTCGTTCTTTTGTGTCTTGTGCTTGATTTTGGAAGTAATTATCGATGTTTGTATGATATTGGTGGCTGGTGACTTGGTTCTGGTTTTTTTTACAAATGTGTTAGGTTGTGGAGGTTGTGGTGCGTCAGGTGGTTGGCCGGTGGCGTGACAGCCGGTTGTTTCCCGTTCAAAACTTGGCCCTTGAAAGTCGGTTATTCTGTATTGGAGATGATGTCGTTGGCTGATGTGCGGTGCTAATGACGACGGTCTGGGTGACAAGAAATGATGGAGGTGAGTGTGGTGGATATGGTGGCAAGTGGTGCGTGGTGGTGGCTGAAATTGGTGAAGAGAAGGATGGAAGAGAAGAGGGTGTTTGGAAGTGAGATTTATAAATGTGATGTGTATTTATATAATGACATGGCATAAAAAAATATTTTTAAAATGGATAATTGACCTGGTACTTGTTTAGAAGGTTACCCGATACATGAAACTGACTGAATTCAGAAGTTGACAGCATGGAATTACAAAAAAAATAGTAGGCTAAACAGAACTAAAAAAAATTGACAAGTTGGATACATTTCCGTGTAATTAGCCCAAAAATATATTTATCTAAATTGATATATCGTAAAACAAAAACTGCAACAATATTTTAGCAAGTAGCCCACTTATAAAGGGTGGAACAATTATAAATATAATGTACGCTGTTTGAAGTTCATAACTATGCAGGGTAAAGCTATCTTTCTGTCAAACCAGTAGCCAAGTATCAACTGGTTGAACTATTTTTTCGATATCTTGGCTACGTGTACCACATCTGGGTTGTTTCTCTCTCAATCGAAATATGCTTATCAAATTCTTAAACGGACCCATATGCTTACTTGTAACCCGCATAGAACCCCTGTTGATACTGATAGAAAGCTTGGACCTGATGGCATTCCGGTCAATGATCCCACATTATACCATAGTCTCGATGCGGCCCATCGGGATCTCACTTTCAAGAAATTAAACCTGGTCTAGCCTAAGTTGTTCAACAACTTTTTTTATATATGCATGATCCTCGAACCATATCACGGAAAAAAGGGATTGCCTATTAGTCAATTGTGACTGGAAAAAGACCCGGAACGAACCACACGTCAACGCCATGAAGCATTCTCTACGGTATGTTTGTGGTACCATTGATCTTGGCATTCAGCTATACCATTCATCTACTTCACAGTTCATCGCCTACACTGATGCCGACGGGCTATATGTTAGACCACTCGGCGGCGGCCCCCTTCAGTCTTCAGATGTGTCTTCCTTGGAGACAACCTTATCACTTGGTTTGCCAAGAGACATAATACATTGTTCTACTCCAACTCGAGTCCGAATACGGTGGGGTTGTCAATGTCATTGTCGAGCCCCGCAGGAAATACAATCTCCTTTGTGCGTGTTATTACTCTGGTTTATTGTGATAACATAAGGAGTTATTGTAGTTTTTTCTATTTGAATTATATAACTTGATATTCAAATAAATAAACAATAAACATCAAGTACGCATGCGGAAGCGAAAGAATCATATAACATGTAATTAATTAACTAAATATAAAAGTATGCATACCTTTTGCGAATCGGATCAAGAATAAGCAAGAATCCTAATTAGAGTTTATGCAGATTATAAGAATTACCCCTTACCGTTTTGTAATTCAATCTAAAATACTAACAATAGTGTGTTAGTACCACATTCTTGTACACACATACTAATACCAAATTAATGTTATGCTAGTAACCAATTCACAAAACGATTTTATCTTTGGAAAACAACTTTGATCGACCCTCATGGGTTATACACGATCGGTTATAATGAAACACAAGAGAATACCAAGTTTAGGGT
The DNA here is from genome assembly GCA_022545495.1 of Chrysanthemum lavandulifolium. NCBI lineage: Eukaryota > Viridiplantae > Streptophyta > Magnoliopsida > Asterales > Asteraceae > Chrysanthemum > Chrysanthemum lavandulifolium. Next base: position 285,933,772 of record CM040243.1, on the reverse strand, counting down.
TATGTGTGTGCACAATAAATGAGAAACAAATAACCCCTAGCCTTGTATTTACACTTATAGAAACTTAGAGTCCAAGTTTGATAAGGATTAGGTATCCCTAATCCCAATCCAATCGGCCACAACCCATAGGGGTGTTCCGGAACCTTCTTGACTTCAAAATTTCACTTTGGTCATTTCCTTTAATATTTAAGGATCGTTAGTCCATTACTTTTAATTACTTAACGCTAGTTAGTCGTTATGTGCATTTAATAATTAAATATAATCTTTTATATTAAATAATTAATCATTAATTCTTCATTCGTAAAGTGTGCAATCCTGTGGTCTCGAGTTCGATCCTAACACACTTCTACTAATTTATGTTCATAAAACTAACAGCTCCCACTTGGACATATCTTAAGAGTGTGGTCACATCGGTTAACGTCTAGCAACACGCCGATTCTTCTAGTACAGCTCGAGTAAGGTCTCCTGGAAAAACCTTTTAATGATTCATCAATAGTATTATCCTTTTGTTTCTAATACCATGTTAAATGAAGATATGGATTTAAGTCATTCTTTATTCAACTATTATATTTCTCGTTGTTTGTGATTGAGCAAGATTACCAAATCTTCTGAACATATTCAGAAAAGATTTTGGGCATGGCCACGCAAACATCTTGTCAACCCTACAAGGGGCCCAACAGTATTAAACTCTAAAATAAATTTGAAGGAACAAATTATATCTTGACTACAAGTAAAACCAATGAACTTTGCAACACTTCTGAAAACAACCCTTATGACTACCAGTTACATATAGCGTTAAGTTGTTTCACAGAAATGCACTACATTCATGACACTTATCTGGTATCTCAAGTCTGAGGATAACTATTCATGATTTACTTAATAACAATATCCATAAAGTAAAATCGTGTAATTTGAGATAAGTCCTATATTCAATTCATTGAATATCATCTGAAATTGATATGCTAACACATCAATATACGTTCAAGTATATTATACCAATCACTCAGATTTGTCTTAGTTTAATAATATTCTCATATCATTAATTGACAATAGACGATTTAGAATAACTAAATTATTCACGAATTAAACATGCAAATACATGACAACAATATTAAAAAATGAACATAAACATAACCAATACTTTATTTCATTAAAAGATAATAAATGTTTACAATATCCTTTATCCAAATACTAATCATAGTTATGCATGAAACAATTAGCTAAACGAAGTCCAATGTCATTGGCAAGTTCAGTAAGATTTTCTTTAGGTAAAGCCTTAGTAAAAGGATTAGCTAAGTTGTCATCTGTGTGAACTTTCAGTAGATTAATTTCACCTTCGCGGACTTGTTCCCAAACATAGTGATACTTCCGTAGAAAATGTATGGTGGCCTTCACGACTCCAGGTTATTGGCAAATATGATTGCAGCAGAATTGTCACAATACATATCAATAGGCTATTCAATTGAAGGCATAACACCAAGCCCTAAAATAAATTTTCTAATCCAAACAACCTCCATTGCAGCTTCTAAAGCAGCTATATACAGCTTCTGTTGCAGACATCGCAATTGTACTCTGCTTCTTGCTCTTCCAGTCTACTGCTCCTCCATTGATGACAAAGACATAACCCGTCTGACACTTCATATCATCTTTATCACATTCCCAAGACGCATCACATAAAACTGTAACATCAAGCTCTGTATCTGGATTTCCACCATACACTAGAAACATATCTGTCATATTCCTAAAATACTTTAGAATATGTTTAACAGCAGTCCAGTGAAGTTCACCTGGATTCTGTTGATATCGATTGGTCATATTCTGAGTGAACGCCACATCTGGCCTTGTGCAACTAACTGCATACATGATAGATCCTACTGCCAAAGCATAAGGAACTTTACTCATGCGTGCCACCTCTGCAGGTGTTGAAGCACACATTTCGCTGCATAAGCCATGCTTCCATCAGCAAATATCCTTTCTTGAAATTTTGCATATTGAATCTCTTTAATATTTTATCAATGTAAGCACTTTGACTTAAACCAATTAACCGCTTTGATCTATCTCTGTAGATCTTGATTCCCAGAATGTATGCAACTTCTCCTAAATCCTTCATAGAAAAACACTTTCCAAGATATGCTTTAACATTTTGCAATCTTGGAATGTCTTTTCCCATAATTAATATGTCATCAACATATAAGATAAGGAAAATTACATCACTCCCACTAGTTTTGTGATGTACACATGGCTCATCAAGATTTTAAATAAATCCATACGTTTTGATTTCTTCATCAAATCTCTTATTCCATTGCCTTGATGCTTGCTTCAATCCATAAATGGATCTTTGAAGTTTGCATACACGGTTTTTGAAATTGTGGATTCACAAACCCCTCACGCTGAGCCATAAAGATGTCTTCATTTAGGAGACCATTTAAGAAGGTGGCTTTGACATCCATCTGCCATATCTCATAGTCATAGTACGCTGCTATAGCTATGAGAATTCTAATAGCTCTAATTTCTGCTACAGGAGAAAAAGTCTCCTCGTAGTCAACGCCATAGGTTTGAGTAAAGCCTTTAGCTACCAGACGAGCCTTATAGATGTGTACATTACCATCCATATCAGTCTTTTTTCTTATATAGCGACTTACTTCCAACAACCTTAGCATTGGGAGGTAAGTCAACCTTTACCCAGACTTCATTTTCTTTCATGGATTGCATTTCCCTATTCATTGCAACTTGCCATTTTTCTCTTTCAGGATCAGCCATGGCAGCTCTATAATTAGCAGGCTCTCCAAGATCCCCAAATATAGTTTCCTCAACTTCTACGTTAAGACATAGACGTTCAGGTGCGCGCGTAGTCGTTTTTTTAAGAAAATCTTCATACATAGCAACAATTACATTATTTTCAGGTGGAAAGTAAAAGTAGTAACCCATCGTTTCCTTTGGGTATCCTACAAAGATACACTATACAGATCTCTGTTGGATTTTATCTACTGAGTCACATCTTACATACGCCTCGCAACCCCAGACCTTTAAATAAGACAAGTTAGAAGCTTTACCATTATATATTTCATATGGTGTCTTTTCAACCTTTTTGGTGGGAACCATATTTAGAATACGAACTGCAGATTTTAAAGCATAATCCCAAAAAGATAAAAGAGGAGTAGTAAGATTAAACATTGATCGCACCATGTCTAAAAATGTACGATTTCTTCTCTCATATACACCATTTTGTTGTGGAATATATGCAGATGTGAGATTCTGGACAATCCCGTTCTCAGCTAAATAATCTTTAAACTATTGGCTTAGGTATTCACCACCTCTACCGGATCGAAGACCTTTAATCTTCTTTCCTAATTGTAACTCTACTTCTACTTTGAAAACCTTAAATGTTTCAAACACCTTATGTCTATGCTTAAGTAAATAAACATAACCATAGCGGCTAAAATCATAAGTAAAGGTTAAGAAGTAGCTAGCACATCTCCTTGACACATGTCTAAGTGGTCCAAAAACATCAGTATGAATTACACCAAGCAGATCAGACGCCCTCTCCATATTACTATGAAAAGTGTTAATACAAATAAGCCGTAAAAACATTTATTTATATTTTACGATCTTCTAATGTTTTGTCGATAACAAACGTAAAATCATTTTAACGAAACAAATAAAATACGTAAATGGTTTGAGCCAATAGTTTACTAACACACTTACATTTTCATATAAAATAGTAAACAAGTAGTAGTGTTTACATCTTATAGAAATGCATATGTATAACAATTAGTATTTACATAATATGAAAATGTGTATATTTTGTAATGGGTAATGTAATGGGTAAAAATCTAAGTACCTGACCCATTGACTAGATACATTGAATATTGTTGGGTAAAACCCAAATTCCATGACCCATACCCATGGAGCTTGATCCATAACCCATGACCCATTGCATGACATCAGGCATGAAGTCATGTTGGGTATTATCCATGATCCAAGACCCAAGACCCATGACCCAATGACTAGATACATTGCATCTTGTATAACCCACAGATCATAACCCATAACCCATAACCCGGTTTGCAACCCAAAATCCGGACTTAAGTCGACCCACCGCGGATCCCTTGGATTGCACTAGCGGATCCTTCGGGAAGGGATCCATGGGATCCGGGAATGAGAGAAAATTGCCTATAAATAGTGAGTCATTTCTCTCTTGCAACTCACCTCTTTTTACACATATTCTCTCTTAGTATTGTAAACTCTCTAACCTCAGATCTAAAGGATCTTTCTATGTAGTTTTATGTTTGTGTGATTCTCTAGGTTCCTCTTAAAGGCGAGATCACGACCTCTTGAAGTCGAGCAATCAAGTCCATGAGTTTCCAAGCTTTATCATCATCAAGACTACTGAAGTTATCTTGTTGATAGTTCTTTCCTCCCTCCTAGAAGTGTTGTGTCGAAGGTATTAGTGAAAGGTGCCAAAGGTCCGTGTCGAAGGCATTAGTGAAAGGTGCCAAAGGTCCGTGTTGAAGGCATTAGTGAAAGGTGCCAAAGGTCCGTGTTGAAGGTGTTAGTGAAAGGTGCCGAAGGATCATGTCAAGAGCATTAGTGAAAGATGCCAAAGGAATACCTTCGATATGGTGCATCGATGTGCAAGATAGATAGGTTGGGTTAAAGGATATTGATGTCCTTATGATATTGTAATAAGGAGTGTGTCTCCTTTGGGGTTGTTGTGTATTGGTGTAGTGTTGGGTAGTAGTTCCTCCATTGTAATGGAACTCGGTATCTAGCCTTGTACCGGATATAGTGTAGGCGACGTTGTGATAGGTTTGGTTCTACCTCCTGGAAGAACCCCGTGTCTAGCCTTGTACCAGATAAAGAGTAGGTGACGTTGTGAAGGCTTCTCTGCCACATTAAGGAGCTTGTGTTGTGTAGTGCTTACGAACTCTCAAGTGGGGAACTCGGGGAGTGGAGTAGGGCAAAGAAGGTGTCCTTGTAGCCGAACTACTATAAACACTCGTGTCGTGGTTTTGTGTTCCTTACTCTTTATCTTTGCATTACTTGTTTATATGTTTTATCTATCATCATCCAACTCACACTTTAAATAGATTGACATAAGTCGATCTAAATAGTTTAAAACGAAGTTTTAATTGGTAAAACTATTCAACCCCCTTCTAGTTTTCCACAATCGGTACCTGAGCTTCGTTACCAAGTTTTTAAAATATATTGTACTTTGAAAACTTGATACGATCCGTGTATGTTTGAAAAATACATAGAAGGGAATTTCTTAAAAAAAGAACAAAAAAACATGTTTTTAAGAAATCATCATATTTTAAATGTTGGATAATGATAGATCATTCTAACGCTTTCTTTTTGAGAATTATTCATACTAGGATTTGGGCATCTTAGAAGATCATGAAGAATTTCGCGTCTATGATTTTTTTTAAATCATTAAAATATATATAGCAAAGGTATGTTTTTTAATAACTTACTTATAGATAAATTATGTATAATTCATAGCTTAATGAGTAATATCATTTCTTATAACACGTAAAGAGTCGTAGACTTAATACGTATACTCCAATATCAATAAAGTTGTCTATATTGAACACATCATCAAGAATAGCATTCTTGGTTGATCTCTATAGACAAAACTACAAACTAGTCATTTTATCTCATAATGATATCTTTGCTATTCTAAAGCCTTGGTAATCATTTCTCACATAAGGTTTTTGGCATTACATCCATGTCAATAGTGTTCATGTGAAACTTCTCATATTATGATAAAATAGTATTTTGTCATGATTCTTAACTTCCCAAATTATGATTCATTCGTAAAAAGGGAACCTCGTCAAAAAGGACTAGTAAAACATGAAATCTCGTCAAAACCTCGAACCATAAACAAACCTTTAGTTATAGAGAAAAAACACCAACACTAGTCAAGAATTAAAACTCCCGTATCAAAATTATCGAAGTTCACTTAAACTGTTAACTGCTGATCTGCCGGATCCTTGCTATTGAACTAGCCGGATCCCTCATTCAAGGGAACCGGCACATCAGAAGATAGAATAAGTGTTAGATGATCACTGTGGAGTTTTACTTTCCACTTTACTCTCCCATTCACGAACATAAACCCTACGTTACTATTTATAGGAGCTCATTCCTCATCATTTCACAGGAAACAATCACTTCTGTAAGATTTATCTTCACTACATTGTTATTTCCATTCTCTAATTCTTAGAAGTACAATTTTCATCTTGAGAACTTTGGTTCAAATGGGTTTATCACAATTTGGTATCACATTGTTTTCTAAGATAAACTAAATCAAAGAATCAACATTGTTAATACAAATTAAAAACTCATTTGAATTCAATAAAGATGTATTGAGAAAAATTGTGATGAACCTAATTAGGATACTATTCACATAAATGACACCACATTGTGATTTTGGTGTTTAGGATCAACCATGCCGAGCTCAAGGCAACAAGACTATCAAGACATGCCACACTACATACCGATGTATCATAGAAAGGAAGGTTTAAGTCCCGAGGACCAAAAGGCCTTCAAATTGTTGCAAAAGTGGTTGTTCCAACGAAGGGCATGTAGTCGAACCCTCATTTCTCAACAATACCGACATTCCCCAAGTCTTTGTGGGAATCAAATTCCAATGCCTTCTAACCATCAATGAACAAGTTTGTCCGGTATTTGTCCTAGAGTTCTACAAGAGCATGAGGATCATAAGAAATGACGATGGAATCATTCTGATCGCTTTTGCTATCAATGAACACGAATATACCTTCACCCTCGAGGAGTTTACTAGGATACTTCGTATCCCTTGCCGAGGGGGATGCTTGTTTTCAAATGAATGGTCACTAGCCCACCTCCACGACATGGTCGATGAGCATCCGGTCTATTCCACACCTCTCCCGGATCCTACTACGGTAAGGGATACCGTTTTCACCCAAAGAGCCTCCCGTCTCGGGTCACTAGGAAATCGAAGGTCATCTATAGGGATCCCTTTCAAATGGAGCTTTCAGAGATGTTCCCGTTGTACAAGAAATGGGAACTAGTGTTAAGGGAGAATGTCCTTTGTTTGGTGGGAAATAAGGATCATCCCAACGCTTTCCTAGTCTACATGATTTATTGCCTTGTTACTGGGACTCACTTCAATCTTGCCTATTACATGGTTAAATGGATGGCAAGTGTATCAAGGATAGACAAGATGGTGCTCCCCTATGCCATGCTCTTAACTCGCCTAGCCAATTTTGTCTTTACTCTAGATCCATCTCCCTGCACCGATGACCACTTCTTTAGCAACAAGGTCATGGTGCCCTTGTCCGATGAGAAGACTACAAGGTTTATGGTTGAAGGCAAGATACCTAATCCACCGACGGACTCATCCGAAGAAAGGGAGGGAGAAGGAAGCAACCCTATAGGCAACGTTCAACTCGATCCCATAGCATACATTGAGCAATTGCCAGACATCCCAAACCCATCTCAAGAATTTTAACTAACAAAGGGGATGTTTAAATGTTTTGCTAACTTTCTTATGAAGAAGAAGAAGTAGGCGTGAACGGTTGAAGAGTGAAGCTTGGAGGCGATGGAGTAGAAGATTGAGTGAAAGGGAAGGTAAGGTCGTGGACCTTAAAATTCGAACAATGGTGCATAAAACATCTTAAACAATATTTCGTAACTTAGGACTTAGCTTTAGTAGATGGCATAGCGTGAACAATGACACCCTAACTTAGGCGACCCGAATGAGAATTTTACGACTACTTGATTGAAATCAAGAAGTCGGTCTTACTCATATTGCTTACCTTTTAGTCACTCTTACTTACCATCGTGATATACCTTGCTTGCATATTTAATTACTTGATGTATAAATGATTCGGGTTGGGTATTGATAACGCTTTACAGCGTCGTTAAGGTCAAGGAAACTTCCTTTTCTTGAGCAAATTTTATAACACCCTAGGCGGTGAACCTAATCGTTGTAGTGTAGTAATTAGGGTAAGCCACGGGTATTGATATCGTTCTCTAGGGAATAGGAATGCTAGTAAGGAGTTACTACGCTAAGGTTAAGGTTGAGGAAGATTATTTTTATCTTTTATATTTTATGAAAATGGAAAGGTACGAATCTCGGGTATTGGATTTGGGGTTTGGTATTTCTACCGATTACTCTACTATTATCTAATTATCTAAACTAAGGTTGTGGAGTCTATGTCTAATTAATGTGTGCTCGTATGATAGTTTAAAGATGTGTTTACTTAGTTTGTATTACTCCTTAATTATCTCCTATTGATGGTTGAGTGTCACGTCTTATTCCTAATTGCGTTGTGTGTCTAAAGTTGTAGGGTGCGTTTCTCCTAACTCTTTGAACTTACCAAAGGGTCTCGCCTACAAACCCACTAGGGATTATAAACTCCTACTCTAAGGCGCTCTTTGGATGGTTTAGCCTACAATCACTCGGTAATTATATTCTAAGGTTCACAAAGATGAATCAAGCATTAAGTACACAACGAATGACCTATCGCATTACTAGATCATTAATCAACTAAGATAAGAAACAACCAATCAATATTCAATAATTAAGTTTCATACTTCCTAAGCAAACACACAAATAAATTAGCCGGACATGGAGAACATGCAAGCATACACAAATAATCAAAGACATAATTGAATTAATGAAGTAAAGGCGTATCTTGATGTAAGATAGGGTTTAAAACCTAAAATCTTGTACAAGACACCTTAGGTTCGGTTTTAGGTTTTACTCCAAAGACTCTCCACACAAAGACCGAAAAATTCGGATTCTATATATAAGATTACAATTGCGACAAATATTCACTTATGTTTAGTGGCGCCGTCGTGTCGCCATCATTAGGGTTTCGTCTTGGCCACGTTAACCTTGCGACGGCGTCACCTTATGTCCGTGACGCCGTCCTCTTCGACCGGCGTCGTCCGGATTGCATCTAGGCCATGCGAGTAGCGACGGCCTACTCTTCCACAACTAGGCGTCGTCACTTGAAAATACGAGTTTTGGGTTACGGATCGTCACAATAATTTTGGGACGGCGTCGCCATTAACACCGGCGCGTCGCCTTCTACTTTAAACAATCGTGAGTGTCTCGATTTTGACTTTGGCCATTTTCTTCATATATTCGCGCCTTTTCGTCCAAATAAGTGCCATTCCAGACATTTTGCCTTCACGAGATCTAAAAGTGAAAAGGAACGATATTAAGCAATAACGGATACAAAAGTGATCAAATAAGGACTTAAACGACCCTCAAAATGGTACCTTTAAAACATTATCAAATATCCCTACACTTGTTATTTGCTTGTCCTCAAGCAAATGTGCTTTAACCAATTAATTTATAAGTTAGGGGTCATGAAGCATTAATTCAAAGCGGTCCACAACACATATAAGCCCATAAAAGTCATAACAAGCACGGAATTACATACTAGCACCTCACATGGGGTGTTTGGATACTCACATCTCTCTCGGTGTATATGAAATATAACAATATAGGAAATGGAAGATAAACACTCATTAACCGGTCCTAGTACATAGATTACCATAGGCTTGAGAATAGATCAAACCTCCATCGCTTTGGCGTAAGCACCTAGGAAAGACTATCAAAGAGGTCTTTTAAAGGGTTGTAATGTTAGGCTTACGGTAGGAAATAAGGGTTTGGTGGGATAGGCTATTTAGTGGTGGTAAGTCAAAATCTTTATGTTAGCGCATATGAAGAATGGCGTTGCTAAGCCAAGACTCGACACTCTAAACTCTGAATAATGAAATAAATAAACATAAATTTAAAGATAGATGTGGGATGGTAGCCCGTTTTTTTTTTTTTCACATTCTATTTTTTTTATCTTTTCTCTTTTTCTATTTTTTTCGATTTTTTTTTTTTTTTTTTTTTATACACTTTTACTCTACCATCCTCTATGATAACATCAAAATACTAGGGTTCTGGGCATATCCTACACTTGAGTTTTATTACTCTAACACTAATTTGACCCGATTTGAAAAGATCAAAACACTTGGGGTACATTATTACGAAACAAAGGAATTTGAATTTAACATTCCTTCCGTCATTTCATAAACTTTAACTTTTCCCATGAATCCCAATCATCCCAAAGCGTATACAAGGATATGACTCGACTTAGCAACTTATGCAAGCAACTAGATAATTGAACTAAGGGTTTAGGGTGATAACAAACATTTGCACTAAAAGTGAGTGCATAAGGGGTAGGCTAAAGGCGATTTGGGTGTATATTTGGGGTGGGGTGTAAACAATGCTCTTCATTGATATTCGGAAAAACCAAAATATCACGAGAACCGCGAAAAGGATAGGCTCGAGGGGTTAACTAGGGTATCGTGTACTAAAAATGAGTACAACGCAAAGGGTGTGGGGAATTACTCAACCAAGTGGAAGAAGTAATTATATTACGGTTATCAAACAAGGGTTATCCTAATGCCTCTTATCATTTAGTTATTCCTAACTACACAAGTGTAGCCTCACTTGCGATCTCGGAATGCATCACAAAACAAGTTCTAGAATCTAATATACTACGGTTCACACTCTAAGCATTAAAGATGAATGCTTTAATTCCTACTAATCTAAAGGCGATCCTCACATTTTGGTGGAATTTGGGTGGTAAAGGGTTTGTGCTAGTCATATAACTTCCTATCCATGAGGCGCTTTTGTTAAGACTAATGGCCCACTCTTATATGTCATAAAAATTTTAAATTTTGTGCCAAAATTACCCTAACCGACATTTTCTCATGGTTTATTACACAATCACAATTGGACAAAGCAAATAATCAAGGATAAGCATAGTTTCAAAGTTCCGTTTATTTTCCTTCCTACACTTAAACCGAACATTGTCCCCAATGTTCCCCGAAAATATCAAAGTTATGATAAAAGAAGGTAATTAAAAGCGAAAGAAACTAATACTCCACGATTAGCTCGGTAGGATCCGTGTAAAGTGGTAGTTAAATCCTTTTCAAGAAGAATTATTGCGTGAAAAGCTCCTTCCAATCTTATGTAACTTCTTCTGACAAACTAAACACTGCACTTGAAGAAAACAAAGCGAAACCTTCGCGTAAAATCGGGTAAAAATATATATAAGACTCGATTTAAACTAGGATATAATGCTTGTGGAATAGATGTTTACGAATTTCTAAGAAAATTAAGACACGGAAAATTCCAAAATTTATAAGTAGCTCGAGAAAGCGAGAAAAATAATCGATGTTTTACTCCTTCACGCCGTCGGTTGCAATCTGCGCGTCGAGTTATCTGACAAAAAAGCAGTCTGCGATTTTACGGAAAAATTACGGAAAATTTACATCTTTAGAATGGAAAAATTTACGCAAAACATTCATTATGACTCGATACAAGCATTTGACTCGAACAAACAAACACAAATATCTTTTAGTTAATTGTTATTCTCATATTTACGTTTCTTTTGAAAACGTGTAAATCCTCCTACACTTATCCCTTATGTAAAATACCTTTATATGTAATTAAGATGAGGTTAAAAACAAAATAAAGCATTTTCACAAATTTAAACATGAGGATAAACAATTAATAAAGATATATGACACTAACAAGCAAACAATTAAACATGGGTTGCCTCCATGAAGCGCTTTTCTTTATTAAAGAGTCTTGTAGCTAGACTCATAGTCGTGCTTCTCGTTGCCTCACGCATCCTCAATGAGAATTCTATCATGTTGACAAAATCTTCATCGACTCTATACCTAGGCCCTAGAGTTAAGCAATCCTTATAATAATGCCTCCTTCTTTCCCATGAATTTATAACCTTTTCAACATCTTCCTTGCTTTTGTCCTCAAAAGCTTTGATGTTGTCTCGATCATAAATGGATAAGTGGCCATACTCAGTTGTTTTCCAAGGCATCCTATAGGTGATCTCATCGGTTCCTTCCTTGAACCTAACCGTTCCATCATGCTTGTTATGGCTCATTCTAGATGTTTCAACAAACGGTTTCCCTAGCACTACTTGGGATAAGCTATAGTCAATGACGCATCCTATATCTTCTAGGACCATAAAATCAACTAGGTAGGTGAAATTTCCTATAAAGACATGCAAGTCCTTGACTCTTCCCACAAAGTTGCAAACTCCTCCCGGATACTTAGGGTCTCTCCTAATATTGAGTCGCTCATTCATAATATCATTGTAGACAGCAGATGACATCACATTGATGGGGATTCCGTATCTATGTAAGCGTGGTCGACACTCCTATATCCGATCATACAAAGGGATTTTTAGGTTCGGGTTTCCTCTCTTAATCTTTGGGCATATCCTAATGATAGGTGATCGTGGATTATCGATTATGTATTGATGGTATGCAACCTCTTCCTTAGTGGGGTAAAGATTGAAGTAAGCACTATTTTCCACATCCACGTTGTTGTTTATCATGCCATTTTCAATTCACGCTAATCATAGAGCCAACTATAGCGGTGACGACTACTTTCTCAACAACTTCCCTAATTGTACTATCGAATATTTTACGCAAATCACGAAGGTCGGTGTTTCTACTCACATATCGGCCCGGCGGTTGTGTTGGTTATTGGGTTGGGTTTTGGTGACATTGAATTTTTTGTGTTGGGTTATTAAGTGGTGGTTGGTTATCATTCTCCATGATGAAGAGTGATGGGTGTTACGAACAAAAGTCACGAAGAAGGGGATAGACTAAGAGAAAGCTAAAAAATAAGAAAAAGTTTACTTGATAGGAATCAAGCAAAGAAACCTAAGCGAGGTGGACTACTAACTAGCTATTCTATTCCCGAGTGGCGCCAAAACTTAATAACGCTACACGCGTCGTTCGAAGGTCAAGGAAACTTCCTTTTCTTGAGCAAGTTTTATAACACCTAGGCGGTGAACCTAATCGTTGTAGTGTAGTAATTAGGGTAAGCCACGGGTATTGATATCGTTCTCTAGGGAATAGGAATGCTAGTAAGGAGTTACTACGCTAAGGTTAAGGTTGAGGAAGATTATTTTTATCTTTTATATTTTATGAAAATGGAAAGGTACGAATCTCGGGTATTGGATTTGGGGTTTGGTATTTCTACCGATTACTCTACTATTATCTAATTATCTAAACTAAGGTTGTGGGAGTCTATGTCTAATTAATGTGTGCTCGTATGATAGTTTAAAGATGTGTTTACTTAGTTTGTATTACTCCTTAATTATCTCCTATTGATGGTTGAGTGTCACGGCTTATTCTAATTAGCGTTATGTGTCTAAAGTTGTAGGGTATGCGTTTCTCCTAACTCTTTGAACTTACCAAAGGGTCTAGTCTACAAACCCACTAGGGATTATAAACTCCTACTCTAAGGCGCTCTTTGGATGGTTTAGCCTACAATTACTCGAGTAATTATATTCTAAGGTTCACAGATGAATCAAGCATTAAGTACACAACGAATGACCTATCGCATTACTAGATCATTAATCAACTAAGATAAGAAACAACCAATCAATATTCAATAATTAAGTTTCATACTTCCTAAGCAAACACACAAATAAATTAGCGGACATGGAGAACATGCAAGCATACACACAAATAATCAAAGACATAATTGAATTAATGAAGTAAAGACTTATCTTGATGTAAGATAGGGTTTAAAACCCTAAAATCTTGTACAAGACACCTTAGGTTCGGTTTTAGGTTTTACTCCAAAGACTCTCCACACAAAGGCGAAAAATTCGGATTCTATATAAGATTACAATTGCGACAGCGTCACCTTATGTTTAGTGGCGTACGTCGTGTACGCCATCATTAGGGTTTCGTCTTGGCCACGTTAACCTTGCGACGGCGTCACCTTATGTCCGTGGCGCCGTCCTCTTGACCGGCGTCGTCGGATTGCATCTAGGCCGTCCGAGTAGCGACGGCTACTCTTCCACAACTAGGCGTCGTCACTTGAAAATCGAGTTTTGGGTTCGGATCGTCACAATAATTTTGGGACGTGCGTAGCCATTTAACACTTTGCCGTCGCAATAATTTTTATTACTAATTTGAGTCTCATTTCATTAAATTATGCATCATATACTTGTTTTCTAACCTTTGTTTTGTAGATTTTGAAAATACACATGAAGACTTTGACACCCTCAACAAGGGGGAGCTTTTAGTCAAAGCAAAATAATTTCAAAAACACTTGCAATACTTTCACTTAAGATTTTGTTATTACTTGACGCCCTCACAAAGGGGATCACTCGTCAAGGGGAGCATGTTCGTCAAAAGACGAAACCATTTGCAAACATAATTGCAAAACACTCGCTTAGTCTTCCTAACTGCTTGGTGCCCTCAATAAAGCGAAGCACCCATCAAGGGGGAGCTAAGACGAGAACTCTTCTCTTCTCTTACTCTCTATTTTTCATATTATTACTTTTCACACGCTTTTCTTAAAAAACAATGTGTTAGTTTCTTTTCGACGCTCTTTTTGTTTCGACAAAAAGGGGGAGAAGGGAGTAAAAACTCCAATTCAAACTTTTACGAATTTTAGTTTTTCCTTCAAATAATCTTATGTTTTGTCATCAACAAAAAGGGAGAGATTGTTAATACATATAATTCATAAAAACATTTATTTATATTTTACGAACTTCTAATATTTTGTCGATAAAAAACGTAAAATCATTTTAACGAAACAAATAAAATACATAAATGGTTTGAGCCAATAGTTTAACACACTTACATTTTCATATAAAACAGTAAACAAATAATAGTGTTACATCTTATAGAAATGCATATGTATAACAATTAGTGTTTACATAATATGGAAATGTGTATATTTTGTAATGGGTAATGTAATGGGTAAAAATCTAAGTACTTGACCCATTGACTAGATACATTGAATATTGTTGGGTAAAACACAAAGTCCATGACCCATACCCATGGAGCTTGATCCATAACCCATGACCCATTGCATGACATCATGCATGAAGTCATGTTGGGTATTATCCATGATCCATGACCCAAGACCCATGACCCAATGACTATATACATTGCATCTTGTATAACCCATGGATCATAACCCATAACCCGGTTGCAACCCAAAATCCGGACTTAAGTGACCCCAACCGCGGATCCTTGGTTGCACTAGCGGATCCTCTCGGGAGGGATCCGTTGGAACCGAGGAGCAGAGAGAAAATTGCCTATAAATAGTGAGCCATTTCTCTCTTGTAACTCACCCTTTTACACATACTCTCTCTTAGTATTGTAAACTCTCTTACCTCGGATCAAAGGATCTTTCTATATAGTTTGTGTTTGTGTGATTCTCTAGGTTCCTCTTAAAGCGAGATCACCACCTCTTGAAGTCGAGCAAGCTCAAGTCCATGAGTTGCCAAGCCGTCATCATCAAGACTCTGAAGTTATCTTGTTGATAGTTCTTTCCTCCCTCCGAAAAGTGTTTTGTCGAAGGCATTAGTGAAAGGTGCCAAAGATCCATGTCAAAGGAATTAGTGAAAGGTTCCAAAGGTCCGTGTTGAAAGCGTTAGTGAAAAGTGCCCAAAGATCATGTCAAGTGAATTAGTGAAAGATGCCAAGGGAGTACATTCGATATGGTGCATCGATGTACAAGATAGATAGGTTGGGTTAAAGGATATTGATGTCCTTATGATATTGTAATAAGGAGTGTGTCTCCTTTGGGGTTGTTGTGTATTGGTGTAGAGTTGGGTAGTAGTTCCTCCTTTGTAATAGAACTCGGTATCTAGCTTTGTACCGGATAAAGTGTAGGCGACGTTGTGATAGGTTTGGTTCTACCTCGTGGAAGAACCCAGTGTCTAGCCTTGTATTGGATAAAGAGTAGGCGACGTTGTGAAGGCTTCTCTGCCCATTAAGGAGCTTGTGTTGTGTAGTGCTTACGAACTCTCAAGTGGGGAACTCGGGGAGTGGAATAGGGCAAGGAATGTGTCCTTGTAGCTGAACCACTATAAATACTCGTGTCATGGTTTTGTGTTCCTTACTCTTTATCTTTACATTACTTGTTTATATGTTTTATCTATCATCATCCAACGTACACTTTAAATAGATTTTCATAAGTCGATCTAAATAGTTTTAAACAAAGTTTTAATCGGTAAAACTATTCAACCCCCCTTCTAGTTTTCCACAAAAAGGTTTATTTGTCATCTTCCCTGATATACAAGACTTACATTTATCAAATGATTCATCATTAATACTTTTCAAAAGCCCATCACGTTGCAGCTTTTCCATATGAGTCTTGCCTATATGAGCAAGTTTACAATGCCAAATATAAGAAGAATTCAAGTGTAACTTTATTCTCTTATTAATGCTAAACATCGAATTATTCTAATTTGATACATTATCAAACATGTCAATCTTAAACACACCATTCACAGCAATAACATTAAAATAAAAATACCATTAAAGAAACAGAAATTGCATTACTTGTGATAGTGTGTGTTAATATAATGTTATCATAAATAAAACTATAAGGATACATGTTATTTTTGTAAAGCATCTACATATAGTCATTTAATACAAATTGTTGTAATAATTCATTTGTTGTAATAGTTTATTAGGATGGGTAAAAACCACAACCCATGACCCATACCCATGGAGCATATCAATAACCCATAGAGTTAACCCATACCCATTGACTAGATGCATTGAATCTATTAGATACATTGTATCTACTTAGATACCCATGGTTCAAACCATAATCCATGACCCATGACCCATAACCCAAAAACCCATGGGCAAAGAGGGGCGTGTCACGGATCCACTGAGTTACACTAGGCGGATCCTCAAGCAAGGGATCAGTGGGATTCGTGCAATGGTGGCAAAATTTTCCTATAAATGAGAGCCATTTCTTCATTTTACTCACCCTCTTCTTACAAACTCTCTCATATATTCTTACACTCTTCTAACAAAAGATCACTTGATCTAGAGGTTGTTCTACAAGTCATCCAAGCAAGGGGTCCTTGATTGATTTGTTCCTCCACAAGATTTACGTAGCAAAGATCTTGTATTTCATATTTCACATATTTGTTGTGTTATAGTAGTGTTGGTTTGGTCCTCCGTGTTCTGAGACTCGGTATTTAGCTTTGTCTGGGAAAGGTGTAAACAACGTTGTGAAGTCTTCTCCGCCAAGTTGAAGGAGTTTGTTGACATAGTGTTTGAACTCTCGAGTAGGTGACTCGGGGAGTGGAGTATATTCTTACACTCTTCTAACAAAAGATCTCTTGATCTAGAGTACTAAGCCTGAAGGCAAAACTAAATTAAACACTCTTATGGCTTCAACAACTGCAGGTGCTCCGTTGCCCACATGCCGATATTGCTCCCCATAAGACAACTTCCTTTTCACTCTAAACCCTTACAGTGTATTACATATGTGAATATCACATCCAATATCATATACACATGAATTTATTTTATGATTTAGAGTAAATAATTCAATTATAAATAAGTTACCTGAAGTATTGGCGCCCAAGTGCCCAGACTTCTTGTTCTTATTTTGTCGCAAATCATCGAGATAAAGAGCACAATTTCTCTTCCAGTGACCCACTACATTGCAGTAGTGGCAAGCCTGATCCTTCTTAGGATTCTATTTCTTCTTAGGAGGATATTTCTTAGGTTTAGGTTGATATACCATAACTTGCTTACCCTTATTAGCCTTTCCCTTTCCTTTACCCTTCTTTTTCGTATGCGGTTTTGGCTTGTTGATCCTACCACCCTGAATAGCCAGTTCCTGAGGTGTAGGTGCCTATTGTGCTAACCCTTTCTCGTAATCAATGAGCAATGCGTGCAATTCAGTTATTGTCTTCCCCAAGCAATGCATATTGAAATTACGAACAAAACCACTAAATTCTTTATTCAGAGATCTATTGATTAAGTTAATAGCAATATCTTGTTTATAGATCTTTCCAAGTGCTTGCAGTTGGTCCATATAACCCTTCATTTCCAACACATGTGCACTTACAGGTTTACCATTTTCCTGCTTACAGCTGTGAAGAGCATCGATCAAATCATAAATCTCTACTGCTGCTGGTTTCTCAAACATACGTCTGAGTTCGTTAGGCATTTCATAAGGGAAATAATTCTCAAACGGGTTTTGTAAAGCATGTGTCATCATTCCCAACATCAAACAAGCCACTTCGTTATGTTTCTTGTATTCAACTTTCCATTCTGCTTTTTTCACATCAGATGCTTCTAGCAGGAGGTTCAACAGGACAAGGCTTATACAAATAATCCAGTTTCTCAGCCACTCTATAGAAAATCCTTAATGATCGAAACTAGTCTTTTAAATTTTGTGAGCCAATCAATTTTTCTCGCTCAAAGAAAGTTTTGAACACAAAGCCTAGTGTAGTGTTATCGTTTTGAGCCATTTCTACAGAAAAAGTTCAAATATTATAATTTTCGATAATACAATTTTCAAGAAAATAAAATACACAAGAAAATAATCATATAACCATAGAATTTTTTCGAAAACTAGGACCCAAATTAACATAGTTCCATTACATCAGTTGCTCTGCCAGTAATGAAAGTATAAAATAAGGTAATATGTCAAACAATAATTGGCAAATAATTTCTAATTCCTAGATCTTTATGAGATTTACATTGCCAAATAATATTGCAATGTAAACATGCTTTATCCGCATCTTATGCCTTGAGTCCAAGCTCTCACTTTCAACTCAATTAAGTCGTCTAATTTAAAGAACTGAAAATGTGTCCAGTTGAGGTCTCACACAACATGAAGATTTACCTTTCCATTACAATCTAGCCAAGCTCTCACATGACGTAAATTGCAACTTCAAGTGTTCTTTTAACTAGATGGCATTGACTTAATTTTAAGGGTACTAGTTTTGATTATGGTGTCAAATCAAATATGTACAAAGATGTCATGCATTCATCTTGTAACATATGTTTCAGTAAAAAACTTTTACCAATTAGTTTCTTTACGAAGCTTAAATCAACAAAATTTTAGTTGATGCGTTGAGAAACTTACAACTTTGCATTAAGATGCTTCGTACATATAATAGTTATACTTGGTAGCTCCAAATATGATGCACAAAGGAGTGGAGAAGCGGGTCAGCGCGAAGCGTATTAAAAACCTTCTTCTTTCGGGTCACAATTTAATGTGTCATAATGGGTGAGCCGTTCTAACTATTTGGTACAGTCGCATCAATCGACTAAAATTTTAAGATTTTATGCTTAAAACAAATCAAATTTCATCCTTGTTTAGTCCAATTTATTTTTCTATTCAAAAAATTACTCTTTGCTTACAACTTGTCAAACAAAATAAACAAACAACTATAATAAAATAGCAAATAAGGGGATCGCTCCGGATCACTGGCAAGTAGCCGATGACCAGAGGACAACTATCTTGTGATAGATTTTGTACCTAAAGCTCTGATATCAGGTAAAATAGCAATGATATATTTAACTAAGTCTAGGTGTCACATATTTTAATATGATTCCGATATAATTAACTACTAAAGCAAATAAAGACGAAAGATGTGATCAATAGAGGAGAATGGTGCTAACATAGTTAATCATCCTAATTAGTAATGCTCACGTCTAATTACTTCCAATTACTTCAGGTGGGGTCAAAGTCACTAGAACAACATTTGGTCAGTTCATCCTAACCTATCAGCAAAGGGTCCCACTGGAGAAATCAGGTGCCCCGTCATAAGTCCAGTTGTTCCTGGTCCCCTAAGCCAAGTCATTAAGTATCGCTACATGCTAGATTTATAATAGTGAGTGCCCGGGCGCTAGCAACTTAAACACTCACCCCCTATTTCTTAAGTTTATCCAAGCGGTAGGTGATCGAGTTAGTCAAATCGCTCAAGTAGAAAGAATTCGTAAGTTGGTCATATCTTACCTTCCCGTCTCGGTCTACTTACTTAGGGTTGATTGGTCATATCTCCTAAGTAACTAGCCTCTACCGCCATTCAAAACTACCAAACAAGGGTAGCTACCAATCAACTATGCATGTATACACTTAGAAATAATTATCACGGAAGCAATGTAAACGCAAAACAAAACAATTAAGGAATCATAACTAGGCGGCACCTAGAGGTGCTTAGCAGCTCATATTAACTATAACAATCGATTCAATGTTTAATGTTACGAAATACATGAATTGAAAGTAAAGAAAGATAAAAAGATAATACTTATCGTAGGGAGTGATTTCTCTCTTGGAGATAGCTCCGTATGCTCCTCTAGATCTGCCTTCGACTTCTTCTCACATTCTCTAAATGTTGTGTGTGAAAATGGGATGCTTTGAAATGCTGGAAATCGTGGGGTATTTATAGGCGAGATCTGGTTACGGCGTAACTAATTATAAGAGTTACGCCGTAACATACAATTCTTTGTAATTTGCACTAATAATCTTTGGTTGCGGTGTAACCTACGGAAGGAGTTACGCCGTATCTTCAATAAATCTTGGTTACGCCGTGGTTGTAGCATGAGTTCGGCGTAATTAGTAGCGGCGGATCCTCATTTGACCTAATATGGTTACGTCGTAATCTTGGATAGAATTACACGTAATCTTACATTAAGTTGGTTTTGAGCCACGCTTTAGTTACGGCGTAATGTGAGAGATGAGTTACGCGTAACTTCTTCAAAGTGAGCATACTATGATAAATGTTCAATAAACTCTTCATATCCGCGTCTCTTTAGCTCCAATGCTCGTATTTTACCTAAAAGTGAAATATAAAGGAAAACAAGCGTAAATCCATATAAATGATATAAAATACGAGCATTATCGGAAATTGACACTAATATTCGGGACTATTTGATGTTATCAAATATCCCCCACTGAACTCTACTTGCCCTCAAGTAGACCTTATTAGATAGATTCCTAAAAAGATATCTCCCATTACCTGTAAAATATAAGTTTACAAATCCCTTATGCTAGAATAAAACAAAGCCGAACACCTCATGAAATGAGAACAAAACACTCAATCCTCTCAACTATTCTAAGTGTCAATTTCAGTCATAGCATGTATTCTATCATAAGCTTGGCAGATACACAAATCTCCACCACTAGAGTTAAGGACAAAACAATTCTCGAAGGCAATATGGGTAGACACGACAAAGGTTAAGGGTGATTTGTCATTACTAACATGTCATAGCGAAGTTGAAAAAATCAATGATACATTACCAAATCCATGGCCAAGACACCAAAGATTGCTCGCTGCATCACCTAGACACGCTTCATGACTAAAGGGTTGGATAAGACATGGGATATATAAATGGTGTAAAATAAAAATCAAGCAAATAGTCTAAATCTACAACCAAGTCATCACCACTTACCATCCGCCCAAAGTTCAAGTTTCGAAGTTAAGAAACCGGATCATCATATACTAGGTAGATGTATCATTAGAGGACGTCATGATGGGCACACTACCTTTTCTCCAACTGTTGGCGCAATTACCAACTCCAATCTTCAAATGTGACCGAGGTGGCCTCCTCGATACTAAATCTATATTAAGCTCATAACATAGTGCTTATAACATCGCACATTACAATCAACTGAATAACAAATACATAATTATTTTTTTCTTTTTCGAATCACATCTTTTTTATTTATTTATTATTTTTTTTAAACATAACAAATAAACATAACATCCCCCCACTTGAGATGAACAATGGGAATTCGGGGGGTGTTCAATGATCTTTAAGAATATGTCGTCGACGAAAGCGTGATTCCCGAATCCACTTGAACCTTGAACTTAGGCAAATGATGATTTCCCAATCACAAATAAAGACTACAGGGTAGGCTAAGGTGTATGGGTGTAACAAAACAATATATTGGGTTAACAAAATGAAAGGAATGGCTCAGATGGGTGTATCTAGGGGTATCTTGCACTAAAGTTGAGTGCAACAAAAGGGTTTCACATGGGGGTCGAGAAGTCGAGGTGACTAATCGATAGACACACAATGGTAGGCTATTTGGGTGATAATCCTATAATGCTGCCTTCTTAAACTCAAAAGTACAAATAAATCGAGCTAACTCAACATACCTCGTCTATGGTCTCGAAATGATGTAAAGGCCAAGTTCTAAAGTTTACAAGCTACCTGCACACTCATAATTTGGTGGATTTGGGGTAAAAATTGGAAACGGATAAGGCTAATCTCACAATATAATATCAAGGGTTATAATGTGCTCTGCTAAGGTCTAATCTAATTAGGTTAAGAAAAACATGTCAAAATTTTAAAAATGGCATAATTTTTCAAAATAAACTAGAAAAACGAGGGCAATAAAGTTAAAGAGACAATTCTACTCCCATCCCGCCACTTGAATTGTACAAAGTCCCTTTTGTACTAAGCGTTAAATAAAGGTGAAGAGAAAAGTAGAATTAGAGCGAGAACTTCCCTGAAATTTGCTCCAAAAAGAAAGAAGGCCAATGAAAAGAGTCATGCATTCGCATAAGCATCCACGAGCAAACTTCAATCCCTGAAATCACACTACCGACAAGCATAATTCTAACAAGGCTGTTCAATTAAAGCTGAAACTTCAAGGCCTCAAGCAGATTCTTAAAATTTGGAGAACTCAAATGTTAGCCATCGAGAATGATCGAGAAAATGTATTAAGAGACAATCTCATCCTAATTGACAAAAATTCTGAAACAACGCCTTTATCTACAGCTGAAGTTGAATCTAGAGTGGAGACTGTCAAAGAACTTTATGACATGGAATACTTAAAGATTAAGGATCTTCGTCAAAAACCAAAATCAAGATGGGCTCTAGAGGGTGATGAGAATTCTAGCTTCTTCCATGGTATAATTAATAGAAAATCAAGTCGGTTATGAATCAATGGCCTGAATATACTTGGTAACTGGGTAACAGCTTTTTTAGAACTTAAAGATCACATTTTCCAAGTATATAAATCAAAGTTCACTGAAGAAAACACATCAAGACCTCCATTTGCTAGTAGTCTCTTCAAGCAAATTTCTAGGGAAGATTCCTTACTCCTTGACCACCCGTTCTCCGATCAAGAAATCAAAGACGCGGTTTGGAATTGTGGAGGAGAAAAAGCTCCTGGGCCGGATGGTTTCACCTTTAAGTTTATAAAGTCTCATTGGGATATTCTTTGTTCTGATATCATAGGTTATGTCAAGGAATTTGAGATGTCTTCTTTCATCCCACGTGGTTGCAACTCCTCATTCATTACGCTTATCCCGAATGTGGATGACCCTCTTGTTATCGGCGATTTTAGACCAATTAGTCTAATTGGATATCAATATAAAATTATTGCCAAGGTTCTTACAAATCGGTTAGCAAAGGTGATTTCATCGGTTGTTGGGGAAACCCAAATGGCTTTTATCAAAGGACGTCAAATTTTAGACGGCCCTCTCATGGTAGACGAGATTATTTCATGGGCAAAAGTGTATAAAAAGAAAATTTTTATGTTAAAAGTTGACTTTGAAAAAGCCTTTGATACATTGAGTTGGACTTTCTTGGACTCTATCATGTTACAGATGGGGTTTAGTACAAATTGGAGAAGATGGATACAATCTTGCCTTTCATCGGGTTACGCTTCGGTCCTTGTAAATGGGTCCCCAACTATGGAATACAAACTCGAAAGGGGTCTTCGACAAGGTGACCTTATTTCACCCCTTCTTTTCATTATTGCTTGGATTCAAACAAGATTGCATGGGAGAAAGTGATCTCCCCCGTCAAGCATGGTGGTCTTGGTCTTGGGAGTTTAAGAGTGAGTAACCTGGGGTTTCTTTCAAAATGGTGGTGGAGATTATATAATGAAGAAAACGCCCTTTGGTGCAAAGTAATTCGATCTATTCATGGCCCTAATGATGGTTTTCTTGATACAACCTCTATCTGATGTAAAACGGGTCCTTGGTACCAAATTGCTAAGTTGAATGACGATTTCCATGAGTATGGGATCAACTTGCAATCCCTTTTCAATATTAAAATTGGCAATGGAGAGAATACTAAATTCTGGCTCGATAAATGGTTAGGAGGGACTTCACTTAGTACTTCATTTCCACGCCTCTTCCGACTTGAATCAAACCAAGATTGTCAAGTAAGTGAAAGAGCCCCTACACACATCAACACAACCATTGCACATTCTATATCCGCTGCCCTTGGTTTGGCTACTGGTCAAAATCATACTCCCTCCATCTTACATCAGCCCATTGACCTCCTCTCAGCTCCACATGGCCCGCTAGATCCAATTGGCCTTCGATTCAACTGGTTTTGGAGCAGACCCTTACGGTTTGCTTGTGAAATCCAAGAGTTAGAAGAGATTACTAATCTCGTCTCTAACCTAAACCTATCTACTGCACAAGACCACTGGGAATACACCTCCTGTGCAACTCGAATTTTCTTTGTTAGGTCTATTCGTCAGCTAGTCAACAACGCAACCCCTCCCCCATTCCCATAAAAGTTAACATAAACTCTTGGCAGATTTGGAACGAAAGACTCCCAACACGTTTAAATCTAGACAAGCGAGGGATTGATTTAAATTCAGTTCGATGTCCTATATGTGATGATGACATCGAATCGGAAAGACATTTGTTTGTTAGCGCTCGGTTGCGGTTGATACATGGCTTCAAGTCCTTAAATGGTGGCAACGAAGACTTACATCTCTCAAGTCTTAGCGAGCGATTTCCTCATGGATCGTTCTAATTTGCCGTCCAGTTATGTCGGTTATTTGATGGCGTGGTTCAGTCAACGTTTTGGATTCTATGGCGCTTTAGGAATGAGACAGTTTTCAAGCTTAAAAGACCAAAGAAGGAGTTTATTTTAAATGATGTAAAAATGCTTTCATATAATTGGATCTCTAATAGATATAGGAAATCCTTTTGTAATTGGGTTGAATGGTTTTCTAGCCCTCGTAACGCCCCCTCTTGTATCATGTAATCTCCTTTCCTAGCTTCTTGCTAGTTTTTATATAATTGCCGTTCAAAAAAAAATATTAATGGTAAATTGACAATGCAAAATAACAGGAAACCGTTGGAATGAGTAAACTAAAATGAGTCAATAATCACGTCCACAAACCCCTACTATTCGGCCCATAACAAGTTTATATCCTTCAACACGTCGCAGTTGATCACTCACTCGAATGAAATAACCCTAAAACATTGAAGATCATGAGGTGGCGGTCCTGGCTAGTGAATTAAACGTCCCAACCCAGAGGACGGGATCTCAATTATGATTATACATCCCTTTTAGAATCACATTATTTAATTGAATCAAGAGAAGGCACAATTCTTATTCATCAATCTGATCAGATTAAGATCGTGCTCGGTTGGACGTGTGCTTTGAATTCTGATCAACTTACATTGAATCGTAGTGTTTATGATCAAGTGTTGTTCGTACTCGTGTTTGATTCCTAACTACTCTCGTTTGGCTCGGAGGTAATTCTTGTGCCGTATTTTCAAAATAATAATCCGATGTTAATAGTTAGTTATTGAGTTCATGCTAGGATCATACTACATTCAAATTATAAACTGAGCCACCATTAATTCGTAAACTACGAACTTGATTTTCGGGACGAAATTACAAAGTTGTAGCTTTTGAACAAACGTATATAAAGCTTTGAATTTTCCTTGTAAGCAGCTAAGTACACATATGATCTCTTGTGTTAAAGGCATTATAATGATTTCTAGGATAAGACTCACTAAGCATCTCTTATACATAGTTTACATGTTTTACTAAAGTGGCTTTCAAGTATAAATAACATTAGAGTTTATTACTGATAACGTATAGTCTGCATTCGGGTCATGAACCCGACCAATGACGCTACTAACGCTCAAGCCCAGTACGAGTGGGCTAACACCTAACTGTAATTTTGGGCTCACGAGGCCCAAACCCGTTATTTATGGTCTTGATATCGGATATCTCTTATTGATGGGATATGTATCAACCAACCGACTTAGGCGGGATCGCGAAGGTTGTGGAACACGAAACCAACAAGGATTTCGTGTGTATATAAAGGGTATCTCGGCCCTCATTAAAGTACGATCACAAAACCAACTCTTCACTAAACCCTAAAACCGATTACTTACTCACGCGGAGGATAATCGTGGAAACAATCCCACGATAAGCCTAACGGTGTTTTCTGCTTCTTAGTGCGCGGGTCTCAAGCATCAAGGTCTAATTGATATGGGAACGGGTCCAAATAAGGAAGCCCAACTTTTGTATCAACAAGTGGCGCCATCCGTGGGACCCATCACTAAGAACTAGAATGACAAAGCACGGAAACCTAAGCCCGAGACCCGCCGGTGCGCTTGGCGAAGCGGGGTCGGAGGTGGAAGCAGACACCCTCGCACTAGAAGGAGTCGGCGCTGAATTAGCGCCAGTGACTTCGTGTCTCAAAACTACGAAACCTTGGCTGCCCTCATGCAAAGGCGAAAAGAGGTCGATTCAAAGCATGCAAGCCCGACTCAACTTGACCAGTATGAGACATCCCATCAGCGTCACCAAAGGGAGGCGCGAGAGGACAACCGCCGCCCCGGTGTTTACGGGATCGGGAGGAGTTGTGAACAATGAATCGGTGACCTACGATGATCACGGGAGAACACGAAGATGATGGACGGCGTACCAATGCCCACGCTAGGCTTGGTAGCGCGGGTCCATGGCAGAGACTTGGACGACGGCACTCCCCAGTGAAAGCTTTTGAGCTCGATTAGGGGCGATCGTATAGCGCCAAATAAAGGGAAGCTCGTCCTCCAGTTACTACTCGGACAACGAGGACAGAGAAACACGACACTGGAAGTCCAGAAGAAGATATCGCGACTAGGAGGATGAAGATATGTCTCTTCTCTAGCGCCGCCAAAAGATGGATGCGTTCACTCGGCGCATCAGCAATTTTTTAGAAGATAAGAGAAGGCGCATGCCCGCCAATGTGAAAACCTACGATGGAACAGGTGATCCGGACGTGTACAAAGATAGGCACTTGCAGCTGTGACACGTCAGGCTTCAAAAAGTAGTCCAGCTGCGCCTCTACATCATCGGCAAAGTGTCGGGCCAAGGTTAACCCCTCCATAATCAAACCTATGGGATAATCATGGTCGCGCTCCAACTGGGCAATCAGAAGAAGCTCCAACAGCTTCTTCTTCTCTATTGCAATGACCAGATCATCATAGGCACGCCATTATACCCGGGCACCCGCACGGCGAGCCTTTGTCAAAAGCCGCTCGTGAAGCTCTTCTATGGCCTCCGCCTTGCCGCGCACCAACGCCTTGACCGAACAACACCCCAAGGCCTCCTTCACCTCTCGAGATTCCAAATGTTGAGGCGGCAAGGCGCAAACCATGGTCGATGAGCCACCACGCTCGACAATCGTGGAAACCAGCGAGGATATAGCTCTTCATCGTATTCGATGCTGAGCTTGCGTAGCTTCATCTCCTGCTTCTCTAGCAAGCCTTCCACGGTTGCACGAAACTCCTCCTACCGAGAGAAGTGCTCGTTCTTCCCATTCTCCAAATATTTAAGAGCCGAAGCAAGTAGCCTTATAATCCACTAATGCGGCACGCTCTGGCTCACTTGGGTAAGCAACGACATCTTTTCTCCGGCAAGTTTTGGCATAGGGCTCGCCGCCTGCTTGACTGAGCAGCCGGCCGCGCCTCCAGGCGGTATGATTTGCTTATCCTTCTGCGCGCTCGGCTACTCTCCCGAATAACTTGACCTTAGCTGCGCAACCAATGTAGTGCAGTGCGCGGCAACCAACACAAGCTCCTTAACAAGGCGGTCCATTGGCACATCCCAAGAGGCCAGCGGCTCGGCACCTCGGTTCTTTGGCTCGGAAGACTCGGCCACGAAAGGGACTGCGCCTCGGTGGCGACTCCCGAGCGCTAGCGAAGAACCCAAGCAGCTTCAACACTGCACGCGCAAGAAGAGAATTAATGATTATTTCATAACATAAGCAGGGAATGTGATAGGTGCTTGACAATACTTACTTGGGGCATTCTCGGTTGCATGGGGGCGATGCATCGTCGATGGCGACCCGCGTCACGAATGACATGCGTTTTCTCACGGATGGGCTGCGCCATCACCACCAGCGCCTCTTGCGCTTTACCCTTGTCCCGCCTCCTGCGGCTCTACCACGAGGACTTCCACGCTCTCGTCGTCGTGCATGAAAGCTCCACTTCATGGGAGTGTACCCTTGGGTTGGGCGCAGCTGCGCCGAGGTCGCCTCCAACATAACGAGGAGCCACTCCCGATTCCTCTAGATCCATCTCCATGGTGCGCCTGGTATCATCCAAAATGGGTACCTCTCCTTCTCTCGGGGCGCGCCCCACGGTGACTGGCGGGGTCTTGCCAAGCGAACAACGCTAAACAAGTCCATCTCATGCGACAAGAAATAAACAAAAATAAGAGTTATATAAAATACAAAGCGAAAAGAAATGCTCGCACTAATAAAGCAAAGGAGAAGGAAGGACGAGCACCCGCCGGGTCATTCGCGTCTAGGAAGGTTGGCACTCGTCGGGACTATCGAAATAGTTGCGTGATGCCCATGTGCACGAAAATTCCTCCGGATAGGAATTGATGAGAATACGATTGGCGTTTATCGTTTCCACATCATCCGCGATGTACGTTCCAGGGTGGGCGCTCGTCCTTCGGTGAGTGAACTCGGGTATAAAAACGAAGCCCAGGAAAACGCATCATCAACCCGAAAAATTTCTCTCCGGTTCTAAGCGCGTCTAATTTCTCGATTATAACACCGCAGCCGTCCCCACGCGCTTAGCAAAAAAACCCACCCGTTTGACCACACGTATAGTAAAACACGCGAAGAGATAGATGGTGGGGTTAATCGCCAACAAGCGACAATTCATCTCGAAGTTTGTTATTTTTCTTGCGCCTATCTGGTCAAATTGGGATATGTGAAGCGATAGTAATTTAGAGCGTCGCACAAGAATAAGGAGATAGGCACATGTTGATTTGCAAATTGAAAACGTGTATACCCCCAATTTCCCTACGAAATCCGCTATCGACGATGTCTTGCGGCCGAACTACGGATGCAGCTAATACTCGAAGTGAACTCACGAAGTTCGTCCTCGGTTATATCGGATGAGAAGTCGGTTAACCCGAGAACCATGATGAGATTTGAATCGCACGCATTGTTACCTTTAAAAGTTTAGTCGGTTTCTTGGTTGATATTTGAGCTTTTTAACAATGGCGGAAATGTTTTTCTTGTGATAACCACGGTGGAAGGAGGCGGAAGTTTATATAGGGTTCCACATCTATGCGATGATCGACATGTGGACCCACTATCTCTAAACGTGTGGATAGGAGATGCTGACGTGGCACACATTGCCTACCCACTTTTTCACGTTTTACGAAGGATATATTTGACCTAATTAGACTGGATCCAACGTATCTTCTTTTAGGCGGGAAAACTTTGAAGCTTTCCCACTACGCCTCGAGGAATATATTTGCTACAGTTTATTAGTCTAGCATCCGTGGGTTCCACCCTGCGCATACTAGACTGGGGGGACATGATGACGTATAGTCCGCATTCGGGTCATGAAACCGACCAATGGACGCTACTAACGCTCAAGCCCAGTACGAGTGGGCTAACACGGTAACGGTTTGGGCTCCCGAAGGCCCAAACCCGAAGTTATTTATGGTCTTGATATCGGATATCTCTTATTGATGGGATATGTATCAACCAACCGACTTAGGCGGGATATGCCGAAGGTTGTGGAACACGAAACCAACAAGGATTTCGTGTGTATATAAAGGGTATCTCGGCCCTCATTAAAGGTACGATCACAAAACCCAACTCTCCACTAAACCCTAAAAACCGATTAGTTACTCTCACGCCGGAGGATAATCGTGGGAAACAATCCCACGATAAGCCTAACGGTGTTTTCTGTTTTCTTAGTGCGCAGGTTTCAAGCATCAAGGTCTAATTGATACAGGAACCGGAGTCCAAATAAGGAACGCCCAACTTTTGTATCAACAATTACCTTTAAACTAAGTTGAGTGGATGCTTATATGACCTAAGCTACACATAACATGTCATTTTGGAACTTTAAAGATTTAATTTACAAAGAACTTTTGACTCTCTATGCTTGTTCTTTCGATTCGTAATTCGTTTGTACGGATGTTCCTCTACGTGTTCTCTTATGTTCGTATTGTTGCATATGATCCCGTTTGTTTGAGAAGCGCTAGTTCTAGTGATGATGAACTGTGAAAATATTTTTGAAATATATCTATATGATGCTTGGGAGAAAATTATGTTAAAATGAGTTTTGGAAATATTGTGATTCCACTTTTATATGAGCGTTTCTTGTTTTTGTTCTCATAGGACTCATATGCACGGTGAATATAATTTTTATGAAAACTATGTTTAAACTGATTTTATGAAAACGGTGTTTGGTTGGTTTATATGTTTATAGTGCTACCATAGAACCATAGATATATAGACAAAGTTAGGAATACCGAGCAACTAGTCATGGAGGTACCATGGCCGCGTCATTTAGGAACTAATGGCGTGACATATTTGTGGCGGTGTGATCAGTCCATGACATTTCCCTTTATGATATGATATGATTTTATTTGCTCATGTATATAGCCTTTTGATATGATATGCTAATGTGTGGAGCCTTTTTATAATTAATTGGGGAGGCGTATGGATGCATCTTAGGTTATGTTATGAAATGTATATTTATGATCTGATATGATCATGCGGTTGAGTAGTGTAGTGCCATGCACACCTTCCGTCGATGTTAGATGCACTGGAGTCGCGACTAGAATATCAGTATGATTTGTGATAGTATATGATTTTAGCACGTGGGAGTGCACCTAATATGAAATGATGTATGATACTCGGTATAAATATCCCAACCCTTTTCATTCAGCCTTATAATTCTTTGACTACTCTGGTGTTGAGGTGATGATGTGACTCGGAAATTATCTTTTGAAATTAAAAAAGATCTTTATATTATGTCTTTATTCTTTTATAATTGGGCTAATAACTTTTTAAAGCACTATATTTGTCAAGAATGTCAGTTCTGCGTAGCAAACTAAAAAAATAACTCTTTTAGACAATAAAGTTGACATTTTTGTCTTTCTTTAAGTATTATGACCATTTTACCCTTCGAAAAATATTTCAAAAAAAAAAAAGAAATTCAAAAAAATTCGAGAAATTTCAAAAAAGTATTTCGAAAAAAATTCAAAAACAATATTTTGGAAAAAAATTTACAAAAAAAATTATTTGAAAAAATTTAGAAATGGTAAAATGGTCATAATATGGTCATAATCTTAAAAAGACAAAATATCAACTTTAATGTCTAAAAGAGTTGTTTTTAGTTATTCTAAAGCTATTTTTAACAAGTATAATCTTTAAATTATTAACCCTATAATTCAATGTTGTTATTTTTATTTGTTATCTACATTCGCGCATTGAGCAATTAGCTCAGCCGTATTTTCTTCGCATTTTCTTTCTTCCGCGACAAATACTTAGGATTAACGGGGTGTGTGACGAGAGCTAGCCGGATCTTAAAGACTATGCATTCCACTTAGATTAGATTATTGGACCGTGTATTGTGTAATTTTTTAAGTTAAAACTTTCTAGGCAAAATATTAATTACTATTGAAACTTTGGTTACTTGTGAATTTATTAAATAAGATTGGTTCTTCAGGTTTAGTTGCTTTGTTATTATTTGTGACTTTACGCTATCATGTATGTCGGAACGGAGGTGTTACAGTATTTTTTCGCTTAAACATGAGAAAATATTTAACGAAATATCATAAATCTTGCTGATTATGTTTTGTGCACTTAGATTTTATAGTATTTATACGCTGCAAATCTCACCGAGCTACCTTTGATGACTAGACATGTAAAAACCTAAAAGACCCCACTCAGTACGTACCCTAAAAGACCCGTGAAACCTAGCATAGAATAACCAACTTTTCCCGAACCACACGCGGAACTCTCCCATGCAATAACGCGTATCCCATGGACTCTTTTACAATAATAGTCTCGTCAATGTTCATTCAGTTTATATTCCACCATTACCTATTGTTGTTTGGATGTATATGGGCTTGCATTTCCATCCTAGACCGTCCTTATTAGGATTTCAATTAAAAATAAATAAAAGTTCAAGAAAGACGTCTAGCAGGAGGAATATGGGGACTACCAAAGACTTATGACAATTGACAAAGCGTGGGTTCTTGGATTCTTCTTCAAAAAATATTAAAAATATGGATTACCTATTATTAAGAAAGCTCTAATTAATGAGGTATAAGAAAGTCTAATTTTCAATAATATCAACTTTCACATCGTGTGTCGCAATTCGGTTTAGACTATATAATATTCACGCATTTGCATACTAAGAACTTCGTAATGAATCTAAAAGTAACTTAGAAATTGCGAAACAAATTTACATTTCAAAAGTTAAAACACTTTAAAACGCTAGTTGTCAAACATAACATTTATCGTCAATGAAAACTATCTAGTTGCTTATTGTCTGGCGATTTGCATTGCACTGTGAGTTTTCTAACATGTTCATATTTTAATTTCATGTCCCACTCATTTCTTAAATTAACATTTACAACTTTAATTAGAGTTAATTGAGTGTGTTGTCAATCTTTCAATTAGTCTAAGAAAATAAATTAAATGGGGCCAATATCACAAAATAGTGACATATTTTTGTAAAAAAAAGATAATTTATTTCTTTATTTTATTATTATTATTTATTTCTTTTTTAAGTAAAAAGTTTTTACACGGTGAAAATGTTATCCTATAAAAAGACGTTTAAGTATATAGGATGCGAATGAATCTCACATCCCAGCATGTTACATAGGCAGTAAAGCTAACATAACAAGGCATTATTATTCCTACAAAAAGAAAACATACGGCTACCCACTAGAATACATTTGACTCAAGAGCAAACATAAACTAACGTCTAAATTGACCACGAAGATTTATATCAAGCGCATCACATAATTTCAATTGCTCTTTAGTTAAATCTTCACGATCATAATCATCATATGAATAATTATCATAATCCTCATTCCAACGCCCATACAAGCTCTTGCTCCCAATACCACTTCCACCTTTCGAATATTTTGAAGCCATGAAATTAGCAGTTTCATCATACACGTCTTCTACGTCACTTTCACTTTCTTCGACAACCATTTCAACCGACTTCCCACCCTTACCATCATTTCTGGCATTCTAAGTTTCCACTTTCTCTAAAACTATGTCCTCTTCATTCAAAGATGTAAATAAATTCGTACGTGCTACAAGGTTATCATCAGAAATCATAGGTCATGTCTTCTTCGCAATTTATATCATACTAGTGTTGTATGAGGTCAATGCCCTATTATCCCTATTTGTAGAAGTACTGGCAACAATAGATTGCTTCTTTGACATTCCAACACCATTATGAGTACAGACATGTTGGTAAATCAATGTACTTTTCGGTTTAAAATTCATAGTCTTGTTATTATTCTTCTTGGATCACGATTTTTCACAACCTTGAAACCATCACTTGGAGTATCGACATTCTTCTTAGGAGGCTCTTTAGTCACATTAGGGCTTCCATCGAACAAAACTTTACATTTAGAGCAATGTGGCGGCTTCTATTCATACTAAAACGTGACCCTCATATAAGTGTGCCCTTCATCTTCAATGTTAGGAACAACAATAACCATAGATTCTTTCATATCTTTATCCGCATGTAACTCGATCATGGCTTTTGCATAACTATATATGCCCAAAGACTCAACACATATAGTAGACGTGTAAGAATCAAGCATTAGAGTTGTAGTAATGGCACCCAATCCATTAGCGGTAAAGGCCGCCATTGGAACGTCATATATCTTAACTCAAACATGTACTTTGGTTAAGTCTTCGTTCATAAGGTTAGTTGAAGGCGTCCATTTATTCAGGATAATAGGAACACCCTGTATCATCCATGGGCCATTCTCGAGGACATCATCAACACCTTTTGGGACACAAATTTGAAGAAAAATAACCCTTTCGCATTCACCATTATTTTGTAGGATTCCATACTTCCCCACGCATTAAACACGTAGTTTTCAACCACCAAAAAGCCACCTTTTTGCCAATGAAATACCCATACAACGTGTTGCACATTCTACCACTAACTTCCATCACTGACGACATGGGTATCTTTAATTCAAACTCGTATGAATTTAAGCTCTCCAAATCAAGAGTACGAAAATGCACCTTGTTTAGAGTCTTGTCAGCATGAACTATGTTCGCAAACAACAAAGATTTTTTTATTTGAGCCGTTAACAATCTGTAGATTCTCATTACCTATGTTTGTGACCTATTCAATTACAACCATCATTATTATTATTATGGCCATGCTCCACCAGTAGAAACATGTTTACCAACACTAGTATCCCTAGATGAGTCCATCCCACTTTGGTCCCGTGACAAGACAGTTTCAGTAACTTTATGCGTTTGATCATTAAACATACTGGGATCCATCGATTTCTGTTCCATAGCAGCATCACCAAAGGAATGATTCTGATCTTTGCTTCGTCCAACAACCACATTAGTAAGTCTACTAGGTTTTAATAGTAACCCATCATCTCCCAGTAACACTAGTTTTCCCTCTAACATTTGGGTTTCGGTATCACATATCTTATCAGCCAACAAAGTCGAATTATTTTTCCTTCTAAATGTTTCTGATAAAGTTGGAAACGAACCCAAACCTACATCATTGTTAGCAAAGTAGATGTAGCCACAACATCATTCTTCTTTGCGCCTGCTACAGTCACCTTCTCAACACTCATCTCTTTTGTCTCATCCTTCCTACGTCTACCCCCACTCCCTCCTTCTAGGTCCAAAAACCCACTTTTCATATTCACACCATGAACAAACAAGCAAACCACACAAGACCACAACTGTAAACAATTAAAATGAATGGAAAAAAAATAACAAGCTAACCGCTGCTAAGGTTATTCTCAAGCAAATACAATGGTCGATTACAATGAAAATCAGTAGAATAACAGCTAAAAACACAGTAGAGAATCACCGACTTTGAAAAAATAAATAAATAAAAATTACAAACCCTAACCCTAAAATGGTTCGAAACACAACCTAATGAGTCTACCAGTAACGATAGATTCAAAAGAGTGTTTTAGAAGTTAGTAAACGATCAAAGGATTAGAGAAAATTTATTTCTTTATTTACACATTTCATAAAATGATTATGACACTTCAGTTTGTTGTGTTTAGACATTTATACACTCACAGTTACCTTTATATTTTCACTTATATAAGTTTATAAATGTTTAAACACAATGAATTGGAGTGTCTCAATCATTTAATGGAGTGTTCAAATCATTTCCCTTTCCATTATGAA
The DNA here is from genome assembly GCA_022545495.1 of Chrysanthemum lavandulifolium. Classification (NCBI taxonomy): domain Eukaryota; kingdom Viridiplantae; phylum Streptophyta; class Magnoliopsida; order Asterales; family Asteraceae; genus Chrysanthemum; species Chrysanthemum lavandulifolium. The sequence continues at coordinate 285,898,494 of CM040243.1, read as the reverse complement.
CCCAATATTTTGTTTTATAGCTTTTTAATTTTGTCTTTTGCATCCTTTTTTAATTCATTGTATATTAATAATATTAATTAATTGATTAAGGAGAGAATACATAAAATTCAATATTTATAGTCTTACACTTGAGTTTATATTAATCCGGATCTAATACAAATACTAATATAATTCTAAGTCTACTTGGGCAAACAAAACGGGTGGCACTAACATTTAGTTCTTGTTTTACTATCTTGGTTGTAAATATACCCCTTACTTCGTTAGCAACTAGTTAGACAGCACTATTATAATATTTCCATTACAATATCAATAAATAAAATATCAATACAACTTGAACTTCTTTTATCTTGATGTAGTTGGCAGCTTTGACTAAAAACACATAATTCTAAGTCTTGTTATTATTCTTCTTGGATCATGTTTGCTACGTAAAGTTATATGTACACACCCATAATGTAAGTTTATTCAATAATTTTTCATGATGCGTATGTCCTTATTTTTTCTCTCATTTTTAGTTACATTCTATCATTTCCCAATTATTCCAACTGCTTTAATTTCACCAAGTGTTCTAACCCAAGGGTCATCACTCCATGTCGAAAAAGAAGATTATTTGGTTTCACCAAGTCGTCAATTCACAGCCGGATTTCATCGTATTGGCCTAAACGCGTACAGCTTTGCAATATGGTTTTCCGAACCCATGTCCGACGGCAGTTACACTTTTGTGTGGATGGCAAACCGGGACGAACCTGTCAATGGAAAACGCTCCAAAATTTCCTTGTGGAAAAATGGAAATCTTGTTCTAATGGACGTTAACCGAAGAATTTGGACCAGCGACACTCAATCTAGTTCGCCTTTGCAATTGAAACTCCTTGATTCAGGTAATCTTGTTCTTGAAGAATTAGAGAAACAATCATATCTTTGGCAAAGCTTTAGTTTTCCAACCAACACCATTCTTCCCAATCAGCCTTTTACCAAAGATACCGTCCTTATATCTTCAAAAAGTTCTTCAAATTTTTCTTCCGGCTTCTACAAACTCTATTTTGACAATGACAACGTAATCCGCCTTCTTTATAATAATGATGAAATAACAAGCGTTTATTGGCCTAGCCCATGGTTACAAATATGGGATGCAGGGAGATCTAGTTACAACAGCAGTAGAATCGCTATGCTAGACTCCAAAGGTTTTTTCGGGTCTACAGACAATTTTGCATTTAATACCACAGATTACGGATTTACTCTTCAAAGAAGATTGACGCTTGATGTTGATGGCAATATTAGAGTTTACTCGCTTAACAAACGGCGCTGGATAGTCTCATGGCAAGCAATTGCAACAACATGTGCTATTCATGGGATTTGTGGTTCAAATAGCCTATGTACTTATAGGTCTCAATTGGGACGAATTTGCACTTGTATGCATGGGTACAAGGCCAAGAACCCCTCAGATTCATCGCTTGGGTGTGAGCCTACATTCGATCATACTCTTCATCGTGAAAACTACGATTTCATAAGACTCCCTTATGCAGAATTTTACGGGTCCGATTTGGTGTCTAAACCAGGTGCTAATCTCAGTGAATGCAAGATGGCCTGTTTTGATGATATTAATTGCAAAGCCTTTCAATTCAGCTTTGATGTTAAGATAGGTGCCTTTGTATGTTATACCAAGACTTTGTTGTTCAATGGCTACTACAAGGGTAATCCTTTCAACACTTATCTTAAGCTACCTAAGGTTGATGTATTATCATATAATCATCAAAATGTGGTTAACGAGTCACGCTTGGCTTGCTCGAATTCAATAATCGAGCTGAAAAGAGCATATGACAAAGAGAGTTTAAATGGTACCCTCAAGTTTATGTTGTGGTTCAGCATCATCCTCGGTGTAATTGAAGTTGCATGTATTCTACTCCTCTATTATGTTACCATGAAACCTTCAGATAATGCAACAACTCAAAAGTACCTTGCAATAGCCACTGGGTTCAGAAGGTTCACATATGACGAGATAATGAAGGCATCTCATAAGTTTAGAGACGAGATAGGGAGAGGTGGCGGTGGTGTTGTGTACAAAGGCATGCTTCCTGATAATCGAGCTGTAGCATTTAAGCGACTCCACCAGGCATTTGGTGAAGATGAATTTCTAGCAGAGATGAACATAATCGGGAGGATAAACCATAAGAATTTGATAGAAACATATGGTTACTGTGCAGAGGGAAAGCATAGGGTATTAGTCTATGAGTACATGGAGAATGGCTCGTTAGCCAAGAGCTTAGGTGCTAACCAGCTTGATTGGCGTAAAAGGTTTGAAGTCGCAACTGGCGTTGCAAAAGGGCTGGCTTATTTACACGAAGAATGTTTAGACTGGGTTCTACACTGTGATGTTAATCCACATAACATATTGTTGGATGCTGATTATAACCCAAAGGTAGCCGATTTTGGGTTGTCCAAGCTATTCAGCCAAGCTGGGATAGAAAATTCAGTCTTCTCTAAGATAAGAGGGACTAGAGGCTATATGGCTCCTGAATGGGTGTTTAATCTTCCGATTACCTCCAAAGTGGATGTTTATAGCTATGGGATGGTGGTATTAGAGATGATAACAGGAAGGAATCCAAGAAGCGATGATAACCAAAGTGAGGAGCAAATCAGGCTCGTAAGTTGGGTGAGAGATAAGGTCCAAGAGGAAGGATTTAGATGGACAGATAAAGACGCTATGATTAGAGATGAAACTGAAAAAGGTCTGGTGAAGCATCTTCTAAAAGTAGCTCTACAATGTGTTGAGGAAGATAAAGACGCTAGACCAACTATGAGCGAGGTTGTGAATATGCTTCTATCTCCTGAGATCGATGATCAATGCCTCTAGCATTTAGGCCAGTACTTAGTATTTCAGTTGATACTTGTGGGTGTGAGCCAGGCATGTTGTTAACAAATTGTGTGCATTGAATCTGGTTAAATCATTGTTACTTCAAGTATCCACTTTTAAACTTTCTATGTCACCGCTAGAGGTCCCAAGACAAGTTTGTTTAATTTTTTTTCTTTAACAAAGCATAGCCGAGGTATCGACTTCAACACAGATCATATTGGTCCTTTAAAACATCAAAGAGGTTCTTAGAGGATATATTATTAGTAGCTTGAACATTCAAACCAACATTACTCGTGGTAGCCTGTTTACCAATCGATGTAGATGTCTGATTTTCATCCTTAGACTGAGATGAAGAAGCCTCATTAGTGTCCATAGAAGTCGAAGTATTAGAATCCACTTGATTATTATGCATTTTACCAATAGAACGGTAGAAGTAATTTGGTTTAGGTTTGCTCAAACGAACCCCATCTATATGTCGCGGCTTAGATGCTTGCTTTACTTTCCCATTCTTACGAGTAACCTCGACAAAACCATCATCCATAACCTAAGAAAGAGTAGAAACCTTAACACGTTTAGGACATTACTCATCACTATGGTCAAAAATCTTACAAGTATCGCATCGAGGAGGTTGTCATTCATATTCTACTTCAATAGTTTCCATAAAGTGTCCTAACCCATTAGGCAATGGTATAGCCACAACCAAAGTGTCCAATAGAGCTGATTTGGACGAAACCTCGATAAGAGCACGCGCATAAGTATTACGACCCCAAGAGTTAAGGCACATTGAACTAGTGTAGGCATCTAGCATTATGAGGCGTCCCAACTTAGTAGTAATCAAACTAAGACCAACTTCTGAATATGCAACAATAGGCGCGTTATGTTTAAGACAATAGGCATGTTATGTTTAACCCAAACATGAGCCATGGTAATTTCCTCATTTTTTAAAATCGTATTAGGTGTCCAAACATTTAAGACAATATGCACTAACCTAATAAGCCATAGACCATTTTCTAGAACTTGTTCCATACCCGTCTTATTAGCGAATTGGAAAAACAAAAAACCATTTCTAAGCATAACATAAACCGAACTTAGCCCATGTATTTTTAACATAATTTTCCATAATAGGAAATGTAAAACGCTTACCAATAAGGTACCCATATAGGGTATTAGCAAAATGTGTACAAACTTCCTCTACCGCTTGCCATGGGATAGCAACATCAACACCATCCACATGCTCATCATCCCTTAACTTTGTAACTTGAATCGATTTATTTGGTACATTATCCTTAAATATGGAAGCAAATAAGGCTTACTGCCATTACCATTAGACGTAGCAGCATCAACATTATTATCCATAGCAGCCAAGTTACTCAACAATGAACCAGTAGCCTCCATACTCTCCAACCCACATAAAACAAACAAACGGCTCAAAAAATAACGAAACCCTAATAATTTAGGTTTAGCCAGCGAGAAGAACCAAGCCCTAAGCAACACCCATCGTAATGATTATCCATGAATATTCAATTAAGAGTAGTAATGAACTTTTTCAGCAATTAAGACGATACCCTATAAAAAGAAAGAATTGAGAACCCTAATCCTAAATGATCAACCACCAAATAAGGGACTTGTTAATGAGATAAAATAAGATGATTAATCCACAAAAACAACGTTATAAGGTTTATAGAATCAAAGAGAAATGGTTAAACGATCGGATATGAATAGATAAGGTAGTCGCCAAAAGCCTATAGTAGAGAGAGATCATTAGGGTTTTTTTTTAGATTCAAGATTCAACTTATCTTTTATCATTGTGCGAATGAGTTTGCACCATGGTTCTAAAAGGCTCACAAAGGCCCCACAAATGCATCGTAAAGGCGTGAGACTTAATCATGCCTCCACGCTATGCCGCCACACCGCCTTATGCCACATCTTTTTGTAAACTCGATATATATGAAATATGATATAAATATATAAATATTTCATATTTTATGCCGCCTTATGCTACGCTTTATAAACGCAAAAGCTTCGCATTTCGTCTTTGTGCTTGTCCTCACCCTAGTCCTCATATACAGACATTAACCTGGATAAAATGAGCATTAGCTTCCCGAAAACTCCAAATTAAAGTGTTAGATAAAAATTAAACCAAGTAAATCAAACATTTGATATTAGAATATACGTTAGAATAAATTATTTGATTTATTTAGAAATAGTGAATAACAATTGTAGTTTTGGATTTGGCTTTATCATTTGAAAAGTCACTCTTATGGTGCATATCATATAGAACATTTGATGCTTCAAAAGAATACGTTTTCTTTCACTTCGGTTTTATTCATCATCAATTCGAAAATCAACAACTAAGTACTTTAGATTATTATCGATTTGTTTGAAACTAAACAACCATAATTAGAAGCGGGTTGTACTCTACATAAGCTAAAAGTTAAAACTTACGGGATATAAATTAACATTTTTGAGTTTTTGCAACAAAAGTGAAAAGAGAAAAAAAGAAAGGGAATGTTACCATGGACGTTGAAGTATTTGAAGATGAGGAATGTGAGAAATTTTAATTCAATCATCTCCTATCTCGTTCTCACACCTTTTGATCAGAATTTTACAACAATTAATTGTAATTTGGTTGAGATCCCTAAAGCTTTGTATCATATCTGGTAGAGAACGTAATTTGTCACAATATTCTATTTTCAGTGACCACAATTTTGGGAAGTTACTAGGCAAAGATACCAAAGACGAAAAACCATGTATAAATACGTATGTAAACTAGGAAAAAGAATCTCGTCCCTTGATGCAGCATTGTCGTCATCATGGAAACACTTTAAAGAATCCATGTATAGCAAAGTAATTTTCTCGAGGCTGGGTAATCTCCCAAGGGGTGGAAGATGTTCACACTTTGAAAGATTATAAAATTTAATACTAGTCAAATTGACTAATTTGACCGTCCAACTCGGAAAAATAACCCTTCCTATGCACTAAACAATAGTCAACTCCTGAAAACCCGAATTTGGTTCTAATCCCTCAAGAACCTCTGAATCAAATGTTTCTGATCTATCGCACGACCAATCTAATCTCAAAGACTTTAGATTTGTTTTGTCTTTCAACTGGTCACTCTTTCCATCACTTAAACCTCCAAAATTCTCAACTCTTGATAACGTGAACTCCTTCCCAAGAATATTCAGATTTCCCAATTCCCCTATTCTGGCCCCTTCGTCTTTTCCTACAACAAATTGTGAAAGACTTTGAAGGTTGGTTAGTTCTTTTATTCCAACATGCATATGTTGGGGTACCAAGGACTCAATATCTAGACATTGAAGATTCCTCATGTACCTCAAACCTTTAGGCAACTCACGAAACTGCCAACACCATTTTAGAATTAATGTTTGCAAGTTTTGGAGATAGATAATAGTGTCTGGTAGAACTTGTATATTCGATCGTTCTATTTTTAAATCTCAAATGTATTAGCTTACAAATTAATTCGAGCAATGTCGAGCTTTCAATTATATTCAAGTACAACACCCTTAGATACACATGGTTGGAGATTTGTCAAAGGCTACTATGATAATCATCATTTAAGACCAACATTGATCGCACTGATTAAACCTTTTCAACTCTTGTTCCGTAAACTAAAAATTGCCACATGATAAACCGAGATGAAGCACCTCGTCCGGTGTTACCTACTCCTTACCCATCTCTTTAACTAGCACAATCATGTCTCATAAAATATTACGCAAGATCATGCATTTTTCATAATTCACCTCTAGATGTACCATCCTCGACGACATCTTTGAAAACCGACATGTGGACCAAACAGCTAAAACTTTCCTCACCAAGCACATACAAGCTCACATCTCCTTGAGATGGTATAAATTCATTTTCCATCCACAACTCTATCAATAAATCCTTACTCATTTCCTCCCATTTTGCAAATAGACAACAATAAGCGAAACATCATTTCAAATATGGAAGCAAATCATTGTATCTTAACCTCAAAGCAGTTAAGATACCATTGTCTTGCATCTCCAGCATAAGCTTGTCGTTTACACACTGCCATTCATTCACCCTTTTTTTGTCCACATTAAGCTACCCAAAGTCTTCACTGCTAGAGGTAATCCTTTGCATTTCTCCACTATCTCTCTACCTACAAGCTCCAGCCCCCTTACGCTCTCCCTCTCTCCTCCGCCTGGGAACGCAAGCATCTTGAATAACGATCATGACTCCTCTTTTGATAAAAATCCCACGTTATACTGCAATTCAGGAATATTAGCCATCAATTGGGTTTTGTTTCCGTGTTGTTACCATAATGGTGCTACCTTTTGCTCCACAACTTAATTCTTTACATAACTCGTCCCACTTTTGCGTGTTTATGTTTTCGATCCATATGTCATCCATTACAATAAATAAATTCTTACCTCGTAACTTGTTTTGAATGTAGGCTTGCATCGCATCCAACTCTGATTCTTCTGAGCCACATATCGTTTTAATTATTCGTTTGACATCAAAAGCAGAGATTCACCGTTTTAATTATTCGCACCCAAACATTTAAGATGAGATTCACCGTTTCATGGTTGTAAACATATTGCGCTAGTGTAGTTTTTCCAATGCCACCCATGTTGTTAGTTTTGTGGACGAATTAATACATGTATGTCCAGATTCGAACTCGAAACCACGGGATTGGACACTTTGTGTATGAGAGTTGATGTTTAATAATTAATGTAAAATGTTATGTTTAATTATTAAATGCACAATAATGACTAACGAGCATTAAGTAATTAATAGAAAATTGACTAACGGTCGTTAAGTATTAAAGAGAAGGACTAGAGATGAAAATATTGAGGTCAAGAAGGTTCTAGAAACCCATTGTGGGTTTGAACCGATCGGCTAGGGCTTGGAGAGACCCAATCCAACCCTAACTTGTCATCTAAGTTTGCATGCTATATAAACACATAGCAAACCCTAATCTTCTCTTTATCCTCCCTCTTTGTGTTGGACGATCGTATAAACCCTAAACTCTAGAGAAATTCTATTTTTGCTTTTACACATTAAGTGATTGGTGTTGTTATTGTGTTTACAAGAACTAGCATTCACATCAAATCGATATTAGTACGTGTGTACAAGAGCGTGGTGCAAACACACTATTGTTTGTCACTTGATTTGAATCAAAAAATGGTAAGGGTCGATTCTTATAAACCACATAAACCCTAATTAGGGTTTTAATCTCATTTGATTTGTGCTAGCTTGAAATTGCTAAAAGGTACGCATACTTTTATTATTTGGTTAGTTAATTACAAATATGTGTTTAAGTCTTCCATTGCGTGCTTTGATGTTTATGTGTTTTAATTTACGATTGCCATGCTATTAAAATTCTAAAAGTGGCATCACGAGCCGTTATATTGTGTAATTAATTACCAAAACACGTAAAAAACGAATGTAGTATTGTATTTACATGTATGTCGAATTCTAGGGTTTATAAAAAAAATTGAAACCCCAAATCTTTTTGAGGGTCGATTGCCCTATAATTAAAAAAATTGATTTTAATTGGATTAGAAACCCTAGGATTGCATGTGATGTTTATGTGTTATGTCATTAATTGTATGCGATCTTGCGACTACTCAATAATTGTTATGTGGATATCCATGATGAAAACATGCACGTTTTGTCATGGATTATTGTTTTTTATGCATTAAATTGTTAAGTGTGTACACATGTATTTTTTTGATAAATCTTAAATTGGGAAGACCTCAATTATACATTAATGAATCATTTATGTGCAATATGGTATATATTTAGCTATGACTTACGCAATCGATTCGTCGATGTATGTGGCTCACTTTGTTCATAGATGAAAACAAGTGAAAGTCTTAGTTAAATATACGCATTATTAAAACCTAGAATTGATTATTAATAGGGTTTTGGTCAAATAAGTTTGCATGTGGCTATTTGTTTACACATATTAATTGTTAAGTTATGCGCGCATTGTTTTAGTTGTTTATTTTTTATTTTACTTGTTTGTTTATTTTTTGTTTGACAAGTTGTAAGCAAAGGGTAATTTATGAATAGAAAAATAAACCGGACAAAACAATGGTGAAATATGATTTGCTTTTAGGAATTAAATCTTAAACTTTTAATCGATTGATATTTCTTGTACCAAATAGTTAGAAAGGCTCACCCATTTTGACAAACTATAAGAGAGGTATAAGGAGGGTACGCATTAAATTGTGACCCGAAAGAAGAAGGTTTTTAATACGCTTCGCGACCCGCTTCTCCGCTTCTTTGTGTGTCAAAATGGAGCTACCTATGACTATTTATATTACAACAACATCTTAAGGGTGAATTGACCTTAATTCCACGCACCACTTTTGTGGTAATTATCCGAATAACTTGGGTCTTATGACTCATGCAGTAGTATGATATAGTGGACGATAATTAAAAGTAATTTTTTGATTGGTTTACCAAATACCTCGATTGAAACTTTGTTGATTTAATCTTAGTAAAGATACTAATCAGTCAAAGTTTTTTATTGAAACCTATGATACAAAGATGAATGCATGACATATTTGATTTGACACAAAAATCAAAATTACTACCCTTTAAATTTAAGTTATATGCCATCAATGAAACGGGAACACCTAAGGTTGCCATTTACGTTATGTTAGACGTAGCTAGATTTTAATCATAAGGGTAAATCTCCACTTCTCGTGAGAACGGGCGTGGATGTATTTGCAGTTTCATAAATTGGATAACTTAATTGAGTTGATAGTGCGAACTAGTAACTCAAAGCATAAGATATGGATAAAACATGCTTACATCGCAACTAGAGTCAGCAAATATGTAAATCCCATAATGTTCTAGGAGTTGCAATCTTTAGATTGGCAATTGAGGTTCGACTCGTACCTTGTTCAAAATACTTTCATTACTAGCAGATCAATTGATGTGATGAAATTATGTCAATTTGGATCCTAATTTTCAGAGAAAATTAAATAGTTATATGTTTATTTACCATGGGTAGTTAATTTTCTTAAAAGGTTGAATTATCAAAAGTACTAACTTTTGAACTTTTTTCGGTAGAATGGCTCTACCCGAAAACACTAATATGAACAACATGAGTTCTGCTTTCAAGCAAATGCTTGATAGAGAAAAGTTGACTGGTGAAAATTTCAATGATTAGCATCGTTCACTGATGATTGTCCTGCGTATGGCCAAAAGACTTGAATATATTAGTAAGCCACTCCATGCTTCTCCTGCTGGTATTGCACCTACTGCAAACCATGAAGCTTATGTCATTGAGTATGATAAGCACAATGATGTTGTGTGTCTTATGCTTTCTGGGATAAACGCTCAATTGCAAAAGCAATTTGAGAAATTTGGTCCCATGGACATGCTTAATGAACTCAGACGTATGTTTGAGAAACCAGCTATTGTAGAGTTATATGATCTGCTTGATTCTCTACACAGCTGTAAGCAGGAGGCCGGTAAATTCGTGAGTGATCATGTCCTTGACATCAAAAGTTACTTGGACCAACTGGAGCGACTCGCCTATGATTATTCCCAGGATGTATGTGTTGGCTTTATCAACCGATCCTTTAACTAAGATTTGTTTGGTGGTTTTGTGCGCAAATATAACATTCATTGCACGTGGAAGACAGTCACTGAGTTACATGCAATGCTCATTGATTTTTAGAAAGGGTTACCCAAGAAGGCACCTACACCCCAAGTACTAGCAATACAAGGTGATAAGATTACTAATCCCAACAAACCGCAACAAGCGAACAAGAAGGGTAAAGGCAAAGGAAAGGGCAAACAAGTTGCGACCCACCAACCAATGCCTAAGAACAACCCTCCTAAGAAGAAGGAGAATCCTCATATGGATTTGGCTGCTTGTCACCACTGAAACACATCAGGACACTGGAAGTGGAACTGTCCACTGTACCTTGATGAGTTGCGTCTGAATAAAAATAAGAAGGCTGGAAATGTCACGAGCTCTTCAAGTATTTTTATGATTGAATTATTTTATTTTCCTCGTAAGCATAATTCCTGGGTGTATGACACGAGATGTGGTACTCATATTTGTAAGTTGTAACACATCGCATGGACTTAGAGGAGCAAGGAAGCTGGCCTATGGAGAAAGATACTTGTACGTAGGGAATGTCATACGTGTATTGTTGAAGCCATAGGGACATTGAATTTATTTTTACCTTCGGGTTTAGTACTAGTATTGAATAATTTTCATTATGCACCTTCTATTATCATAGGTGTTATTTCAGTTTCTTTGTTATTGGATATTGGTTTTGTTCACACATTTACTAGTAATGAAATTTCTATTTCTTTAAATAATGTTTTTTACTTTAATGCAATTCATGTAAATGGTGTGTTTAAAATTGACATGGATAATCATGTGTCCAATAGAAATAATTTTGTGTATAGCATTAGCAATAAGAGAATAATGTCTGACTTGGATTCTACTTATCTTTGGCACTGATCGACTTGCTCACATTGGTAAGAAATGCATGGAAAAGCTACAACATGATGGGCTTTTGCAAAATATCAATGAGGAATCATTTGATAAGTGCGAATCTTGCATATCTGGGAAGATGACAAGGAAACCTTTTTCACATCAAGTGGAAAGGGCTTCAGATCTACTTGGTTTAATACATACTGATGTTTGTGGACCACTTAGACATGTGTCTAGGAAATGTGCAAGCTATTTCTTAACCTTTACGGATGATTTCAGTCGTTATGGTTATGTTTATTTACTTAAGCATAAACATGAAGTCTTTGAAACATTCAAGGTTTTCAAGAATGAAGCATAATTACAACTCGGAAAGAAGATTAAGGCTCTTCGATCTGATAGAGGTGGTGAATATATTTGCAAAGAGTTTAAAGATTATCTTCCTGAGTGTGGTATTATCCAGCAACTCACATCTCCATATAGTCCACAACAAAATGGTGTATCTAAAAGGAGAAATCGTACATTGCTAGATATGGTACGATCAATGTTTAGTCTTACAACTCTTCCCTTATCTTTTTGGGATTATGCTCTTGAAAATGTTGTTCGCATTTTGAAAGTGGTTCCAACAAAGAAGGTTGATAAGACTCCATATGAATATGGAATGGAAAAGCTCCCAACTTTTCTTACTTAAAGGTTTGGGGTTGTGAGGCGTTTGTTAAACGTGACTCACCTGATAAACTCTAACAAAGTCTGTTAAGTGTATCTTTGTAGGATACCCAAATGAAATGATGGGTTACTACTTTTACTTCCCATCTGAGAATAAAGTCATTGTGGCTAGGTATGGAGATTTCTTTGAAAGGAATCCCATATCTCAAGAATTCAGTGAGAGAGTTTATGATCTGGAAGATGATCATGAAGATACATCACCTTCTGAAAACACTAGCCAACTTCAAGTGGAGCCTGAAAGTATGGGTTCTCCACCTGAAGTTATTCCCATTCAATTCGTAGGTCTGAAAGGATTATACGTGCACCTGAACGTCTATGTCTTAACGTAGAAGTTGAGAAAAATATGTTAGGGGATCTTGGTGAACCTGCTAACTATAAGGCTGCCATGTCTGATCCTGAAAAGGACAAATGGCAAGTTTCAATGAATGGGAAAATTCAATCCATGAAAGATAATGAAGTATGGATTGAAGTAGACCTTCCTCCTAACGCTAAAGTCGTTGGAAGCAAGTGGATCTTCATGAAGAAAAATGACATGGATGGAAATGTACACACCTAGAAGGCTCGTCTGGTAGCTAAAGGCTTTACTCAAACCTACGGGATTGAATACGAGGAGACCTATTCTCATGTAGCATACATAAGAGCTATTAGGATTCTCATAGCCATAGCAGCATACTATGATTATGAGATTTGGCAAATGGATGTCAAAACCGCCTTCTTAAATGGTCGCCTGGATGAAGACATCTATATGGCGCAAGAGGGAGCATATTATGATTATGATATTTGGAAAATGAATGTCAAAACCGCCTTCTTAAATGGTCGCCTGGATGAAGACATCTATATGGCGCAACGTGAGGGGTTTGTGAATCCACAATTTCTTGAGCGAGTATGCAAGCTTCAAAGATCCATTTATGGATTGAAGCAAGCATCAAGGCAATGGAATAAAAGATTTGATGAAGAAATCAAAAGGTTTGGATTCACTCAGAATCTTGATGAGCCATGTGTATACCATAAAGGCTAGTGGGAGTAATGTTACTTTCCTTATCCTATATGTCGATGACATATTAATCATGGGAAATCATATACCAAGTTTAAATGAGGTAAAGTTTTATCTTGGTAAATGTTTTTCTATGAAGGATTTAGGGGAAGCATCATACATCCTTGGAATCAAGATCTACAGAGATAGGTCTAAGCGGTTGATTGGATTAAGCCAAAGTGCTTACATTGATAAAATATTGAAGAGATTCAATATGCAAAATTCTAAGAAGGGATATTTGCCAATGCAAGTAGATCATGGCTAAAGTAGTAAAGCATGTGCTTCAACACCTGCAGAGGTGGCACGCATAAAGATAGTCTCCTATACTTTGGTTGTGGGATCTATTATGTATGCGGTGAGATGCACAAGACATGATGTGGCGTTTGCTCAAAATATGACCAGTCGATATCAACAGAATCCAGGTGAACTCCACTGAACTGTTGTTAAACATATTCTCAAGTACTTAAGGGCTACAAGAGAAATGTTTTTAGTGTATGGGGAAATCCATAATCAGAACTTGATGTTACAGGTTACTTCGATGCGTCCTGGTTATGTGATAAAGATGATATGAAGTCTCAGATAGGTTATGTCTTTGTCATTAATGGAGGAGTTGTGGATTGGAAGAGCAAGAAGCAGAGTACGATTGCGATGTCTGCTATAGAAGCGGAGTACATAGTCGCTTTAGAAGCTGCAATGGAAGCTGTTTGGATTAGGAAGTTCATTCCAGGGCTTGGATTTATGCCTTCATTTGAAAATCCTATTAAAATGTATTACGAAAATTCTGCTGCAATTACATTTTCCAATGAATCTAGAGTCATGAAAGGTGCCAGACACTTTCCTAGGCGATATCACTATGTTCGAGAACAAGTCTGAGATCGGTGAAATCGAGCTACTCAAAGTTCACACAGATGATAATATAGTTGATCCCTTAACGAAGGTTTTACCTGGTGAAAAGCTTAATCAACATGTTGATAGCATTGGACTTTCTTTAGCTAGTAGTTTCATGCCTATTTGTGATTAGTATTTGGATAAAGGATATTGTAAACAATTATTATTTTAATGAAATAAAATATTGGTTATGTTTATTTTTCATTTATAATATTGTATCCTATATTTGCATGTTTAAATCCGTGAATAGCATATGTTATTTTAAATCGTCCGTTGTCGATCAATGATATGGGAATATCATTGAATTAAGAAAAATTTGGGTTTAGGTTAAAATATACTTAAGTATATTGATGCGTTGACATGCCAAATTCACATGATATTATATGGAATGAATATAGGACTTATCACAACCACATGATTGTACTTTATGGATCTCGTCATCAAGTAAATCATGAATGGTTGTCCTCAGACTTGAAAGCAGGGGATTGCACACTTTACGTATGAGAGTTGATGTTCAATAATTAATGTAAAATGTTACGTTTAATTATTAAATACACAATAACGACTAACGAGCGTTAAGTAATTAATAGAAAATTGACTAACGGTCGTTAAGTATTAAAGAGAAGGACTAGAGATGAAAATAGAGGTCAAGAAGGTTCTAGAAACCCATTGTGGGTTTGAACCGATCGGTTAGGGCTTGGGGAGATAGTTTAATTCTCGTCGCGATGATATGATTTTTTTCGTGTAACGATTAACGGTTTGCGAGATATTTAAATTTTTTTTAAATGAAAGTTTATCTTTTTCGTTTTGATCAAAAAATTAATCGGCATAATTAGTTCATTAGACATTTAACAAATATAAGAGGATCAATATTAATCTTTTCTCTTACGGGCTAACATTTTACCGAAAACATTTGTGTCTTCTCCAAAAGTTTTGTCATATGTTCTCCTTTTAACATATTTTATGTAAAAAAATATATATAATTTATTTCTTTATTTTACTTAAATGTATAAGCTAACCTTACCAGCTAATATTCTTTTTATTTATGATTATTTTAACTCGTAAAAAATGTAACATAAGCTATACTACAATCTTGATATATGTTTAGTGACATGTTACGTAAAAAGAAATTATTCAATTACTGTACTTTCTTTATTTTTGTACTGTTCTCTTACCAGACTTGTTTAAAACATTAAAACGTACCAAAATTTGATAGGTGTTTGCACTAGTGCCTCGGTGTACTTTCTAAAAATGTTCAGTTGGATCAGTGTATTACATATTTTTCATTAAAGAGGTGATTTGCACATTTCATAAAATGATTTGGACACTTCAATTTGTTGGTTTAAACATTTATACCCTCACAATTACCTTTACATTTTCACTCATATAAAGTTATAAATGTCTAAAAACAAATGAATTGAAGTGTCTCAATCATTTAATAGAGTGTTCAAATCATTTCCCTTTTCATTATAAACCCAATATTTTGTTTTATAGCTTTTTTATTTTGTCTTTTGCATTCTTTTTGAATTCATAGTAAAATAATAATATTAATTAATTGATAGAGAATACATAAAATTCAATATTTATAGTCTTACATTTGAGTTTATATTAATCCCGATCTTATACAAATAATAATATAATTCTAAGTCTAACACTTGGGCACTTGGGCAAATATTTAGTTCTTGTTTTACTATCTTTGGTTGTAAATATACCCCTTGCTTTGTTAGCAACTAGTTAGACACCACCATTATAATATTTCCATTACAATATCAATAAATAAAAATCAATACAACTTGAACTTCTTTTATCTTGATGCAGTTGGCAGATTTGACTAAAAATACACACGAGCTACCACTTTGCTACGTAAAGTTATATGTACACACCCATAATGTAAGTCTATTCAATAAGTTTTCATGATGCGTATGTCCTTATTTTTTCTTTTATTTTTAGTTACATTCTATCATTTCCCAATTATTCCAACTGCTTTAATTTCACCAAGTGTTCTAACCCAAGGGTCATCACTCCATGTCGAAAAAGAAGATTATTTGGTTTCACCAAGTCGTCAATTCACAGCCGGATTTCATCGTATTGGCCTAAACGCTGCACAGCTTTGCAATATGGTTTTCCAAACCCGTCCGGCGGCAGTTACACTTTTGTGTGGATGGCAAACCGGGCCGAACCTGTCAATGGAAAACGCTCCAAAATTTCCTTGTGGAAAATGGAAATCTTGTTCTAATGGACGTTAACCGAAGAATTTGGACCAGCGACACTCAATCTAGTTCGCCTTTACAATTGAAACTCCTTGATTCAGGTAATCTTGTTCTTGAAGAATTAGAGAAACAATCTTATCTTTGGCAAAGCTTTAGTTTTCCAACCAACACCATTCTTCCCAATCAGCCTTTTACCAAAGATACCGTCCTTATATCTTCAAAAAGTTCTTCAAATTTTTCTTCCGGCTTCTACAAACTCTATTTTGACAATGACAACGTAATCCGCCTTCTTTATAATAATGATGAAATAACAAGCGTTTATTGGCCTAGCCCATGGTTACAAATACGGGATGCAGGGAGATCTAGTTACAACAGCAGTAGAATCGCTATGCTAGACTCCAAAGGTTTTTTCGGGTCTACAGACAATTTTGCATTTAATACCAGAGATTACGGATTTACTCTTCAAAGAAGATTGACGCTTGATGTTGATGGCAATATTAGAGTTTACTCGCTTAACAAATGGCGCTGGATAGTCTCATGGCAAGCAATTGCAACAGCATGTGCTATTCATGGGATTTGTGGTTCAAATAGCCTATGTACTTATAGGTTTCAGTTGGGACCAATTTGCACTTGTATGCATGGGTACAAGGCCAAGAACCCCTTAGATTCATCGCTTGGGTGTGAGCCTACATTCGATCATACTCTTCATCGTGAAAACTACGATTTCATAAGACTCCCTTATGCAGAATTTTCCGGCTCCGATTTGGTGTCTAAACCAGGAGCAGATAGTCTCAGCGAATGTAAGATGGCCTGTTTTGATGATATTAATTGCAAAGCCTTTCAATTCAGCTTTGATGTTAAGATAGGCGCCTTTGTATGTTATACCAAGAGCTCTTTATTTAATGGCTACTACTACAAGGCTAATTCTTTCGTCACTTATCTTAAGCTACCTAAGATTGATGTATTATCATATCATGAAAATGTGGCTAACGAGTCCCTCTTGGATTGCACGAATTCTATAATCGAGCTGAAAAGAACATATGACAAAGAGAGTACAAACGTTACCCTCAAGTTTATGCTGTGGTTCAGCATCATCCTCGGTGTAATTGAAGCTGCATGTATTCTACTCCTCTATCATGTTACCATGAAACCTTCAGATAATGCAACAACTCAAAAGTACCTTGCAATAGCCACTGGGTTCAGAAGGTTCACATATGACGAGATAATGAAGGCATCTCATAAGTTTAGAGATGAGATAGGGAGAGGTGGCGGTGGTGTTGTGTACAAAGGCATGCTTCCTGATAATCGAGCTGTAGCAATTAAGCGACTCCACCAGGCATTTGGTGAAGATGAATTTCTAGCAGAGATGAACACAATCGGGAGGATAAACCATAAGAATTTGATAGAAACATATGGTTACTGTGCAGAGGGAAAGCATAGGGTATTAGTCTATGAGTACATGGAGAATGGCTCGTTAGCCAAGAGCTTAGGTGCTAACCAGCTTGATTGGCGTAAAAGGTTTGAAGTCGCAACTGGCATTGCAAAAGGGCTGGCTTATTTACACGAAGAATGTTTAGACTGGGTTCTACACTGTGACGTTAATCCACATAACATATTGTTGGATGCTGATTATAACCCAAAGGTAGCCGATTTTGGGTTGTCCAAGCTATTCAACCAAGCTGGGATAGAAAATTCAGTCTTCTCTAAGATAAGAGGGACTAGAGGCTATATGGCTCCTGAATGGGTGTTTAATCTTCCGATTACCTCCAAAGTGGATGTTTATAGCTATGGGATGGTGGTATTAGAGATGATAACAGGAAGGAATCCAAGAAGCGATGATAACCAAAGTGAGGAGCAAATCAGGCTCGTAAGTTGGGTGAGAGATAAGGTCCAAGAGGAAGGATTTAGATGGACAGATAAAGACGCTATGATTAGAGATGAAACTGAAAAAGGTCTGGTGAAGCATCTTCTAAAAGTAGCTCTACAATGTGTTGAGGAAGATAAAGACGCTAGACCAACTATGAGCGAGGCTGTGAATATGCTTCTATCTCCTGAGATCGATGATCAATGCCTCTAGCATTTAGGCCAGTACTTAGTCTTTCAGTTGATACTTGTGGGTGTGGGCCAGGCATATATGTTGTTAACAAATTATGTGCATTGAATCTGGTTAAATAAAAGCACTTCAAGTTTATTCTATAAGATCTCAACTCCTGAATCACCTTATATAAGTGGTTTAGAGGTTAGCTGTATTTTATCACCTTGATGATTTTTGTAACGTATTAAAAACCTTATGTAGTGTTCTAATGTGGTAATTTCTGATACGACTCTAGTGAAATATTTGCTCTGATGCAATATTCCACACACTGATCAATCAACAAGTAACAAGATCCAGGGGATTACATATTACTACTTACTAAATAAGTATCCCTCTTTAACAAAGAATCTCTTTACGCATGTGTTCTTGTACTAACTGAATAGTAGTAATAATACATTAAACTTTATTTTATTTTTATTATTTATTTATTTATTTATTTTATTTTTTTGTTAAAGGGTTTCTCGGTAAAACGTATTACACCAAAAAAATATTTAAGTAAAAAGGAGTGTGACTAAAATTTCACATTAACGTCAAGTAACTGCTTGAACAACCACTAGATCATTTGTAACATGCCACAAAACGACCACACTAACTACATACACAAACTAGAACACCAAAACTATCCAACCGCTACATTAGATCAGCATCATCATCACTCTCCTATAGATCACACAAAATACTCTTCCTATCTTCCTTCGTGAAGAGGTCAAAGTCTACATTTTACCCGACCAAATACCGGTCTTCCTAAGAGGCGCCCCACCTTTGTCCTTGCATCATCAATTAAGTTTTCAACTTCATCACTGTGACTTCAAGTATCCACTTTTAAACTTTCTATGTCACCCCTAGGGTCCCAAGACAAGTTTGTTTAATTTTTTTTGCACAGCCGAGGTATCGACTTCAACAACATCATCTTGGTCATTTAAAACATCAAAGAGGTTCTTAGAGGATATATTATTAGTTGCTTGAACATTCAAACCAACATTACTCGTGGTAGCCTATTTACCATTCGATGTAGATGTCTGATTTGCATCCTTAGACTGAGATGAAGAAGCCTCATTAGTATCCATATGAGTCGAAGTATTAGAATCCACTTGATTATTATACGTTTTACCAATAGAACGATAGAAGTAATTTGGTTTAGGTTTGTTCAAACGAACCCCATCTATATGTCGCTGCTTAGATGCTTGCTTTACTTTCCCATTCTTACGAGTAACCTCGACAAAGCCATCATCCATAACCTGAGAAAGAGTAGAAACCTTAACTCGTTTAGGACATTAATCATCACTATGGTCAAAAATCTTACAAGTATCGCATCGAGGAGGTTGTCATTCATATTCTACTTCAATAGTTTCCATAAAGTGTCCCAACCCGTTAGGCAATGGTATAGCCGCAACCAAAGTGTCCAATAGAGCTGATTTGAACGAAACCTCGATAAGAGCACGCGCATAAGTATTACGACCCCAAGATTTAAGGCACATTGAACTAGTGTAGGCATCTAGCATTATGAGGCGTCCCAACTTAGTAGTAATCAAACTAAGACCAACTTCTGAATATGCAACAATAGGCACGTTATGTTTAAGACAATAGGCATGTTATGTTTAACCCAAACCAGAGCCGTAGTAATTTTCTCATTTTTTAAAACCGTATTAGGTGTCCAAACATTTAAGACAATAGGCACTAACCTAATAAGCCACATACCATTTTCTAGAACTTGTTCCATACCCGTCTTATTAGCGAATTGGAAAAACAAAAAACCATTTCTAAGCATAACACGTTTCAAACCGAACTTAGCCCAAGTATTTGCAACATAATTTTCCATAATAGGAAATGCAAAACGCTTACCAATAAAGTACCCATATAGGGTATTAGCAAAACGTGTACAAACCTCCTCTACCGCTTGCCATGGGATAGCAACATCAACACCATACACATGCTCGTCATCCTTTAACTCCGTAACTTGAATCGATTTCTTTGGTACATTATCCTTAAATATGGAAGCAAATAAGGCTTACTGCCATTACCATTAGACGTAGCAACATCAACATTATTATCCCTAGGATTCAAATCCATGGGAAAGGCCAAGTAGAAGTGGTTTGTTACCATACAAACCAAGAAGGAGGATTTCTTTCGAGACAAAAGAATTACTTAAGAAAAGATTGTTTGAAATTGAAGCACATAATGCTTCAAAGGGATACGAGGCAGTGACAAGGAAGGAAAGGAGAGCGAGGTGTTATGCCTGTAGAAAACGTGGGCACTATTTTTGGAAGTGCCAAGACAGAAAATTCTCAACCCCTTCGAATTCAAAACAGGAAACAGATGAAGAACCCAAGTACCCTGAACAAGTCCACGTTAAAACAACCCACATGATCAAAGGGACGGATTACGCAAACTGGAACCACATTTGGTACATAAGCGACACATATAACAATCATATGTGCCCCACAAAATCGTTGTTCAGGAGAATCAAACCAAGGTTTTCAATGGAAGAGAAGGAAGAAGATGAGAAAAAAATTATTTTCTCATATGGTATAGGCGAGGCTTGTGTTGAAACAAATGAGAAGAAAATGTTAATTCCATGTGTTTCATATACACCGGAGGCAAGTTTGAACGTGCTTAGCGCCAAGCAACTTTTGGCACAAGGTTTCGAAGTGACTTATGAAGACGACGCATGCAAAGTCTCTTACATGTTTGATGATGAAGAGATGGGGCACGATGGAAAGAAGGTCGAAGGGGAGTCAATTTCGATGGCTAAGGAACACGACAAGTATTTGGAAGATTACTATGAGTCAATCGATCCAAAAGACACTTGTATGAACATTAAAGGGTTAGAAGATCTCAAATGGAAGGATGGAATGATCCATGATTATTTGGATGATGAATTCTTAAGCATGAATGGAACTCTCTACGTTATGAAGGTTAATTCATTTAAGAAATTTATTTCATTTTTAATTATGATCGAAGATGACAATCTAGTATACAAGAATTGGAACGTTTTAAGCAAACATTTTGAAGAAATGATAAAATGGTTTTACCAACTTTATCTTGGTCGAATCATGGTGGATCCCTTACCCCTCATCATCAAAGGTATAAAAATCGATTTACTCGGTCTTTATAAGATAATAGGTAGTCTAGGAGGCTATCTTGGAGTTACGTTTGGTAACAAATGGGGAGATGTTGCACTAATACACGGTCTAGAACGAGAACAAGTTGAGGAACTAAAATAATGTTACAATAAACACATTGACTTAGTACGGTGTTATTTCGAGACTACATTAAGAGCCCGAGGCAAGGACAAACTTGTGATAGCCAAGAAAGAAGGCTATGGGAAGACCCCAAAGATTGAAGAAGGGTCGAATGGGCAGTGGTCACAAGAAGGAAATGCACAAGTTCTCAAGACGTATGGCAACAAAAATACATGGATGGACAAGAAGGATACACCAATGGGATGATTTTGACAATCATCAGGAAAAGAAAATATGGACGCTTGAAGAAGTCATACACATTAAGGGGGACATTGTTAGTTTAATGTTTAAAGACTTCTGTATATTTATTTAGAACGTTATGTACATAGTTTGCTTAAGATAAAAAACGTATATGTATTTAGATTGGTTGTTTGGCAAAGCCTGGAAAACGATATGGGCTTGGGCCAAAACGGGTCAATATGATTTATGTAAACCATTGTGTCCTTTAGATAATCTATATGCCTCTATTAGGTTTATTTGTGAAACGTTATACCTTTTCTTTATACCGTTTCACAACATATATATAGGAGAGGCAGTATAGACGATTGTAATCATTCATACTTCAATTATATATACAACGTTTATACAATTCTGTTGTTGTTATTTTCTGCATACTGTAAACAAAACCAAACACCCCTTTACTGCTTCTATACGTCAAGAACCAAGAAACCATGTCGAATTTCAATCATCATTCAAAGGAAACTTGGCCAAGAGGAACTCGTTTCCATCACTAAGTACTTTAGATTATTATCGATTTGTTTGAAACTAAACAACCATAATTAGAAGCGGGTTGTACTCTACATAAGCTAAAAGTTAAAACTTACGGGATATAAATTAACATTTTTGAGTTTTTGCAACAAAAGTGAAAAGAGAAAAAAAGAAAGGGAATGTTACCATGGACGTTGAAGTATTTAAAGATGAGGAATGTGAGAAATTTTAATTCAATCATCTCCTATCTCGTTCTCACACCTTTTGCTTAGAATTTCACAACAATTAATGGTAATTTGGTTGAGATCCCTAAAGCTTTGTATCTTATCTGGTAGAGAACGTAATTTGTCACAATATTCTATTTCCAGTGACCACGATTTTGGGAAGTTACTAGGCAAAGATACCAAAGACGAAAAACCATGTATAAATACGTATGTAAACTAGGAAAAAGAATCTCGTCCCTTGATGCAGCGTTGTCGTCATCATGGAAACACTTTAAAGAATCCATGTATAGCAAAGTAATTTTCTCGAGGCTGGGTAATCGCCCAAGGGGTGGAAGATGTTCACACTTTGAAAGATTATAAATTTAATACTAGTCAAATTGACTAATTTGACCATCCAACTCGGAAAAATAACCCTTCCTATGTACTAAACTATTGTCAACTCCTGAAAACCCGAATTTGGTTCTAATCCCTCAAGAACCTCTGAATCAAATGTTTTTTATCTATCGCACGACTAATCTAATCTCAAAGACTTTAGATTTGTTTTGTCTTTCAACTGGTCACTCTTTGCGTCACTTAAACCTCCAAAATTCTCAACTCTTGATAATGTGGACTCCCTCCTAAGAATATTCAGATTTCCCAAATCCCTTATTCTGGCTCCATCATCTTTTCCTACAACAAATTGTGAAAGACTTTGAAGGTTGGTTAGTCCTTTTATTCCAACATGCATATGTTGGGGTACCAAGGACTCAATATCTAGACTGATGGATTTGGACACACTCCTTGTGTCAATGATATTTTGTACGATATTAATAAGCACGCGGAATTTACTTAGTAATACTTAGAAGATGGATTGTATAATGTATTGTATGAGAGTAAACACAGATTAAACACAAAACTCAAGCTCCAATATTATTAATGAATAATACGAGTGATCTTAGTATCACTAGGGTTACACCTGAAGCTTTCGTAGGTAAATTAACAAGTACCTAAGACAATGACCTAGGATCTCCTTTTATACAACAAGGAGTCCTTTACAAGATAAGTATAAAGCTAACATAATAGAATATACACAAGATCTATTCTATACTTATCTAGGCGCTGTTAAACTTCACATAAACAATAGCAAGTGGTAATAATGTTCTAGCGGTGGGAATCGTTTCCTTTGCTAGTGTTAAACCGCGAATGTAAACCACATACTATCCGTGGTAGCGAATTATTCCCAACAATCCTCCCTAAACTTATGATTTCTCAGTAAATCAATAAGTTTCTTCAATATCATTATCTTCAAGGATTTGGGAATTCAAATAAACACTTCACTTCTTTCTTAACTTATGTATAGCTCTTGAGCATTGATCTTGAAGCCTATGTAAAATGCTCGCCTTTTCGGTTTCTTCATTAACTCTTATTGGTAAGGTTAACATCAACTTGTGAGCTCCGACTCTAAGTGGATATTCTTTCTCGACAAGCATGAAAAGTCTTCTCATTAGTTGTAGAGACATGATGAACTTCACATGAATCATAGTAAAACCATTTAGTACCAAAACTTGTGAATAAGGTTTTCGAAGTCATCATCAACCTTTGGTTCATAGAGCCTTCTAAGATTCACCCATAAGCGCATCTCCTTTGTATCTTTGAGATCTTGAGCATTAAACCTTTCTTGTACTAACCTCCATAGTGTATTAAGATCATCTCGTCAAAAGCTTTAATAAGATCTTCAAATGTCATGAATGATGAAGTTTCACCTCCCAGCCTTGTGATCTTCCATGATGGAGCTAAATTGCTAGAAGTAAAAACTTCCCAATCAATAATAGGATGTCGAACTTGCAGTGGATCTGGATGAAACTCTTCTTCCATAATCATCATCATTCCACCGATTGTTCTTCAAGAATTTCTCTGTAGAATTTCCTTCTCGATGAGACATTGTTTGATCTTCATCAACCTTAGTCTTCTTAACAGTTTGAGAATCACTTACTTTGGCCTTTCTCTTCAATCTAGGAAATCTTCTTGCTTCTTCTTGAGCCCATTGCAATAAAATCTTTATCTTGTTTTTGAGTTCAGTAAGCCTTTTCAACTTGATCATCGAGACATTCCTTTGAATTGATGCATCTTCCAACCTCCAACATGACAACAATAAGTTTTCATATATGAAAGAATTTGTCTCTTGGTAGGTTGTCTTGATTTCTTTGACCCTTTTGACTGTACTAATCACATCTTCAAGTGCTTGATTTTTCTTCATTTGAATGAAATCCTTCAACCGAGCGGTTCTTTGTTCCTCGATTAAGGATGCATCGACTACTAGATCAATTGCCTTCTTCTTGATTTTGCATTATTAGCAATCAAGAATTGAATATCTTCTTGAAGGAACATAACTAAACTCTGGAGTCTTCTCTCTAAAAACTGTAGGTTGAATAGTTGAAAGTGAATCTTCAGTATCTTCCATTCTATCCAATCTTTTAGCCTCCAAAAAGCTTGCAACTTCCATTTCTTTCAATCTTTTCTTCTCAGCAATTTGTTCTTCTACTATCTTCTTAGCAAGATCTCTATCAAGAGCAATTTGTGCTTGTCTTTTCTTTGAAATCTTTCTTCCAGATTGCTTTACATTTTCCATAACTGCTTTACCTTTGTCTTTCATCAATTTATCAAATTCTTCACTTGCAGTGGCAAAATTTGGCTCTGCAGTGAAAATAACATCAGTGGTAAAATCAGTTGCAGTTTGAAAAATGTCTTGATCTTCAAGTTGCTCTTCATGAGTTTCAGTTTCCTTTGCTCCTTTACTTGTATCTCCTTCATCTTCAAAATCAATTTTCCTCCCCTCGGTGTCAGAACTGTTTTCCTCCCCTGTTTGGGAGAATTTCCCAAATCAAAGATGCCATAGAAACTTCAAAGATGCCATAGAAACTTTGATGAAAACGATATTATGTCAAGAACAATTGAAAGAATAACTAGCCAATTGAGAGAAAGATATATAGGGTTAGGGTTTAGAATTATGCGTAAGTAAAACTATCTTAAGAAAGTATTAAATTATGGAAAGAAGATAATTCTCTTAAAATTTTAACCCTATATATATGGCAACGATGGTTACTTTCAACGGCTAGTAAAAATAATTTACTAACACAATCGGTTATAACGGCTAGAACAACGATGGTAAAATAACATCGATGGAAATCTGTGAACTAGCAAATGGTAATTTTTCACAAAAATTTCAAAGAGCAATGGAAAATAAAATCATATAAAACTAGACTACTCTTATCATAGTTTTAGCAAACTACCGACTATCAACGGATTTGATATGTCTTTACCATGAGCCGTTTGCTATGGACTAGCCAACTCTTAATCATAAAGAATATGGTGAGTTGATAACCATATAGTTTTGGTAAACTATCAACCATAAACGGATTTGTTAAGTCTTTACGATGGCCGTTTTGCGGACTAGTTGATTCTTATGTGTATAAGACATGGTGAATCAATTACCATTTGTTGTGTATCTCAGATATACACCTTTTAACATCAATTTCCACCAAAGCTTCCTATACAAACTCATACAACAATTTTAGTACCCAACAGCCTCCCCTCAACACCATAGAACAGTTATGGATTAAGCATTCCAAGACTTGTTACCAAGTACTAAAATCTTCCCACATCAAGACCTTTTGTTAATAAATCAGCATAGTTGTCATCAGTATGAATTTTGACAACTTGAATTGAGTCCCTTTCATAGCAATCTCTAATGAAGTGATGTCTAATTTCAATATGTTTGGTCTTTGTGTGTTGACAGAGTTCTTAATGATACAAATGGTCTGCGCTATTGTCAATATGTATGATGGTATTCATGAAATTGTACCCATAGTCCAAAGTTGATTCGAAGCCATAGAACTTGAGCACGGTGTCCACAATTCTCAATTTCCGGTCATTTATCATACTTCATATTCATCATTTCATAACGGTTCGTGCATGGTTTTGCATTTTCATTAACGTTTATTTTCTTATTAAATAAACGCTATCAGCAATTAATTATTTTGAACAATTGATTCAATACTTCCAAAAATTATTCGATATATTTTAATACTCACATTTAGATTATAAAATAATATAATGAGTTTACCAGTGTTTTAAATTTATTTGGTATATAAATTGTTAAATTTATATTATTACTTACGTTTTCTTAAATACTACGATTATTATTATTTCACTCAAACTTTGCAAGAAAAATATTTTATAATTTTATGACCTAAATATATTTTATCTTGACGTGAAAATTTATTTTTATCTAACACTACCTTAAATATTCAAATGTATATACAAGTTACAACTTATCTTTATTTAACTTTACATTACTTACACTTATACCTTTTATTAAAAAAATAATAATAATAATATTAAACAAATACACCCCCTTGGCCGGCTAGGGGGGAACATCTAAATAATTCAAGATTTTTTTTACTTAAAGTCTTTTACACTCAAACTCTTTCACACTCAACCAATAATTCAAAGTGTAAGTCAAGTCTTCTCTTTTCTTTTCTTCCTCTCCAAAACCGGCCATTCACAAGGAGCAAGAAGAAGATCACAAAAATTTTCAAGTCAAGCTTTTAACACTCTAGATACACTCTTTGTTTAGGTTTTGAAATAAAAACCTAGGGTGTTTAAGTTTAATCCTTTGTTCTTATAACCTCATCAAGTTAACTTGTAAGCATTTCATACATATCATTATTTTCCATATTCACTTCTATGTTCATTTTATTATGCACAAGTAAATCATACAAGTTATGTGATGTTCATACCACTTTTAAGTTTTTTAAGTGTTATATATATATATAATCCATCCTATAATTACTCCTTGTTATATACTAGTTTTGGTGATGTCTAGGAACCCATGACACCCTAAGAAGGTGTATGGTAGGATTAGAATAGCTCGGAGTTGTTTTGAATGGGTTAGAATAGGTTTGGCGAGAAAACTTATTTCGAACCCGTTTTAAATAGGGTCTGTCCATAAGTTTAATTCGGGAAAATCCGACGGTGGGTATACTATTTTGGGCTAGATATTTAGAAAATACACTTTAAAAGAAGCGTGGCGCTTGAGCGGATTAAAGCGGAGCTATAACGAAGAAGTTATGAATTTTTCAAGTTTGACGAGGAAAACTATTAATTTGAAATTTCAAGATTGAAAATGTTACACCTTACGAGTCAAAATGAGTCTTAAGCTTTATAAATTGTGTCGACTTATCAAAAATATATTAGTATACTTTGACACGAATCTAAGGATGTAGAAAACGTAGAAAACGGACTTGTAACGATTAAATTACACGCGATAAACCAAGTTGCCGTAACTTTATTCTATTAGCAAAATTAATATATTCTTTATTAAAAACATACTACGGCAACTAAAGGACCATATTGGCGGATGTTTTTAACAATGATGTAGAACTTTTTATAACGTGATGTCTTCTAGTAAAAGTAAGTTCGCCAAGTATATTTTCCAAAATGTCCAACCGTTTGTCAAGCGGAGTTGTAACGAATAAAATATACTCACTCAAACTTGGCCGAAAACCATCCTTTAAACTATATTTTGGACTAAAGTGCAATACTTAACCTATATTTTCTTGGTGATCGAGACCTCTAGGATGGAAACTTAAACACTAAAACTTTGAGATAATGATACAAGCTTTCCAAAACTGTTGGGTTCGTTTCTAACACTCGATGTGCACCATTTAGCGCTATCATAGGAGGTTGTTTCAACGTAACTACTTGTAGAGTACTTTTAATACTGACGGGTGTCATAAACATATATTTTGACAATAAACATTATTTCCAAACGCAAGTGGTATGAATATCATATGGGTTTGCATTCACGACAACATATCATAATTCAAGTCATAACATTCATTTTAGGTCGCGGATAGTTTAGAGCCTCATTTTAGTGCACTCCATTTTGTTAGCATATCAATCATACGGTGAGTTCATACCCGCTTTTACTCGTTTAAATTCCTATAAACTATCTGGAGTGAGATACATGCTTATTTATCAAAACATTTAAACTCTTTTGCCAAACAACATTACTTATACTTTAGACTTGGTGCGTGTAGTGACTAGACTTAAACAAACATCCCATCATTTATATGTTGGAAGGCCATTTATTTGGATCTTGCCCAACGTGAGTCGTTGGAGGAACATCCCAAATTTATATGTTGGAAGGCCATTTTATGGATCTGATTTCAACGTGAGCGTTGAGGAACATCCCAACACGAGTTGTTGGAAGACCTTGTGGTGACATTTATACTTTTAACTACCTTATTGCGCATATTCATGATTGTCATTCTATTTTAGGCGTTGGGTTGTGAACACACAGTTGCAAGTTTTGTATGGGCGAACTTGGGCCGAGTGGATTTACAATGCCTTTCTTTGTGTGAACATTTCTCATAGTATTTGGATCATTTTATCACAAACTTATGAACTCACCAACCTTTGTTTGACACTTTTTAGCATATTTATCTCGGTCATAAAGGCGATAGCATTTCATGGAGCTTTGGGTCTCATGGCATACATTGGAGTCTAGTGTTTTTATCTATTACCATTCGACATGTTTTGTAAACCTTTATGCAATATCAAACTTTGAATCTCATGTGTTGTAAACTTTAACTTATTTAATCGAATGGTAAACTCTTTAAAACGTCTCATTATAGAGGTCGTTTTCTTTATCCATACTTTGTGCTATGACGTCATACCCCAATGACACTATCGTTCCGCTGCGATATTTTGGGGGTGTGACAGATTGGTATCAGAGACTTGGTTATAGAGAACTAGGTTGCATTTTAGTTCCTAGACTATAACCGCATTCACGACGATCCTTTCTTTTCCTATTGCCTTACACACTTTTCGTGCGCATATGTTTTCTGAAAATTTCGTCTAGACCTACCTCATTAGATAACATGGTTTCCTTGTACCGATAGGGGAGTCCCAAAATCTAGTTGAGTCATCAGAGATATGGAGCTCAGTAATAAACACTTATCTAACTTGATCTCGTGATGCTCTTGTTTGATGAGACACGAGATCGAGCTAAATAAGTGTTACTATATAGTCAGTATAGATTTGATGATTTTGCCGAGGATGGGAGTTCTCTTGAGGATACTTTGGGAACTGTTGGCGACCAAACCTCATCGTGACTTTAGAACCTAAAGGAACTTCCTATACACCAATTGCGACTCTCCATAGATACCTACCTAAATTCCTCCTCCACCGCTTAGAATCGGATGATAGAATGGCTACCTATTCCGGTAACACCAATCGCCGAGACATGTATGCTTGGTGGTGTGTACATGTAAATGAGGCAATTATAATTATGGTGGCCAACATAATTATAAATGCGTCACAACCGACGTGGACATGCGACCACGCATACGTGGATCGATGCGGCACACCTTAGGAACCAATTTGTAGCGTGGTATTATGTTTGAGAACGTTAAGTATAGACATTGGGAATTCAACGGTTCTTTCCCTTGCAGAGATCATGGCACCAAAGAGGGTAACACGCAACACCGGTCGAGTGGTGCGGGCGCTGGGTGGAAGGACAGTGGGCGTGGAGGTAGAGGCGGTAGCGACATGGGTAACAATGACAACAACGCTGGCGGAAACCCCGATTTTGCCGCCATCATCGCTCAACAACTTCAAATCTTGCTTCCACTATTGTCACACAAGTTGGAAATCATATGAATAACTCGGGAAACCACGGGGCAGGGCGATGCTGGCGACACCAACAATGTAGTTGGCGGTAACAACAACAACAACAACAACAACAACAACGAATTGGATGCACATATAAAGAATTTTGGCATGCAAACCCGTGGAGTTTGATGGTATAGGAGGTGCTTTGGCATATACTCGATGGGTAGAAAGACAGAGTCAATGATCGACATCGACAATTGTGCCACATCGGAGGGTGAAGTATGTTGCTTGCTTGCTATCGTGAAAGGCATTGACATGGTGGAACACACACCTACTGAGCTAGGCGCAGAGAAGCCATGTGTGGTATGACATGGGACTAATTTAAGGCGTTATTGAAAGAGTACCTTGCCGGGACAATGAAATGCGTAAACCGGAGGATGAATTTTATCACCACTCCATGATAGGGCTGGTCACGCACCTACAGCATCGATTTCACGAGTTAGCTAGACTAGTTCCTCATCTAGTTACCCCGAGTCCAAGAGAATCTCGAGGTACATATATGGTCTTGTCCACGAAATCCGTGGAACCGTGAAAACAACCGAGCAGTCTACAATACAAAGTGCGACATCGAGGGCAGGAACCCCGATGCATTTAGATGGTTAGGAATGGTACTTTGAAGAGCAATGATAAGAGAAAGGAAGCAAGTGGGTCGAATAAGCGATAGACGTGGTAGCGATAACAAAAGGGCAAGAGTTTTGTGGCAACCTGCATCGAAAAGAGAGTATCATGGTATACATCCCAAATGTGCCAAATGTGCTTATCATCACCAAGTCCAAGCCGCGCCGCTTATGTACAATATGCAATCGCCGAGTCATTTTTTCAAGCCGATGTAGAGAGCGTGCAAGACCAATAACAACGGTTAACAGGGGCAACATGAGGAATAACCAAAGGACTTGCTTTG
>CM040243.1:285825406-285867351 GCA_022545495.1 Chrysanthemum lavandulifolium | reverse complement strand
TATGTGTTTCTCTCACTAGAACATCTCACTTTATCTCTCTACTCATTTCATACGCCTCTTTAATGTATGTGTTGATGTGTTTATGTAATCCAATATGTTACAGAAAACAAGCACAAATGAGTGCTATTTATACTACTCTTAAGGCTTAGGGTATTCAATGCTAAACTTGGCCTCCAAAGAGCTTGGAAGGGACTAGAAACTGAGTGGGAAGGATCTAGAATCGTTTGGGACAATTTTGGAGTCTTAGTGATGAAGAAATAGCATAACCAGGCTTCCCAGCCGAATCGGTTGGGCTCCAACCGTTTCGGCTGGTCTCTTGACTACTCTCCAACAGTTTCGGTTGCGGGGCCCGACCGAACGGTTGGGGCCTTTTGACAGAAATTGACAACCTCCAAAGTTGTAGATCTTTCTCTTATCTTTCCGTGGCCGTGAACCGGGGTCAAACGGAGTCCGTATGCAAAAGTTATGGCCAAAATGGTGAAGGTGTCTCGGGAACAACAAGGCCTCCAATATTTCTTTGTTTAAGCTTCTTTTCTTCATTTATTTCTCGTTTTCCTTCTTGAACTTTAATCTTAAGTCTTTGGACCACTATCTTGATGACTTTACCTTCTCGAATATACTCCACAAGTCTTGATTTTGTTGGGAATTCTTCATACATGGAGAAATCTTCACATTTTACTTCTCTTTCCGTCTTTTTCTCCATTTTCGTGTACTTGGCTACAAATGCACTAGCAAACACACTTTTATACGATTAAGCATCAAAAGCATATGATTATAACCAAATAACATACATAAAAGCAAGGATAACGCTACTAAAAACATGCACAATTTGAGCATTATCAAATTCCCTCACACTTAAACTTTGCTTGCCATCAAGCAAATCTAAGAAAAGAAAAATTAAACTACATACCTAAATGACAAAACAAAAAAAAATTGAAAATATTTTTTGTGTTTTTCTCTCTCTCTCTCTCTCTCTTTTTTTTTAATTTTTTTTAATAACATAAACAAAAGATAAGTGAAAATGAGCGCAAACTCCCCCACACTTAAGGTTTTACTTGCCCTCAAGCAAATCTAGAAATTAAGAAAAATAAAACCCACATGGTGCATGAAATATGATTAATAAAAGTATGATGCAAATCTACCAAGTACAAGTACAAGATAAGATTCATCGTTTTAAGCTTTTATGGGTGAAAAACCGAGATGTTTGACAATACCCAATGGATTCTCTTGCTTGATAACATGGCTAAGCACCTCACAAAAAGGAATGGATGTATAATTCACTCAACACTCAATTTATTTAGAGATGGATAGTATTAAGGAATAGTACACTCATATTGCTCAGTCATGATCTAAATATTACCATAGGCTTCTACAAGAAACAAAACTCCACCGACGTGGCGTAAGCACCAAGTGTAAACATCTAAAGAGGGCTTTTATTAGGATTAGGCTAAAAGGGTTATCTGGCTTATGTTGAAATATTTCATACAAGAATATAATAGATCGCTGGCGCGAATTCTTGATTAAGTCAAACAACGGATGGTCACTAGAGTATACTTCGGATCGCTGGCGCGTTATTCACAGAACGGATGGTCACCAAAAATATGCACTAGATCGCTGGCGCGTCATTCGATCCTTCAAGAACCGGATGGTCACTAAAAATATTCACGCACTTCATATTTTTACAAAGCCAAAAGGAAAGGGATATGACATGGGAATATTTATGAAATTGGTTTTAAAAGAAAAATAAAGAAAATTAAAGTAAAGTCTAATACTCATGTTGCTAGTCACCGAACAAACCGCAAACCCGAAAATGATTATAGTTACTAACTTCTCTTCACATATCGATCACCAAATATATATATCACGTCTTAGCATATTGGCTAATCGATATCTCAAACATACTTCATCTTCATAATAATGTATCACATTGTCATCACATATATTTTTTTCTTCCATTTTTTTTCGATGACTTATTCTTTTTTTTTTTTTTTTTCATTCATTTTTTTTTCACATACATCACATCTCCCCTACACTTCGTATAAGCATACACCACAAAAATACAAATAAGAAGTTGGCCACCTTCATCTTTGTCGGAATGGCACACACAAATGGCAAAGTGCGGGTAACTCATAATCATCAAAAACTATCCAACATAGCAAGCAACTAGCAACCAACCATGTAGACATTGACAAGGGGTTAGGCTAAGGTTTAAAGGTGTAAAATATTTTTGTATTTTTATGGAAAAAATGAAAAGATTGGCTCGGAGGGTGTAACTAAGGTTATCTAGCGCTAACAAATGGGTCCATATAAAGGTGGTTAACTAACCGATGTGGTTAGCTAATATATCATTAGATGTAAAATGGAAGGCCATTTGGTTTTATTCCTAAGGTTGCCTCATACACTTATATCACACGAATGTGATCTTACTACGGTCTGGTAATGATTTACAAGTACAAGTTCTAGAATAAATAAAATCACCGGCACACTCATGGCAAAAGATTCAAGCATAAAAGATGTATGCTATTAATATGAAATAGGCTGAAATCCTCACAATTTAGTGGAAGGGCTATAAAATGCGCCAGCAAATGTTATCGATCCCAGAATGGATTGCAATATTAATCGGGACACATCTCAAGTTTTTCAAAATTACCGATTTCACCAGTGGGCTGATCCAGTTATTCTAATATATTATCCTATAAGCGCGAAAACAACTAGATCACAAGGGCAAACAAGTTCACAAAATTTTAAAAATTGGCCCAAAAATTTGGAAATTTAAAAACTAGTTTCGCTTTTCTTATAATATTTCCACCCCACACTTAAGTTAAGCACACAAAAGAAAAATAACTTAATGACTAAAAAAAATATTTGCGATTATATTATTACTACTATTACTACGAGAAAACTTTAAAAAATAAACTACATACGACTTTTTTTTTCTTTCCCTTTTTATTCTTTTTTAAAAAAAATTTAAACCAAACATGACTTATTCTTTTCCCACGAGTTCTCGGTAGCTCCATTGAAACGCACAAAGAAGCGGAGAAGCAGGTCAGCGCGAAGCATATTAAAAACCTAATTTCTTTAGGGAATTAGGGAGACCCGCCTTACACCTCTCACACAGTTTGTTTACAATGGGTGAGCCTTACTTTCGAGGGACTTAAAAAAATCAATTTATAAAATAATTTACCAACAAACAAACAAAGGAAAAATAACAATGAAACAAAATAAAGCAATTGTGAAAAATAAACTACGAATCATGTAAGATAGGGAAAATTGAAATAATAAGTCCAATAGAAACAAAACCTCCAGGGCCAAAGAAATCGCGATCAAACTCCATATGATAAGATGCTTGAGCACACTACACGAATTTGGTAGAGGTTTGAGGTCTTTTGGGGAAGATAAGTTTGTGAAAATTCGTCCTTAAGGGTGGAGGCTAGAATTTCACACAAGTTGGGATAGGATAGTTGGTGAAAATTCGTCCTTAAGGGTGGAGGCTTGAATTTCACACCTTCGGGGAAGGTAAGTTGAGAGAGGGATGGTGTAATAGGTGTAAATTCGTCCTTAAGGGTGGAGGCTCGAATTTCACACCTAGAGATGGAGTGGTGGGTTAAAGGGATGAGAAGGATGGAGAAGGGATGATGAAAACAAGCATAAATAAGTGTTATTTATACAACTCTCAAGTCTTGGAACACCCCGCCTTACAGACTACAATATTGTCCGCTTTGCCCGCAGGCTCACGGCTTTGTTTTTGTGGCCTCATTTGAAGACTTCCCGGCAGGTCACCCAAGCCAAGATTACTCTCACATGAAGACGCTTAACCGCCAGCTTCCTAAGAACTCCACCCGCAGTAGACCACAAAACGCTTTGTGTCATTGTAAGACGAATGTTATCTTATGAGCACAGCATCTCTCCAGACCACAACCGATGTGGGATTTGCCTAGGGTGTTACACTATCCTTCAAAACCCTAGCCATCGTAACACAATTATTCAGCTTGAGATAAGTGACTAAAGAATTAGCCTTGTAGCAGTAGCCATTGAATAACGAGCTCTTGGTTTAGACACCAAATCGGAAGTGTAAAATTCTGATTTGAAAGGCTTTGCAATTAATATCATCAAAACATGCCATCTTCCATTCAATGAGACTAGCTCCTCGTTTAGACACCAAATCGGAAGTGTAAAATTCTGCATAAGGGAGTCTTATTAAATTGTAGTTGTCGTGATGATTTTCAAGTAAGTGATTCTCCGTCTAGATATATGCGTACTATATTCTACATATACACATGTTGACACTGTTTGTCAGTCAATCACTTAAAAAATAGGGATAATGGTTATAAATTGTATAGAACTTGATATATATTGTATAAACAAGAGACTCAGCTAGCTTACAAGGTTAAGTTGGTTAGCATTATATCAAGGTCCTATTTTTAGTTGATATTTGCCTTTGATAATTTTAGCTCTTTCATAAGACTTTAGCAAGCTTGCAAGGTTAAGTTGGTTAGCATTAACCAAAAAGGGTCCAAAGTTCAAAACTTTCGACTTCTGTTTTCAATGGTGGGCCAATATTCATTTATAGGTTTTCATTTTCAGTTGATAATTTTAGCTCTTTCATATGACTTTAGCAAGCTTAATATGTTTATAAATTTTTATAGATTTTATATATTGAGTTATATAAAAGTTTCGTAGTAAAATATTAACACCTTCTTTTCTTTTCTTTTTTAATTTATTATTGATTATAAATTTTGATCATTTTAGTCTTTTTTAAAAACTCTTTAAACTCTGACTAAAGCATATAACTTTTTTACTTTTATTTACATATTGTTCAACTGGTGAATAAGGGTAAAACCGGTAAAGATGCGACAATGGATGTAGTTGAGAGCAACGTTGCAAAAATCGCTAGGCGGTAGCTAGGTGGTCGGGTAACGCCTAACGATTAATCGGTTAGGCGGAGATTAATCTGGGATTAATCCGGTTGGATTTTTTCTATATAAAATTATAAAATTTTGATACTATATGCTCGATTTGGCCGATCTAGCTATTTTTTTCAAATTTGGCAGATTTCTATCGGTAACTGTGTTGACCGATTTATCCGATTTGGCCGATTTATGCCCGATTTGGCCAATTTTTATCCGATTAATCGGTATGTTGACTGACTTTTTACCAAACCAATTAATAAGGCCGATTAGTGAAATTCGGGGCGATTAATCCCCGCCTAGCGATTGATCGCCAATTAATCAGCCGACTAGGCCGATTTTTGCAACACTGGTTGAGAGTGATAGTGATGTTGAGGATGTATACGACAAGACTGCTAATTTATGACTTTCTCATCAAAGCGAGGTGGTGGAGGTGCAATCGATGCATGGTTACTTGAGGATGAAGATATGACGTGTATGACGGTTATGAGAATGAAGACTTGGATCTAACTAAAGAGCAGTTGGGATTCTGTGACGAGTTAGACATTAATCTTCGAGGTCAATTTAGACGATACTTTATATTTAGTGTCTTTATGAGTTAAATGTAATCTAGTATTTAGTGGCTGATTTATTTTATAAAAGTTGAAGTGTCTTGTTATGTATGTTTTACCACCTATGTGATGTGGGCCCAAGTGTTGATGAACATAAAGGCTATTATATTTCTGGAGGCCCAAGATCTCGTGACAAAAAAGGCTTCACTTTCAACTACGAGACTCCGTTTTAGGCGAATGACCAGTCTCAACAATGTTCATTCAATATTCCACCATTTTGGACAGTTCCATAAAAAGAAACGATAAATTCTCTTACCAAAACATCATACTCATCCTCCTACTCATATATACTTGTCACACTTATTAATCCACTAATTTTTTCTCTTTGCATCCTTCAATAAACTTTATAAGTGTAACTATTTTGTGAGTAGACAAATGAGTAGGAGGTTTTGATACAATGATTTAACATTTCTCTTCCATAAACCTATTGTTGTTTGGCTGTATATGGCTTTGCATTTCCAACCTAGACCGGTCCTATTTATTAGGAGTCAATAATAATAAAAGTTCAACAAAGACGTCTAACAGGAAGAATGAGAGGACTACCAAAGACCCATGAGAAAGCTATTTATAAAATTGAAAACAGCAATAAGGAGAAACGACTAACAATTTGGATTTTTCTTCAAAAAGGTTGAAAATATGGATTGTATTATTTTATCAACCAGAGGAAAGTGGTACGCATGTTAACATAACTTAGAAAACTCTGATCAGGTATAAGAAAGTCTAGCATTCACACTAGTTGAAAAAGGATTATTAGGTTCAGTTAAAAATATTTTTAAAAACAGTTTTTGAACCGTCTTAATAAATGGCGTTCCAAAAGATTAGTTGTTTTTTAGTTCGGTTTTATAACCGTTCCTAAAATGTGATTAATTAAGTCACAATTGTTTTTACTCGTTCCTTAAAGTGGATTTGTTGTAGCGTTCCTTAAAATGGGTTTGTGTACGTCAATTTGCTTTCTAGAGCAAAATGCTATTTAACAATTGACCGGAGCAGATTGCTATTTGACAATCTACCACCAGAAATACATTATTAAACAATCACAACACAAAAAAGAAGTACGCAACAATTTCAATTTAAAAGCAACATATTACTAAATAATCAAAAAGGTCTAGCAATACAAAGAGGCACAAACCATCAAGAAACAAAAGATCCAAAAGATCCTATTTAAATGAAAACAAACATCCTACTTGATTTAAGACAAAGACTTGACACAAGCAACTAAAACCTTCAAACGACACACTAGAAAAACAAATAGAATACCATTACTCAACCTACTAAAGCGACCTGCCAACAATTATAAGTATTGCTGTTAAATTCAACAGGTATGTAAAGAAATATAAAGATTGACAAAAAGTATGTTACCTCAAGAGCTCGATTTCTTTGATGTTGCGCAGGAAGAGGGGTTGGGCGAGGTTCAAGGGCAGAAGAACCTTGGATGGCTAAATCTATTGTGTGTGAAGTATGATTAGTTTGTGTTTTAGCATTTTTGATTCTATCATAACCATGAGTTCTTTTTATATTAAGATTTATAACTGACATTTTAATGTATATCAATAAATAAAAAATCAGATTTATATGTTACAAATATTGATACGGTGGTTACACATTTTATCTCATTAAATCACTTATTTGATCATTAATATGACGGTTACAAGTTTTGAGGTTGCAAGTACTGATCAAGTTTTGAAATCATTTCATAATAAGCAAGTTTAGGAGTCTGGATTTTTAAGTCTTTCTAATTATAGAATTGTCCTAAATGCTTTATAATTTAGTAGAGATTACTCATTCTCTTATGAACCGATCCATAAAATATTGAACAAACTTTTTTTTTCCTTCATTCTTAATTAAACAACCGATCTATAAAATACTTTGATCCCACTTTTTGAATTTTTGGAGCACTTCACCTAAAAACCGTTACCGTTCCAATAAATGCATTCCATAAAATATGTCATGTTTATCTATAAGTGAGTTAGGATCAAGTAAGAAGATTACTTAAAATAAAAAGGAATAAGAAGAACTATAACCGCAAATCCGAGATGCACCGACCTAAATTAGATGCATCCCTATAATCTTAGATGCATTATAACGCACCATAGTGTGTTTTCTATGATAAATTTTAGTAGTGTCAATAAATTCAACTTTTTGCGTACATAGTGTGGCACCTCAGTATTAAATTTCATGATACCATTTAAAAAAATATGCGAACAACAGGATTTATCCATGCGTACCTAAGTAATCTATGAATTAATTTTCTAATTTGGAGGACGTAGAAATAAGCTTGTACAAATGTTTGACTACTTAGTTCAAAAAAAAAAAAAAATGTTTGACTACATTTTAATCATAGAGTAAATTTTAAATGGAATTGGAGTTTGACTTATTCAGCATTTATGAATTCTATTTTAAAGCCCTATAAAAGCACTCATCATGCATCCCTGCACATAATAACATCTTGAATCAAAACATAGCAATGGAACTCATAGCTTATTTCATGGAGAACACTCTCTTATCTTCTTTCTTTCTCATATTAACATCTTTCTTTCTTTGGTATATTACTAACAAATATTACAACACCAAGAAAAACCTCCCACCAGGGCCGCCACAATTGCCAATCATCGGCAATATTCACCAAATGGGAAAGAAACCTCATGTCTCCACCGCCATATTTGCTAAAAAATATGGTCCCCTCATCTCACTTCGCCTAGGTTCTCAACAACTCGTGGTCGCCTCCTCCTCAGATGCGGCCATGGAGATTCTCAAGACACAAGACCGTCATCTGTCTGGCCGAAACAGGCCTGATTCATTTCAAGTATATCCCACATACGATGGACTTGTTTGGGCACCTGATTGCAACGAACACTGAAAATATCTAAGAACCCTTTGTCGGGCAGAAATATTCTCTGCTAAAGCAATTCAAGCTCAGTCTGATTTGAGAAATGAAAAGTTGGCTCAGATGTTAGATTTCTTGAATATCACGGAAGGGAAAGTTGTGAAAATTGAAGATGTTGTTTTACTACATTATTTAATACTTTGAGCAACATTTTGTTTAGCAAAGATTTTCTTGATTTGAAAGGTGACCATACAACTGCTAATTGGTTGAAAACGGCACTCCAGAAGTTATTGGAAAATTCCATGATTCCAAATGTAAGTGATTTTTCCCCATAACTAGGGACTAGATCTTCAAGGATTAAAAAGGATAACCTCAAACATCTAAACCAGGTGTCTAGCTTTACAGGCGCCCTGATTAAAGAAAGGAGGATCGAAGGGTTTCTTTAAAAGAGACCAAGGATGTGGTAGTAGTAAAGAAAAAGATTTTTGGATCACTTACTTGATAATAATTTCACGGATATTCAAATCAACACCTTGGCTACAGTAAGTCTTTTGCAACCATCTCTATCGTTTAATCAAGTTACCATAACTAAAACTAGTTTCCTTTTTCATTCATTTTTAATCTAAAGAACATAAAACTCTTAGATTA
This sequence comes from Chrysanthemum lavandulifolium, assembly GCA_022545495.1. Lineage (NCBI taxonomy): Eukaryota > Viridiplantae > Streptophyta > Magnoliopsida > Asterales > Asteraceae > Chrysanthemum > Chrysanthemum lavandulifolium. The sequence continues at coordinate 285,858,361 of CM040243.1, read as the reverse complement.
CAAACAATCCACATTGATTTCACACAACAACTTTATTTTTGATTGCTTTAAAAAATTAGATAATATCAAACTAATTCATATAAAAACAATCGTATTCCCTTAATTTAATAGAAGTACCATAAAATCTGGTAAGATTTGATGTCTAAGATCCTGGGTTATCATACCTGAGAATTTTAAAGAATCATAATTTATAATTGTTCTTATTACTGTGGTATAGTATATGATAATGACTACGTGGATTAAAATTATATTAATTAAAAAAAAAAAAAAAAATGACAATAAGTTCAAATAGCATTAAAATTTGTAATGCTAAAAAACACATATATAAAAAACAAGCTAGAAGAGATTGGTTGTTTATGGTATATGATGCAAACTATTCTAATTATCTTACGTGTTGGAAAAATGAACTACGTGGAGTTCAAATAGCCACTTGAACAAGAATAGAAATGATTTTAACTTTAAAACATCATTGCATGCACCAGCCCCTCGCCAATTATTCATTGCGATTTTAACTTTAAAACATCATTGCATGCAGGAATTATTCGTCGCTGGTACAGATATCGTCGCCTCAACCATTGAATGGGCTATGGCGAGTTGTTAAAGAACAAAGAAATCATGAACAAAGTACATGAAGAGCTAAAAGTGAAATTAACTCTAACTCATCAATCATGAAATTGGACTTTTCTAAAGCGACTTAATTTAATGCCTTTATCAAAGAAACACTAAGATTGCACCCGGTTGTTCCTCTCCTAATTCCTCGACGTGCCATTGAGACTTGTGAAGTTATGGGATATATGATACCTCAAAATTCCCAAATATGGGTCAACATCTGGGCAATAGGTCGAGATCCAAACGTTTGGGATGAACCAAACATTTTTAAACCCGAAAGGTTTATAGGTTCCCACTTGAATTATACAGGCCATGACTTCGAGTTCACACCATTTGGAGGTGGTAGGAGAATGTGTCCTGTTTACCTCCGCATCGGGGTTTGGAAACTATATTAGCTTCTTTGATACTTGGATACGATTGGATCCTTCCACATGGTGAAGATCCAGCAAACCTCGACATGGATGAACATTTTGGGGTGACGTTGAAAAAAGAGAAACCTCTTGAACTTATATTTAAACGTAAAGAGTAATCATGTTCAATCGATTCAGTATTCGAAGTTTAGCATCTGCTACCGGTGAATTAATAATTAGCCTTCCCTTATCCCACAAGTTTTTCTTGCAGCGACTTGGACATCCGGGAAGTAAAGTATTATGTAGTCTTATTTCTAGTAATTCCATTGTTTGTAATAAAATAAAGCCTCCCGCGACTTGTCATGCTTGTCAGCTTTATAAACACGTGAGACTTCCCTTTTCTAGTTCTCAAACTATTGTTAGGTCTTGTTTTGATATTGTTCACTCATAATTGTGGATTTCCCCAATTTCGAATCTTACGAGTTATAAATATTATGTTTTGTTTTTGGATCATTATTCTCATTATTTTTGGGTTTATTTTTTGCTAAATAAATCGGATGTTTTGTCTAAATCTGTCTTGTTTCATGATTATGTCAACACTCAATTAAAGTGTGAAATCAAGTCCTTTTAATGTGACCATGGTGGTGAATTTGATAACCACGCCCTTCAAAAATTGTTTTCTTCTAAAGGCATCCAGTTTCATTTTTCATGCCCTAAGACGTCTCAACAAAATGGGAAGTATGAACGCATGATACGCACTATTAACAACCTTATCCGAACTCTTCTCTTTCAAGCTCATTTACCTTCACATTTTTAGGTTCAAGCCCTTAATATGGCTACTCTCATTTTAAATATTTTACCCTCTAGTGTTATTGCTAATGACGTTCCTCAAACCCGCTTGTTTGGCACCAAACCGGATTACATAATTTTACGTGTCTTTGGCTGCTTATGTTTCCCAAATATCTATGCCAACAATAAACTTCAGCCACGTGCTACACCTTCAATCTTTTTGGGATACCCGTCCAATTATCGTGGATATCGGTGTCTTGATTTGAACACCGATAAAAATATTCTCTCACACATGTTACCTTTGATGAAACCATTTTTCTGTTTGGATCGATGACATCCACCTCACCACCCTCCTATACTTTTTTGGACACTCCTAACCTAATGCATATCATTCTTCGCACCTCAAAAGCTAATCAACCCAATCATACGGTTTCTCATACCACTAATACTCCCACTACTATGGAACAACAAGCACCCAAGTCTCCTTTACATTCCACAACACCGCTCGGACCCCAACAGGGCCATAACACTCCACTAGTTACACCACTTGGACCTTTGTCTCAAACAACAGCCCAATAGGCCCACTCCACATCATCTGTTACACCGCCTGGACACACACTACGCCAAACATCTTCATAACCCAAACCTTGTTTTTGCTTCACCCCATGGTTACTCGTTTTCGTGTCGGGTCTAATCGCCCTCCCGATCATCTTAATATAAATGTTACCACTAGGGGTGTTAGTCGGGTCGGGTTGGTGAGGTTCGGATCAATTCAGGTCTAAGCTAAAAAAATACCCGAACCCGAGTCTATTTAGAACCTTGGTTAGTCGGGTTCGGGTCTATTCGGGTCTGGTTCTAAACAGAGTCGAGTTCGGGTATGTTTCTTTAGCCTCGACCCGAACTCGACCAATCCGACATGACTAACACCCCTAGTTACCACTATTTATCCTTTACCTAAGTCGTATAATGAATCATTTCTTGACTCTAATTGGAAACTTGCTATGCGTGAGGAATATAATGCACTTATTAAAAATAATACTTGGATAATTGTTCCGCAACCCACGAATGCCAACGTTGTTCGTTTGATGTGGTTATTTTGGCACAAGTATTTCGCAGATGGTACTCTTAGTCATCACAAGGCTTGCCTTGTGGCGAATGGCAGCACACAGGTTTCTGGTATTGATGTTGATGAGACCTTTAGTCCGGGAGTTAAATCGGCCACCATTTGGACTGTTTTTAGCCTTTCCGTTTCTTGACATTGGCATGTTCATCAGCTGGATTTCAAGAATTCACTTTGGCATGGAAACTTATCAGCGACGGTTTATATGCATTAGCCTCCAGGCTTTCAAGACATATAGCATCCTAGTCATGGTTTTTTACTGTAACGATCTCTTTATGGTCTTAAGCAAGCTCATAGGGCTTGGTTTCAACGTTTTGCTGCTTATACTACACGCGTTGGTTTTTGTCATACTCGTTGTGACTCATCTTTATTTATACACAGATAGGTGACTGACATTGTTTATTTGCTTCTATATGTTGATGGCATTATCTTGACTGCTGATAACATCAAATAGTCCTGAATATTAAGTGTCAATTTCCCCCGATAATGTTCGTTATTTATATCATTTATATGGATTTACGCTTGTTTTCCATTATTTTCCACTTTCAGGTAAATTACGAGCATTGGAGCTAAAGAGACGCGGAAATGAAAACATTACTAAAGATTTATCACAAGATGCCTATTTTGAAGAAGTTACGGCGTAACTCGTCTCTCACATTACGCGTAACTATTGCGTGACCCGAAGTCCAACTTATCAAGAGGTTACGGCGTAACTCTTCCCAAAGGTTACGACGTAACTCCATTAGGTCAAAAGAGGTTCCATGTCACCGATACTTACGTCAGAATTCATGCATCACTTACGACGTAACCAAGTTTATTGAAGACTACGGCGTAACTTACGACGTAACCACTTATAAGGTTCTGTAACCAGCGTATCTAGTGCATTTATGAAGAAATAGAAGGTTACGACGTAACTCCTCTATTGGTTACACAGTAACCCACACCGCCTATAAATAGCCCACTAATTCCAAAGATTTCAAAGCATCTCATTCCACACACAACACTGAGAACGTGGGAAAAAGCTCAAGGCGGTCTAGGGAGCATACGGAGTCGTTTCCAAGGAGAAGTCTCACCATTACGATAAGCTTTAGCGTTTATTATTTATTTTACTTTCAATTCATGTATTTCGTACCTTTGAATATTGAATTGATTTGCATGATTAATATGAGCGGCTAAGCACCCTTTGGTGCTAGCCTAGTTATGATTCCTTAATTGTTTTGTTTATGCTTACCTTTACTTCCGTATAATTATTTCTAAGTGTATGCATGCATAGTTCTTTGGTAGTCACCCTTGGTTCGGTAGTTTTGAATGGCGATAGAGGCCAATTGCCTAGAGATATGACCAACCCACCATAGGTGAGCGGACCGAGACGGAAGGGTAAGATATGACCAACCGACGACCCTTTCTACTTGTGCGATTTGACCAACTCGATCACCTATCGCTTGGATGAATTTAAGAATTGGGGTGTAGTGTCTAAGTTCCTAACGGCCGAGCACTCACTATTTAGAATCTAGCATGTAGCGGTACTTAATGACTCGGCTTAGGGACCAGAACAACAGGACTTATGACGGTGTGCCTGATTTCTCGTGGTGGCATCTTTGTCGATAGGTTAGGGTGACTTGACCAAATGTTGTCCTCTCGAATTTGACCCCACCAAGTAATTGGAAGTAGGTAGACGAGATATAACTAGCTAGGAGGATTGACTAGGTTAGCACCACTATTCCTCTATTGATTTCCTTTTACCATTTATCCGCTTTTATTTTATATTCGCATTAGAAGTTTAATTAATTAAACTCCTATCAAAACCATTATTATTCTACAATTAGACTTAGTAATAATCCGACACATAGCTCTTGGGACGACCTTGGCTTTACCATTTACTACACTACACACGACCGGTACACCGCCTGTTAGTGCATTAGGGTAGACCATAGGTATAGTGAGACACTATAAATATTAAGACCGTCAAGAAACCGCATCAAGTTTTTGGCGCCACGGGAGCTATTTTAGGATTTCATATTAAGTTTGTTTTAATTTTATTTCGATAATGTCGATACAAGACTCATGACTCGAGGCCCTTTCGCTACCCCATTTGTTGACCCGAGAAGCAATTTCGAAAAGGAAGATCTATTCTCCGGTTCCTATTCACAACATCTTCTCATTTTACGAGTTAGACCAATGGACATGTAACCGCAGGTCATCAATGAAAATAATATCGATGACCTAACTATGGAGCAAGATTTGGACGCACCAAACGATAATCGCCAACGAAGCTTCACTCGTGGTTCTCCTACCGAAAAATACTCCATCCTAGATCATATTATTCGAGAGCTACATGAGCTTAAGTTTTCGAGACGAAGATGAGGACGCTCAGGATCACGTAGATGAAGTTCTCCACTTATCCTCTCTTTTCAACGCCGTGGGTACTCCAAGTTATTCACCACCGCAAGGATTTTTCCTATGACTCTCACCGAACAAAGAAAAGATGGTATAACAAACTTCCTAGTGAAAGTAAAAAGCATGGGGAAAACTAAGAAAGGAGTTCGTCCAACAATTTTGCCCTCCTTAAAAATGGCTAAGCTTCGGAAAATCTATCAATTGCTCAGATTGGAGAAGAAACGTTGTACCAAGCATGGGAAAGATTTAATGAGCTTCTATCGATGCCCTACTCATGATTTAAACAAACATCGATCGTATCACGTCTTCTATCGGGGATTAATACGAACACGAGAACTCATCGATTCACCAAGACCTATTCCTAGCATGACTCGGTCGCCTTGGAATGTATTCATTGATTTCGAACATTGCTACAAGTGGCACATGGATACAGGATACGACCGAGAGATAACTTCGATCATAAGGTAATGAAGACAATAACGAAGCAAGAATACAATTACGGGAAATTTTGAAAACGAAGGTTGGAAAGAGAAGTCAAGCATGTAGGGTTGAGAAGGTTAAAAGTGTATTTGAGACCAATACCGAACAATCTTGAGAAAAGATTCTTGACCACATCAAAGAATCAAGAGAGCGCGATGATAGAATAGAAAAATGATGAAAGCATTCGTGGATAATACGCTCTTCTATTAAAATTCACGATGAAAGGATAAAGAGATTAGAGAGAAGTGTTAGTTCATGTTCGAAGCCATCTCGATTACTAATGACTCGGGAGGAAGAAGTTGTCCACATCAGAAACTATCCTCAAGAACCTTTGACCTTTTCGAGATAAGGTTAAGCGACGAATCGAGATGGAAAGACAATCACTTTGGACCAAACTTTGTTGGTAAACCCTCCTACTAATGATTCTCGATCGTCATGATATTGCACGGGAATTAAGCTATAATGAGACTATTCGCCTCAACGAAAGATGCTCAGCGGTTTTGAGGAACGAGCAACCACAAAAGGAAAAAGATCCAGGATGCTTTACTCTACCTTGCTATATCGGGAGCCTAAACATGTGTAACGCCCTGGTAGATCTTGGAGCTAGTATTAGCATAATGCCTCGTTCGATGTTTTTTGCGTATGGGAATTGGTAACTTAAAACCGGCCAAGATGAAAATTGAAATGGCTGATCGATCCATGCAATCGCCATTAGGAATTGTTGAAAATGTGTTGGTGAAGATTAAGAGATTCTTTTTCCCAGTTGATTTTGTGATTCTTGACATTCCGGAAGACAACAGGATTCCAGTCATTTTAGGAAGACCCATGCTCGCCACTGCTCACACTAAGGTAGATGTCTTTGCCGGAAAATTGACTCTTGAAGCAAATGGAGAAATCGCCACTTTCGGACCTAATGAACATTTGTCTACTCCAGAGAAGGTGTATGCAATTGACCTAGTAGGGAATTTTGGTGAAGCGTTAGAAAATTTTCTTAGCGACCCCCAGCGGATCTTGGAGAGATTGACCCGGGGAAGGATTTTGATGTTTTCGTGAATTTTGAGGAAGAGGATAACTTAGGATTAAATCAAGACCTCTCAAGTGATGTCGAGATGACCCATTGGCAAGATAACTCTGAAAAACATTCTTGCAATCGGACCAACCACAATTTTATGAAATGGGGCACGATCCATCATAGGAATCCTATTATCCGAAAATCTCATGCAAAATCGGGTTCATTGATTTTCACCCATTTATCGACACGATTCCCGATCAACATTATCTCCGAGGAATGCTACAACCAGGTTATGGAAAAGGAGCTTGATTACAAAGGAAATAACTTCTTTGGGATAGCAACAAACATACGAGTTTTTGTAGGAACTCACCGTTTCTAGTCGACTTTGTGGTTTTGGATGATGTTAGCGAGTTCGTGTCGGATAAATTTGGCCGGGTAATTTTCGAAAACCCTTCAAAGAAATATATGGGCTTGATAAAAGCGAGAAGGAAGGATTGGTTTGGTTAAAGATTGGCGATGATAAACTGTTTTCAAAATGCCAAGGACTATCAAAATTTTTAAAAATTGGACTAAAAAACAGTTAAGTTATGCCCGGCCGCTGCTTGGTATTAGTGAAGAAGATAAAGCCAAAGGTTTTGATCACCCCTACCAAAAGATCAAATTTTTTTACTTAGGGTGTTTAGAACTTGGAGAAGGATACAAACGGGATGAGAATTTGATCACCGGCTTCAACATGAAGATTGCCCACCACGAGATGACGAACAAGCACCGGTAGCCCGCAGCCTCGAGTCTAACTTAAAGATCAGAATAAAGAAAAGTGCTCTTCGGGAGACAACCCGAATTATCCCTTTCTTTTGTTTTTATTTCCTTTCTTGGGTTTTGTGTTTTCTAACCATTTTTGCAAGAGACAAAGAAGTAATTCTCGCTGCGCTTGTCGATTCGAATAGAGTTACTGGCGTAACTCATCTTGGTGATTACGCCATAACCAATATTTTAGCGGCAGAATTCTTTATGCATTACCAATTACGGTAATACCATCTCGATGGTTACGCCAGTAACTACTCGCTTCACAAATCATACCAGTTTTGCCGATTCACGGCGTAACTCCCTAATAGGAGTTACGACGTAACCTCATCTCATCTTTAATTCTTTCATTTTAAAACACAAGAACCTTGTATTAGTTTTAAATGAACTTTGTGGTGTGTTCCTCAAACCCTCACGAGACTTTACTCATCCACTTGGGACACCAAGTGGTTTAAAAGGTTTGTTGCATTCGCTAAATGCAACCGTGATTCCTACGAAAGTGAGTTAGGTTGTTTTTTATTTCATTTTATTTTCTTTTTAGAATTATGCTTGTCGGTATTGTGATTTCAGGGATTGAAGTTTGTTCATGACGCTTAAATGAAGGCACGATTCTTTCTCGTGGGCCTTCTTCTTTTTGGAGAAAATTTCAGGGAAGTTCTCGCTCTAATTCTACCTTTCTCTTCACCTTTATTTTAATGCCTAGTACAAAGGGACTTTGTACAATTCAAGTGGGGGAAAGGAGAATTATCTCTTGAACTTTATTTAGCCTCATTTTTCTAGTTTATTTTGAAAAATTATGCCATTTTGAAAATTTTGACATGTTTTTCCGAACCTAACTAGATTAGACCTTAGCTGCACATACAACCCTTGACATTACATGGTGAGATTAGCCTTATCCGTTTCCAATATTTTACCCCAAATCCACCAAATTATGAGTGTGGGTAGCTTGTAAACTTTAGAACTTGGCCTTTGCATCATTTCGAGACCATATACGAGGTATGTTGAGTTAGTTCGATGTATTTGGACTTTTCGCTTTTAGAAGGCAATATTATAGGATTATCACCCAAACACCTACCATTGTGAGTCTATCGATTAGTCACCTCGACTTTTCGACCCCCATGTGAAACCCTTTTGTTTCACTCCCTTTAGTGCAAGATACCCTAGATACACCCTTCGAGCCATTCATTTCATTTTTTCAACCCAATATATTGTTTCACACCCTTACACCTTAGCCTACCCTCGTAGTCTTTATTTGTAATTGGGAAGTCATCATTTGCCTAAGTTCAAGGTTCGAGTGGAAAGGTTTGGAAATCACGCTTTCATCGACAACATTTATGAAGATCATTGAAGACCCCCCGAATTCCCATTGTTCATCTCAAGTGGGGGGATATTATGTTATTATGTTATGAAAAAAAATGATGATTCGAAAAAAAAAAGTTTGATTGAGTTATGATATTGTAAAGTGTGATATTATAAGCACTATTGTATGAGCTTTATTGATTAGTATCGAGGAGGCCACCTCGGTCACATTAGAAGATTGGAGTTGGAGTTATACCAACTGAAGAAGAAAAGGTAGTGTGCCCATCACGACGTCCTCTAATGACGCATCTACCTTGCATTTCATGATCCGGTCTCTAGACTTCTAAGCTTGAACTTTGGGCGGACGGTAAGTGGTGATGACTTAGTTATAGATTTAGACTACCTACTTGTTTTTCATTTTACATCAATTATATATCCGATGTATTATCCTACCCTTTAGTCATGAAGCGTGTCTAGGTGATGCAATGAGCAATCTTTGGTGTCTTGGCCATGGATTTGGTCATGTATCATTGATTTTGTCCACTTCGCCGTGACATGTTAGTAATGACGAGTCACCCTTAACCTTTGTCGTGTCACCCATATTGCCTTCGAGAATTGTTTAGCCCTTAACTCTAGTGGTGGAGATTTGTGTAACCACCAAGCTTATGATAGAATACATGCTATGATGTATGCGATTGGTGATCACCCGAAATTGACACTTAGAATAGTTGAGAGATTTGAGTGTTTGTTCCCTTTCGTGAGGTGTTCGGCTTTGTTTTATTCTAGCATAAGGGATTTGTAAACTCATATTTCCGGTTTTGGGAGATATCTTTTAGGAATCTATCTAATAAGGTCTACTTGAGGGCAAGTAGAGTTCAGTGGGGGATATTTGATAACATCAAATAGTCACGAATATTAAGTGTCAATTTTCCCGATAATGCTCGTTATTTATATCATTTATATGGATTTACGCTTGTTTTCCATTGTTTTCCACTTTCGGGTAAATTACGAGCATTGGAGCTAAAGAGACGCGGAAATGGAAACATTACTAAAGATTTATCACAAGATGCCTATTTTGAAGAAGTTACTGGCGTAACTCGCTCTCACATTAGTCGTAACTATTGCGTGACCCGAAGTTCAACTTATCAAGAGGTTACGGCGTAACTCTTCCCAAAGGTTCTGACGTAACTCTATTAGGTCAAAAGAGGTTCCACGCGCGATACTTACGCCATAACCATCGCATCACTTACGACGTAACCAAGTTTATTGAAGACTACGGCGTAACCACTTATAAGGTTACGCCGTAACTAGCGATATAGTGCATTTACGAAGAAATAGAAGGTTACGGTAATTCCTCTATTGGTTACGCCGTAACCCGGACACAGCCTATAAATACCCGCAATTCCAAATTTCAAAGCATCCCATTCCACACACAACACTTTGAGAACGTGGGAAAAGCTCAAGGCAGGTCTAGGGAGCATCTGAGTCGTTTCCAGGATAAGTCACACCATTACGATAAGCTTTAGCGTTTATTATTTATTTTAATTTCAATTCATGTATTTCTTACCTTTGAATATTGAATTGATTTGCATGATTAATATGAGCGCTAAGCACCCTTTGGTGCTAGCCTAGTTATGATTCCTTAATTGTTTTGTTTGCGTTTACCTTTTTTGCATAATTATTTCTAAGTGTATGCATGCATAGTTCTTTAGTAGTTACCCTTGGTTCGGTAGTTTTGAATGGCGATAGAGGCCAATTGCCTAGGAGATATGACCAACCCACCCTAGGTGAGCGGATCGAGACAGGAAGGGTAAGATATGACCAACCGGCGACCCTTTCTACTTGTGCGATTTGACCAACCGATCACCTATCGTTTGGATGAACTTAAGAATTGGAGAGTGTAGTGTCTAAGTTCCTAACGCCGGGCACTCACTATTTAGAATCTAGCATGTAGCGGTACTTAATGACTCGGCTTAGGAGACCGGGAACAACATGACTTATGACGGTGCTTTGATTTCTCTGTGGTGGCATCTTTGTTTGATAGGTTAGGCTAATTGACCAAATGATGTCCTCTCGAATTTGACCCCACCAAGTAATTGGAAGTAGGTAGACGTAGACATAACTAGCTAGGAGGATTGACTAGGTTAGCACCACTATTCTCTATTGATTTCCTTTTACCATTTATCCGCTTTTATTTTAAATTCGCATTAGTAGTTTAATTAATTAAATCCTATCAAAACCATTATTATTCGTGACAATTAGACTTAGTAATAATCCACACACATAGCTCTTGGGACGACCTCGCTTTACCATTTACTACACTACACACGACCGGGTACACTGCCCATTCTCGCATTAGGGTAGACCATAGGTATAGCGAGACACTATAAATATTAAGACACGTCAAGAAAACTCGCATCAACTGCCTCTTTTACAGTTTTATTTCATGGGATTCTTACTTCTCTACATCAGGAGTTTTCTATGACTGACCTGGGATCCCTTAATTATTTCCTTGGCATTTCTGTGACGCGTAGCACATTTGGGATGTTTTTGTCTCAGCGCAAGTATCCAGCTGAGATTCTTGAGCAGGCTCATATGGTTTGTTGCAATCCGTGTCGAACAACTATTGATACTAAATCTAAGCTAGGGTCAGATCGAGATCTGCTTTCTGATCCCACTTTAAATCGTAGCCTTGCGGGGGCTCTTCAGTACCTTACTTTTACTCATCTTGATATATCTTATGATGTGTAGCATGTTTGTTTATATATGCATGATCCAAGGGATCCTTATTTTTCTGCTCTCAAAAGGATTTTGTGGTATATTTGGGGTACTAGACGGGTTACCCTACTACTCGTCGTTTGACGTCGGGATATTGTATATTTTTTTGCAACAATTTACTTTCATGGTCTTCCAAGCGGCATGTTACTCTCTCCCGGTCTAGTGTCGAGGCTAAGTATAGGGGTGTTGCTAATGCGGTTGCTAAGACTTGCTTGTTATGGAATTTGTTACAGGAACTTCATACACCTTTTTTCTCGGCTACATTAGTCTATTGTGATAATGTTAGTGCAGTTTACATGTCCTCCAACCCTGTTCAGTATCAACGTACGAAACATATTGAGATTGATATTCACTTTGTTCATGATTTGGTTGCTACTAGTCAGGTTCAGGTTCTTCATGTGCCTTCACATTATCAGTTTGCGTATATCTTCACTAAGAGCTTACCAACTGCGTTATTTGATGAGTTCCTTTCCAGTTTGAGTGTTTGTTCTTCTCCTGCTCTAACTATGGGGGAGGGGGGCTGTTAGACTATTATTATTCAGACGTTATATTTTATTGGCTTAGCCCATGTTTAGTTGTTTCTAGAATAATGCTAAGTTAATTATATTTGTATTTGATAATTAATGGAATGCAAGCAAATCATTATTCCAACTTATAATGAAATTAAACACATGTAAATGATTGTAAATGCAAACATAGACATAGCACATACATAAACAACAACACCTATCTCACATTCTAACTCAACACTTAGAAATCCATCATGCCCTTAAGCTTCTCAATAAACAAATCCTTATTACGAGCATTTAGTTCCAATTCAGCTGCCATTATCCGCATTTGCATAACTTTTTGATCATCTTTCGCCTGAACCTGCCTTAGATACTCTGTCGTTTTCTGCACCACAATATTACCCACAATTTCCAGCTCCTCAATGAAAATAGCTCTCTCCCGAGTCACACCAAGCAATCTTCCAGCCACTACATTCACGCGCCATTTGAATATCTTCAAGTGTAGGTTGATGAAAATAAAAAAATCAACATAGATGTCCAGTTATTAGAATTAGCAGCAACTCTAGCTCATCACATATAGGACGCCTTGATATTGTGTTTCGTTGATTCTTTTTCAAAAGTTAAGAGCTGAGTTGTGAAAACAAAGCTACTCCTGAGCTCTGTTAAATACACAAACCAGCCACAAAAAACAAGTCACATGCTTATCTTTTGGAGGCATAAAAACAAAATACACAAATCTTCTAATTCAAAAAACACCACTATTTGAAGTTGAAAAAAGACATTGGTCAATTCAGCTAAAAACAAAATTGCCAGATACTTTAGAGTTTTTTCGATTCCTTTTGGATTCACATATAAAAAATAAAGAAACCTACCTCGTATTGACTACCTCGTATTGAAGATATGTCTCGTGGAAAAATAAGATCTTGAATTGATACAATTACTCACGAATTTAAGTGAAAATCTTGAATAAAAGTATTCGATCATGATTGGAAAAATTAAAATGAAGAAAATGATACATAGTTGTTTAAGAAAAAGAAGATAAATGGAGCGAATTAAAAAGAAAAGAAAAAAAGAAAAAAAAAAGTGAGAGAGAGAGAAGCAAAAACACGTGTCGAAAGCTTGTGGATTTTTTATAATTTTTACTGTTATATCACTTTTTATCTGAGCACTTACCATTCTACAACAGTGATCACGCACGACCTTGATTTTACCTGTCACATAAGTTTTCTCTCTCCATCGACCTTCAGACGACCTAGTATCCACAGCACTGACCTTCTTAATTTTTTATTATAATTATTTTTTTAAATAAAACAACAAAGTATTATATAGTTTAAATGTAAGAAAGTTAAAACTATAAGGTAGAATTGAAAATTTTAAAAACACAAGACACCTTCATCTTCCTCTGGTGCCACCTGCAAAAAAAGAGGAAAAAAACGCAAAACACAAATACATACATCGATACATAAACACATACAAAAAACACAAACACAAACCTATTTAAAAGGTGATTAAAAGGGGAGTTTTTGTTTTTTTTAGTAAAGAGTCAGTCAAAAATTCGATCGAGTGTTGCAATTTTTCCTTCGACGAACATGGACGACCGGAGCTCCACAATGGTGTGACCATGGATGAACGAACCCAAGTCCAACAACCTCCATTGTGCATAGCCTAACGGTTAAGGTCGTCCCATTAATTTATGAAAATTTTGAGGGTCCCGGACGAAATTAAATAATGAGCCCTTTCAATAATGAATGTTATATATAAAGTGTTACCGTTTATAACATATAATCCAATTAGTTATCTAAACGTTCTAATATATTACTCATTTAAGATATTTTCTCATCTAAATATCTTTTTCTTCATGAAAAATATGTGTACACATGCATATAATTATTAACGGGATAAATTTTGGAGCCCGTAAAATTTTGAGGCCCTGAGTAATAGCTGAGTAATAGCTCACCTTACACGCCCTCAAAGATGGCCTTGATAGCGGTTATAAACTGTATCGAACTTGATCTATATTGTATAAAAAAAGAATACCTTAATAAAAACTAAAAAGAATTTAAATTCAACCATAACTTGAATTCGTCATATTAAAATGGGGCAGTTTATATGGACCCCCTGTAGGGGTTTTCAATCATTGCACGCATTGAAGAGTTGTATTGTGTGCATCACAGTGTTGTACTATATGCTTCGCGGGTTGTATGTTTGATTTATAAGAGGGTTTGTATAAAACGACCCTATTAAAATATAGCATTGATCATGCAAAATAACATAAACTATCCGAATGAAACAAGATATCCCTCTTTTGATGTGTAATGGGTGTACAATGAAATAATAGGTGTTTAAACTTTGTTTATGGTGTATTTGGCATGAAGCATTATGAAACGTTTTGGCGTATTTAGCATTAAACATTTAGCGTTATTAGCAATGTTGCAAAAATCGTGAATCGGTAGTCGGACGGTCGACCACCCTGTAGCGAGTAGTCAGTCAAGTCGGGATTAATCGGTGATTAATCGGATTGGTATTTCCTGCAAATTTTTGGTATTTCTGGAGACCAAACTAAAAATCTTAACCGATTCCAAGCCTAATATGTTTCCAAACCTCAATAAAAGGCTCAAATTTTGATTATGATACACATTGTGCGTTATAAATGAAATATACGATCCCCAAATTAAGTAGAATGCCTAAACTATTTTTTTTAAATGACCGTTTTGACCGATTTGGTCGATTCAGCCGATTTTTTGACTGCTTAGTGTTGATTTTTTCCCTAGGCCGATTTTTCGACCGATTTTCAAAAATCGACAAGGTACTCGGCCGATTAACGATTATTCGACGATTAATCGGCCGAGTTGACCGATTTTTGCAACATTGCTTATTGGTATAAAGCTTGTTTGACAGCAAACGATAACCTCATTTACAAATTATACAAATGCTAATTTTTCCACCGCTCTTCATAAAAGCATTCTAGAGCGGTAGAAATTATAAATTACTTAATATAGTTTACTCTCTTGTTAAAAATTCTAGTTGAACGTTATCACACCGTAGTCAAACATCATGTTCAGGGACGGAGCCAGGATCAAATATGACTAGGTGCACAAAGTTTTTTGTACCGTAATACTGGAAACACATTTCGAAGGACCGGATGCATTTAAGATGCATTTAACAAAAATCAATATTTTTTTCAAAAATTAACACTATATCAAAAACATTCATGAAGTTCCCGAGCACCCGTCCCTGATCATGTTTCCATAATCTTCTTCATTGCATATCAGAACACGCCTTTCAAAAAAAAAAAAAAATGGCATATCAGAACACGTGATTACCTTTTTTTAAAATTTATCGCTATTTTCCGTTTGGTGCTTGTCTATTAAAATATATATATTTTATTTTATAAATGAAAATGGGAATGGGACAAAGATATAAGCATACGTCAATTGCATACTTCGAAGTTCGAAACACCATATTTCTCCCACCTAAAATACATTATAAAAATTCTATAAAAACGAAAGGGCAAACTTATTATTTATTGCTAATAGGGTGCTCGCACATTACAGTGACATATAACATGTAATCAAAATTTTAGAGAACAATATTATTGGATTATATGTTTTTCGTAATAATAACTTTACGTATGACGAGAATTTTAAAGAATAACTTTATCGCAAACTATCTCATATTAGAATGGTAGAGTACTCGTGCACCACGATGCAATGACGATACGAACACGATAGCCGGTAGTATTACAAAGTTGTGATAATTGACGTTGAAAGTTACTTGCTAGTTAGTATAGGTCAAATTTTTATCTAATAAGCTTAGTACGATTATCGGGAGTTGTGTTAGTTTTGAACAATCGGCTTTCATAAAAGATAGGAATATCCTAGTTGGTCCCTTAGTCTTGAATGAATGCATGGCAAGGTATCGTAAGAGGAAAAAAGCTTTTATGGTTTTTAAAGTTGATTTTGAGAAGGCATTTGACTCGCTGAGATGGGATTATCTTGATGTGATTATGGATAAGTTAGGTTTTGAGTCTCAAATGGCGTATGTGGATTTCTGGATGCTTAAAGAATTCTAGGGATTCTATTTTGGTTAATGGCTCGCTTACATATGAGTTCGAGATGTTAAAGAGCCTTAGGCAAGGGGATCCTATGTCTCCCTTCCTTTTTATTCTTGCTATGGAAGAGTTACATGCTATGGTTTCTAAGGCAGTGACTACGGGTTTGTTTAAAGGTGCTTCCATAGGTCGCGTTAGTACAAATGTTTGCCATTTATTATATGCTGATGATGCTATATTTGTAGGCGAGTAGTCTCATTTCAATGCGTACAATCTGATATGTTTGCTTCGCTGTTTCTTTATATGGTGTCTGGCCTGAAAATTAATGTGCATAAAAGAAAAACTTTAGGTGTTAATGTTCCTGATGAGGAAGTTTCTAACATGGCACTAATTCTTGGATGTGGGGTTGCAAAGCTGCTTATGATGTATTTAGGCATGCCTGTTGGATGCAACATGAGGCGATGTGACAATTGGAAGCATGTTGCTCAAAAGTTCGAATCAAAGATGTCTCGGTGGAAAACAAAATTATTATCAGTTGGAGGGCGTTTGTCTCTAATTAAGGTTGTTCTAGGTAATCTTCCTACTTATTATATGTTGTTGTATTTGATGTCCATGACTTTGCAGAAGCGTTTAAAGTCCATGCGTAATAGATTTTTCATAGGAGGAGATTTAGATGATAAAAAGATTACATGGGTTAAGTGGAAAACTTGTTTAGCTAGTAAGGCTATGGGTGGTCTTGGTATTGGAAGTATTTTTGCATTAAATGCAGCATTGCATTTCAAATATTTTTGGGAAAAAGGTCAAAGACCCGGTAAATATATTACTCCAAAAAACGATTAAGTACAAAGGATATGGGTGAATCCCATATCTCAGCCCGTTACATAGGCGAAAAGCTTACATAACAAGATACTTCCTATTCTTTATAAGAAAATAAACCACTACTCAAGATATAACATAAGACTTCTATGGAGATAAATCACTTCCTACCAAGGCCTTGGAGCTTGATACCATACATGTCATAATAGGCATCCAAAGTTCCTGGAAGATGGTAAACCTAATCCGCATAGTTATCATAATCATAGTCATCTTCGCGATCATGACCACCACCAAATAGATTACTCGTCTCATCAAAGGTGTTCACAACCTCCTCATCATCACTATCAGAATCCACAATCTCTCCCACCTTAGAGAATGAGTTAACCCTCTTAGTAAAAGAAGTAGCCGGGAACTCCTTGTTATTACCCTTATAATCAACATTTTTAATAGGATTACCATTATCATCAACAAGAGTAGCTTTCCCATCAATAAGAAGCCTTTCAAATTCCCCAATTTTTTCAACAATAGGGGTAGGATCTTGTGATACATTACCTGTCTCGAGAGACCCAACCTCCTTTGCTTCCATTGTATTACCAGACACCTCTACATCAGTAGGATTGCCACATTCATCAGAATCGATCGTATTTAGTGCAACAAAAGGATTAGATGTAGCAATATTCGTCCCACTCGTACTAGCCACATCAATGGCTATCTTCTTCGCACTATCCACCTTCTTGGGTTTAGGAGAAGGTGCTTTAGGTTGATACCTAAATTTAGGACCCACTTTAGTAACACCTCCCTTACCTGGCACATTTTGACCACCCTTCCTACCCTTATTCTTGTTAGTGACAGTTTGATAACCATCATTAACAGTCTGTTTAGGCTGAGTAGAAAGTGGAACAGATTTAGGACTATCAATCAGCGTATGACCAAACAATTTACATGTATCACACCGAGGCGGTTTCCATTCGTATTCCACCCGAATCTTTTCAATAGTAGATCCTGTCCCATCAAGTAATGGTATCTCAACAGTGATGTTATCCCTAAGAACCTGATCTGCCTTAACTTCAATCAAGCACCTAGCAAAACTACTTCGACCCCATGATTCCAAGCACATTTGACTAGTATAAGAATCTAAATTTTTTGGCGTACCAATCAGTGTAGCAAGGAGACTGAGACCATCATCAGAAAACATAGCAAGGGGCACATCATGGAATTTAACCCATACCGGAATATTAGTCAAATCCTCTTTAAGCAGATTTGTATTCAAAGTCCACGTTTTAAGAATAATTGGCACATTCCTAATCATCCACGGTCCGTTCTCAAGCACATCATCAACACCTTTACGAGTGGAAAACTTAAAGAACCCCTTCGCATTCATCATAACCTTTTGAATACCATACTTGGCCCATGTATTACGAACGTAATAATCAACAACCGGAAAGGCAATACGTTTACCAAGGAAATAACCATAAAGGGTATTCTCAAATTTAGAGTTTACCTCCTCAACGACTTTCATAGGAATGGAGAGATCCACCCCGTTAGACTTTTTACTACACTCCAAACTATGAAAATTTGATTTGCGCTTCGTCGAATCAATTGACGTATCACCATTACCATTAGCAGAATTCATACCACTTGTAGCACCAACATACGACATAGGTAATGTATTAACCCCAACAGATTGAATAATTGGCGTAGCACCGGTTAATGTGTCCTTAGGTGGAGAAACATGTACCCTTCTAGCTTTAGGAGCTACACTAATACCATCACCACTAGGCAGATTAGCCCCCCTAGTGGTGTCCTCGACACTGTAAACTGTAGATGGGAAATCTTGCATATTCAAGATACTTGTAACACCAAGAGGCCCTGCATCCCAAAACACCGAATCATCAATACTCTCAGTCCGTTCACTAGGCACATGTGAAACCGGCTTCACAACCTCATTGGCATTCACATTCCTTTTACTGATGACTTCTGGTGTAGCCTGAGAATGGGTAGCAGCAGGGGGAGCAAGTGAAACCAGCTTCACTTGCTTACAAGTAGTAACATGAACCTCAGAAAGTGCTGGATAATCAGATGGATTAGGGTAGTTCATACCACCATCATGAGCACATGACCAAACAGCATCCTCATCATCCTTAGTCATATCATTTGGCAATTCAGGTCCAAACAATGTTTTATTAGCCTTACTTGGCTGAGAAACACTTATGTTCCCATATTCGACCCCCTTTAATGGTTGCATACCAGCTTCTAAAGCAGTAGCGTCAACAGTAGCAGTGTTTTCATTAGCCACATGTCGTGGCATACTGTCATCCTTCTATCCCAACATCGACATCACAACAAATCAGAACCTTTGCACACTACAATCACACATAAACACAAGAAGATCGTCCAACTAAACAAGTAAAACCCTAATTTAACAACCAGGGTTTTTAATCCAGATATGCGTAATAACTAACCCATGATTAATTAATGATGTCAAATCAGTTGTGATTGATATTGATCAGGAATAAATAATAACACAACCAAGAAACCCTAAGTTGCGATTGTGGAAAAAAAAACCCAGGAGCAAACAACCAGATCGATCGACAAGATTAACAGGGACAGTCTATGATTTAAGCAAGATCATACACAAGATATAATCAAGCTTGAATCAAGATTGTGTAGAAGAAGATAGGAGATCGATCAGGTTGAAAAGATAGGTTTAGGGCTTCACAAATCACCAAAATCGCCAAAGGGACTTGCATTTCAAATAGGTATGGAGGTTTCAAACAAGTTCTAATGTCCAGTGGGTTAATGTAATTAAAGATATTCATGGGCATGATGGAGGCACTGGATGTGGCAGGGCAGGGAAGTCGACTCACAACCCTTGGAATCTATAATTCGATTGGTATCTCAGCTTCAAGAGAAGGGTATAGATTTATTTGCTTTGTGTGGTCGTTCTGTTGGAGATGGGAGCTCGATCAGTTTTTGGGGTGATAGCGGGTGTGTGGGGCGTCCGTTAAAAGTTATGTTTCCTCGTTTTTATGCTTTGGATGGGAATAAAATGTGTACAGTTGCTCAACGTTAATACGTTGAGGACTGGTCCAACGGTCTCAGAAGACCTCCAAGAGGTGAGGCTGAGTCGAATCAATTCGATGAGTTGACTCAGGCTATTTGGGATGTGGCCCTGTCTGATTCGGTTGATGGATGGAAATGGGAGTTGGATAAATATAGTTATTCAGTTGCTTCTGCGCGAATTCATATAGACGAACACACCTTACTTGTCAGTTTCATGTCTACTAGATGGATGCGATGTATTCGTGTCAAAGTTAATGTTTTCATATGGAGGTTGAGGCTTAACAAACTTCCTACCATGGCGAATATGGACAGAAAAGGCATTGATGTTGCTTCCCTTTTATGCCCCGTTTGTAATGTGCATGTGGAGAACGTTGATCATATGTTTTTCTCGTGTAAGATGGCACAAGACCTTTGGGGTTTATTGGCTAGATGGTGTGCTTTGGACATTCTGGAGGTCTCTAATATTGTGTAATGGTTTGCATGGTTAGATGATGCTCATGTGTCGAAAAGTGCTAGGATCATTCTCGAAGGGATTGCTTCTACAATGATGTGGTTTATTTGGAAATTTCGTAATGCTTGGATCCTTTCGACGACTAAACCTAAGAAGGCGAATATTTGGGTTCTATTGTTCATCAATCGTTCTTGTGGATTTCATCTAGAAATTCTAAGTGTAGATTTAGATGGATGCATATAGAAAACCCTATTGATACTCATTCTTCTTTGTAATTTTTTGGTTTGCTAGCGTTTGCTAGCTTTTATATAATGCCGCCGTTTTAAAAAAAGATTTTTATAATAGGTTAGTAGCTTGCTTAGTTTGTACCATGTGATATATTAATTGTATTTTTGAATGAGGAATTATTTTAAGAATAATATTAATTATATGTATGCATTGGTGTATTAAATAAAGGTTTAAAACTTATAATGCTTAAATTTTGTTTTTGAAAATTTTAAAAAAATTAAGGTGGATTTAAAATGCATTATAGGTAGTTTAGATAGATTTAGATACTTCAAAAAATGATGAAATTGCATATAGACTCATTATATAAATTTCATTTAGACTTGTATTTCCCATGGACGGACCCAACATTGATGCCGGGTGTGGCACGGGCAACACCCATTTTTAGGTCACGAAGTGCAATTTTTTTTTTGAAAACTGTCATTTCTTCATCCGTGCAACACCCGATTTTTTTTCCTACTTTTGTTTTTTATCTTGTCAACTTTAGTTAGTCGTGCACATTTTATTTAGCCTAAAATATAATTGTAGAAAAATAAATAGCGCACTATTCCACTAGCCCATTAAACCCAAATAATTAATCTAATAATACACCATATAATATTACTGTATAATTTACCAAACAAAAGTCTCGAGGCAACGGTTCCTCTCATTCTCTCCATCTATACGTTTCAACTTTCACGATGGGCATCATCATTTCAATAGAGATCATAATTCAAGATCAAAAGATAGCTATTAAAAATATTTTTATTATTATTTGTAAAGGTGTAAATTTTACATAAAATATAATTTATAATTATGATTTAATATCATTTATTTATTTAGGGTTTTGAAATTAGAATACTACAAGTATGTTAACTGTTAAGTGTTAAGAGTTTTTTTTGCACAGTTTGATGAATACTACTATACTAGATTACTAGTGTGTATTATAACCATCTAAATGATCTAAAGGGTTAATTGTATGATTATTTGCTTATTTGTGTTTAAAACATCTTTGATAGAAACTATGGAAAGGTATAGAAAGCTTTGGAAAAATGTTGCTAGTCGTAGTGGAGGTGGAGATCCAATTCCCAAACCTACTCCACAGTCTATTTCACAACCTACTACAGCTCCTTTAGCACCAATTAATATAAAATTAGATGATCTTCCATGAGATCCATCAGATAGGCCAATCATTTATAGTTACGACCTTAACATCGTAGAGGAAATAAGGCGAATATACCGGGATAGAGGTCCTTGTCCACCAAAGGGCCATAAGTTTCCAACAAAAATGGTCGGGACTAAGAAAAGATGTTTTGTTGTCACTTGGTTCAATGAGTTTCGTTGGTTAGAATACAGTGTAAAAAAAGAAAAAGCATATTGTTTGTGTTGTTATTTGTTTAGAGATCATGGTGTGGGTGATGCTTTTACGGTACAGGGTTTTGACAGTTGGAGTACAAAGACAAGTTTGAAAGACCATGTGGGTGAAGTTAATAGTTTTTACAACAAAGCACTTCAAAAATGTGAAAATCTAATGAAGAAAAATCAATCCATATCTGCTGCCTTTAATAAGCAAATTGAACAAGAGATGAGTGATTATCGAATTCTATTGTATCTATCAGTTAAGACTTGTAGATTCCTGTTGAAGGGTGGATGTCTCTTTCGTGGTCGTGATGAAAGTATAAGTTCTTTGAATAGTGGTCTTTTTTTATAATTGTATCACTTGCTTGCAAATGAAAACGAGGAAACTCGATTAGATGTAGCGTGAGCTCCTTTGAACTGTACCTTAACATCTCCAAAAATTCATAAACAAATATGTCAATGTTTTGCCAATGAGGTCCTTGATTCCATTCTTGAAGATATTGGTGATGATGTGTTTTCCTTATTAGTAGACGAGTCTAGTGACGTATCTAAAAAGGAACAAATGGCTATTGTTTTTCGATATCTCGATAGACATGGAGTTGTACAAGAGCGATTTGTTGGGGTTATTCATGTGAAGGAGACTCCTTCCGCCACTCTTAAATCTTCCATCGATGTTTTCTTCACAAAACACAATTTGAGTTTGAAACAGGTAACACTCCCACTTTACAATTTATAATTAAGTCTTTGAAATTCTAATTTATAAATTACAATTCTTAGTTACTTTATCTCTTAGAAATTATTATTCAATTTTGAAATAGTTAAGAGGCTAAGGTTATGATGGAGCAAGCAATATGCGTGGTGAGTTCAACGGTTTAAAAGCTTTGGTATTAAAAGATAACAGCTCAGCATACTATGTACATTGCTTTGCACATCAACTTCAGTTAGTGGTTGTGGCGGTTGCAGAAAACCATGATGGTGTTATGAAATTCTTTACAAAGCTAATGTGTGTGGTAAATGTGGTTTCCTCGTCATGTAATAGAAAAGATATGGTACAAGATAATTACAAGCAAAGTGTAACACCCTAACCCGATAAGGGTAGAAGTATCACAGTAGGGTGTCATATCAAAGCATACACAATGAACAGAAAGTAAACAACAGAAGTCTTAAAGAAATAAATCAAGGAAATTCAAGTCAACATGACTTAACAATACATAAATTCAAGTAAGAAAACTCCAAAATAGAAATATGATAACCAATTCTAATAATATTAAAACATAATCAATTGACGTCTAAGATGACTAGGCATAGTCTCTATATCAGCTCATCTCTCAAACCAAACAATCCCGACTCCTAGCTTATGTACCGCCAGAGAAAAGAAATGAGGTGAGCTTAAAAGCCCAAAGAGCAGATATAACAAGACAATAGCAATGATAAAGAACTGAAGTCAGGATAAGAAACAATAGGCAATATATATGAAGTGTAACAGTATATAGAGTAGGGTAAAGGAAAGGAGAAGGGTCAGTAATCCACCACGAGCCCAAACCAAACAAACCATATCATATCATAGTAACCATGGAGTAGCTAGCTCCCAAAATTATGAAAGGCGTGTATTGCACACAGCACCAGTCACCAAAACATATCATATCATATCAAATGAAAATCAAATCAAATCTAGGATGCATCCATACGCCCCCTGCAAAACAAATAATGGCCAATCCAATACATATATCTGAAGCGCGCATTAATCAATACAAATATGGGGACGGTGTGTAACATCACTCGTACACACTAGAGTCATGCCATTGGTGTATGAATGACACGGCCATGTTACCTTCATGGCTAAGAAACAAATTGGCTCGGGTATCAAACTGAAGGGTCAAAGCAAAGTCAAAAGTTTGGCAAATGTCTAAGTCATCCGGATACCACAAACAAAGGTTCATAATCAAAGGTTCAATATCAGTAGTTCAGTATCAAAGGTTCATTAACAGTGGTTCATTAACAGAGGGGTCAATAATAGTGGTTCAGTAACAGAGGTTCAATATTAATAGTTCATAGCAATGGAATATCATAAGCGAAACAAAGTCGAAGGATCAGAAAGTCATGAGAAATCCCTACTGAAAAGGGATAGAATATATGTACCTTATTCGAAGCAAGAAAAACAAGAAAGTAAAGTCACAAGATGAATCAATCCTGCCGCCCGGAACCTATATGAATTCGATAACGCTTATCAAGAATCAGATTACTCATTTTAGACGGCTTTCCATTTTAACCAGGTTTCCACTTTTAATAATCTTTCCATTTTAAGTAACTTTCTATTTTAGGCAGCTTTCTATTTTAGGCAACTTTCTATTATAGGCAGGTTTCCATAATTAGTAACTTTCAATAATTAGCAGGTTTTCATATTTAATAAGTTTAACCATTTATGATGCATTTAATGTCATATCAGATTAAATGATGCAATATGAGTGTTATTATACTTTAAGGATCATTGATGCCAAGTTACACAAGTTTAGGGTCTAAAGTGTAAATATTACAAGGTGTAGGGTCTCAATTGTAAATATATCCTATTTACCCATTTTACTCCTTTTAGCCCTTTATTTATCATATTAACAATATAATCTTTCAAGTTTCAATAATTATAAAATACCCCTTTAACTTTATTAAATCGAATATATATAAGATCCTAGTTTTATACTTCAATTATCGTTTACGTTGTAAACCATTTGTACTTGATTACTACAAGTTTATATGACCCTTTGTGAAAACTTATTTTAAGTCGAGACCTCCCACCCCAAACTAAAACCTTTTGACATGTAGTAAAACAAACAAAACCCTTAAATCATTTTGTTATCGATTCAATTATCACAAGATACAAATATGTATATTTAAGACTCGTTTAACTCGTTACCAACCCATGAATATGTCGTATAAAAGGGGTCCCAAAAACAGATTCACGATAAGGTTACATGACCATATTCATTCGACCCATAACAAAGCCAACGAGACCCTTTCTTCTATTTTTAGTCGAAACATATAAATTAATTGTACACGATTTTTATCATCCTTCTTTTAGCTTGATACAAAAATGGTGAGCATATAAATATCGAACATGGTGAGGTCAAAACAGAATTATAGAAGCATGCACATTGGTCAATTTGATTTAGAAGCTCACGTGTATATATGTGTAGGTTGATTTCATGAGATTCTACTATGATTCATGCCAATCAGTAAAGAGTCCATAAATATTTTACCTATTTCATTAAGTGTGACAAATTAGTATATCATGCATGCACTTGGATTAGGACCCACGACAGCCATCCAAAAAGAGAAACCAGTAAAAGAAGAGTTACAATAAGGTCATCATTTTATGTAAAGGATTTAACGTGTATAGCATGCATACAAGAATTCAAAACATGTAACAGTATGGTCGACATGAATGTGTTATAAAATGAGAGCCAAGGTCAGGAGTTTATGTGACATGTATTATTTGTACTATCATGCGTATGGAGGAAACACCAACTACCAGATTCATGAAGAAAGAAAACGAGACGAGGGTTACAAAGGTTACCTTGGTGGCATGCAAGTAAGAAGGTAAACAAGATCAAGACGAGGCACACAAAACACCTTCGTGCCCTAATAACCACACGAAAGCAGCAACACCACAAGACCCACTGTAAAACCCTAAAAATATAAACGCATAATAAGACTATTTTACCCTTGAGATAAAAATTTTAAAACACGTAAAATATAAAAAAATTCATTTAACGAAACTAAAAACCTAACTTATATTTTATTTGAAAAACCTAACGTGTATATATATTAACGACATTAGTACGACAAAAGAATATAAGTCACGCAACATAAGTTTGGGCCTCGTTTTTCTTTTGTTTGTGATCCGATCGGTAGCCAACCCTCATGTTGGGCCGAGATTTGTTTGTGAGCCGGTTGGGCTTTGAGCCGAGAACCAAGCCACCCCAAGCCCTAGACCCGATCGGGTATACATATACAATATAAATACAAACACAATACATAGAATTGGAACCCTAGTCTACACAAAGTCACGGCACAATCTTTCTCCCTTTTCTTTTCTACCGATCGCTGCTACTCTTGGGTTCGGTGTGCTTGAATCGAAAACCTTGCCAAGGTATAACCACATTCTTCCCTCGTCTCACTTATGTTACATGCAAACGTAAGACCTTTTAAGTTGTGAAGTATGAATCGGACCATAACTATGCCGAGCCACGTGAATCGAACAAGCATATATACGAATCGGTTAATTATTTGTAAAACATGCAAACGTAAAGTCCTTAAAACTGTGAGTCGAGCAATACGAGATAACCGGACCTTATGAATAATAAACCGTGAGTCATGCGTAAGTTGTGAAGCATGTGAGCTTGTCGTGTCTACATATTAGGTGTTCATGTCTTTTTCCGAAACTATGTATATGTGTGTGTCGATGTGTGTTTAAATTGGTTAGCAAGTAACTTGGGTATGGTCACATGAAATCATAAACATATATTATACATGTATGAGTTAACGCATGGTTAGGTCATAAGTTGTGTAGTTATAAGTTAAACGGGAATAAATGTGGATCATGAAACTTTGATTTTTTCGTTAAGAAGGTTTGCGTCGATTTGCATGCATTGTGAAAATATATGTGAGCTTGGGTTGACTTAAGAATGGTTAAACGTATATGTGTGTGTGTGGGTGTCGATTTGTTGGTGAGTCGGGAAACACGTGTATTAAGTTTGGATTTGCATGAGTGGCGTATATGTTGAAACAAGGGAGGAAGAAAAGGATTTTGGTGTTGTTAACGTAGGGTAAAAGGGTCGACATGTGTGAGTTAATTGTGTAAAGGCATGCATGAGCTTTGTTCAACTTCCGTTTATTTTTCACAAGTTCTAGGTCAAAGTGATGAGTCATTAAAATCTGTAACATGTCAATTTAATGCGTATTAATGTGGTATTTAAAAGATTGGGAAAAACCCTAGAAACATAAATAGGAAGTCGGTTAGGGTTAAAAGCTAGGGGTGTAAATTCGTTATTTCATGTGAGAATGGTAAGTCTTGGAGTCATTAATAACTAATAAAGAGTATAATGAGCTAGTACTAAGCGTGATGTAGACATGCGTGAGTTATGATTTTATGTAAGGAACTAAGTGTCATGAATTGAAAGTACTGTATGCATGGTCTCATTTAGGTTGCGTTCGAATAAATGTTACATGTGAGTCGTGGTTAATCATGTAAAGCATAAAGGCTTGTGTAAACTAATTTGAAAAAGAGTCCTAAAATCCGTTCTTGACATTTGTAAACCCTATACTTTGAATGATGATCATATAAGTCCTCAAATAAGATATTTGTCATATTAAACCCTTAAGTTTACCGTTTGTCATTTGCAACCCATAGGTCTGGCTAATTAATAATTAATACTCTAAAAATGTCGTAATTTCCGTCCGTCACTAAGAATAAGGATATACTCATAACTCTAAGAATGTTAATGCGATGAATCGTTATAACTTTAATGATACTAATAAGTATTAAATAAATCATAATCCGTGTAGATTCGTTGAAGGAGACGCGACGTTATATCTTCGTGATTCACTCGCTCGCTTGCTTTTCTCTCATTTGCTTTAAGGTACGATATTCGACCTTTTCGATAAGGTTTCTTATGACGCTTTTCGTTAGCTTTCCTATTTCAATTATTAGGTTTCTTATGCCATTGCTATGAACCCTTTCGATTGTTTGATCCGTTGTTTGTTTGAAACACTGCTTTATTGAATCATCCAATATCCGATTTGAACGTTATGTTAGAAAGACTTTGATATGCACAATTGTTGAACCTTGCTATATTTGATTATGAACTTGAATTGTGAACATTTGGTTATGAAATTCGATTATGAAAGTATGACATGTGACTACGAGATAAACTTCGACTTCAACCTTTGAACATGAACCTTATGATATGAATTATCCGATATGTTATCTGTTGAACTTTGTGTTTGATTATGATCTGTGTCATTTATGACAACTGCTTGACCTAAGTTAGTTTGACACCCGAGCCAATATTTTACTAGTCATGGGGTTCCATGTCCGTGTCGTTGATGCACCTCGACATGACTCTAGGCGATGAGTGATGTTCGCCACGCCCCTTCCGTTATCTCGCTTATTGATAGTATGGCCACTATCCGTCTGTTGGGCGTATGGATGCATCCTAGATCCGATCCGTTATCCGATATGATTTGTCCGGTGAATGATGTCGTGTGCAATCGCGCGTCTTCACAAAACTCGGAGCTAGCTACTCCAAATTATTTTCCGAGATTAATTTCGAATAAGTATGATGTTCCGATATGATATGTTCGGGCTCGTGGATGTTAACTAAATCTTTATCTCGTTATTTTTATGTTAAGTATTCGATTTTGTTCGGTATGTTCAAGTGTTTATGATTATGTGCTAGGCTTATTATATGTTATTATATGTGTTTATGCTTTGTATGATTATGTGACTACCGCCTATTATGTTAGGAAATGTTAATGTGTTTGAATATGATTCGTATGTTGTCATCGATGTTATGTTAGTTTATCGTATGTGAAATTCGTTGATCCGTGAGGTAAATGTGCTATTATGAAATTAAGTATCCCGAAAGTTTAGTAAGTATGATTGTTCGCTTAATCTGTGAACTTTGTCTATACGTTAGGGTATTTATCTCGCTTATGTTTGATCCGCTATGTTAAAACTCTGCGATGTTAAGATTTGATCCGAGAACTGGTTTAGTTATGATATCCGCTCGATAATTGCGAATGGCTATGCTATGTTTTGATTGGTCTATTTAGTTATAGTTTGTCTACTATGTTTTCTATTTGCATGTGTGACCGCCATGATTTGATCGTTATATCCATTCGCGCAAAATTTGATTAAGAGTGTTGATTTTAGATTAATTGATTTGTATGAATGCCATGTTTATTTTCTGGAAATAGTTTCCGTTAGTCTTTAGATTTTTCGTTTGGATTATATGCACTCTACTTGCTGAATTATTATGTGCTTGGTTATTTGATGTGTCTCCGTCTGTGTCCTCAAGATGTAGTGTGTTTGTTGTTAATCGTTGTGTGTTTCTTCCGGATTTCTGGGTATGTGTGTTTCCGCAAAATCTTCAATGATTCATGATTTCCATTCCGTTGTGATTTCGTTATTTGTATATTTGTTTTGTTTAGTTTTGTTTAGTTATATCTGCTCACCGGGCTTTGTAAGCTCACCAAGATTTTCTTTTCCTCGGCGGTTTTTAGGTATTTCAAGATGAGCTTTGGGATAGCTAACTGGGTTTGAGAGTAGAGTCGAGAGCAAAGATTTGACCATAGAGATCTTGGAATTATTTTGGTTATTAAGTTATTTATGTTCTCTTTTGAAAATTTTGTAAAGACTTCCGCTTTTGTGTAGTACTTAAAGTTCTGATATGAAACTGTATTTGTGATATCTTTACCCTTGTCGGGTTGGGGTGTTACAATTATGGTACCAGAGCTCTAGGTTTTAGGACCCTTAGAGCTTAGGCTATGACCTGTGAGGATTGGGTAAATTTAGGATTTTCCCTTCTGCGTATTTTCTTTGCGTCCACTATCGCATTTAGATTTTGCTAATAGTGGTTATTCTTTAGATGGTTATCCTCGTCGCTCTAGTTCACCCGATAGAGCAAACAAGGACCAGCTAGGCAACCTAGGGAGAGGATGAGGTGGACCGTTGTTATTGCTAAAGGTTGCAAGAGGATTGGTAGAGTGAAGCGGACCAACAAGAGGATACGTGTGCCGGCTAGTATGTGGCCATGCACAATTGAGGAGAAACTGACCTTAAAGAACGTAGACGGAAAAGTAGTAGAGGAGTATGAAACTAAAGTCGTTGAAAACCAAGGTTTCACCACTAGGTATCATGATAGATGTCCCGAGTTCTTTGAAGATGGAGGAGTAGGTTGGACTAGGAGTCGCGATTTGTATGCTTTTGTAGATCGTGTGCCGGAAGAAGAAGAGAGGAATCGGAGAAGTGACTTTGCTTGTCGCTTATTACCGCAACGCGAAGGAAATAGGAACGGATGGATAAGTGAGGAAGAAGAGGAAGAAGAAGAACATGAGGAAGAATACGAGGTGGACTCGGATTTAGAATCTCTGACTACTAGTAGGTTTAATCCGATACAAGAATAGAAATGTGCGCCCCGATTAGTTGTCCTCTTTATGAGAAATTTCGACATTGGATTTTGAGTTTAGGTCCTTTTGTTTTCATTTAGATGACTGAATCTTTGATTATTAAGTTTTGTTTTGGAAGTTCATCTTATGACAATTCTGCAATTTGTTTGATTAATGAGAATAAAGCAAAATTTTGAAAGTATAGTTTCTGTTTGTTGTTTCTTTCTGATAGATTCGTTAAGTTTCCGTTAGTCCTCATAAGTTTCGTCTGCTATTTGTTTTCTTAATGATGTGGCTTAATCACAACTTGAAATAAAGTATGACCATCATGATGGTATGCTCATGTGAATCTGGTCTGTTATAGTATGTTGCTTGCTATCTGTATGTTATCTGTATGTGATATGTTTGTTGTGATTCTGGTTATGTGGTTTGCCATGACCGGACGTAATATGATGACAATAAGAACTTGTTATGTGATGCAAGTATTATGACGCCGATCAACGTGATAATACCGAGATCATATAATTTGAACTTATTGAAATTATATGACGCCCTGGGAAATGCATGTGGTTGATGCGTGAATGGACTTTGACTTGTATTCATATCCGACACTCCCATGTTCGCTTGAAATTTCGTACCTAACAGTGAGGTTTTCGCCGATATCTCGTTACGTATAAGTTTTGTACGCTTGAACTGGAAATTGTTATGATTTGTGTGAACTACGGATTTCTATGTTTGCTCTAAATGTGTACGCCTCCGTACCCTTATTGTGATCATTGGATATTTCGTGAAGTGTTTGAGGAACATTAGATCCTTTTAGTTTGATTATCTGTGATTAGTAAGACCGTTAGGATTCATTCTGTCTATGTATATGGTTGTTCTCATCGTTAGAGATCTGCATAAGTTAGATCGTGTCGTTTGATATTTCTGCATCTCATCTGTTCTCTGCCATTACTTTGATAAGTATATGATTATCTGTTGTAAGTATCTGACTATTAATTTGATTTATGAAGAGTATGAGTTTGAATATTCTTAAGAATCCGTTTGTTCTAAAATAAGTTTCGCGTTTGCTCTATGCCTTGAAATTTTTTTCTGTTCTGTTATGTTCCGTCTTGTCCAATTTCGAGGACGAAATTTTCTTTTAGAAGGGAGAGTTGTAAAACCCTAAAAATATAAACGATAATAAGACTATTTTACCCTTGAGATCAAAATTTTAAAACACGTAAAATATAAAAATTCATTTAACGAAACTAAAACCTAACTTATATTTTATTTGAAAACCTAACGTGTATATATATTAACGACATTAGTACGACAAAAGAATATAAGTCACGCAACATAAGTTTGGGCCTCGTTTTCTTTTGTTTGTGATCCGATCGGTAGCCAACCCTCATGTTGGGCCGAGATTTGTTTAGAGCGGTTGGGCTTTGAGCCGAAAACCAAGCCACCCCAAGCCCTAGACCCGATCGGGTATACATATACAATATAAATACAAACACAATACATAGAATTGGAACCCTAGTCTACACAAAGTCACGGCACAATCTTTCTCCCTTTTCTTTTCTACCGATCGCTGCTACTCTTGGGTTCGGTGTGCTTGAATCGAAAACCTTGCCAAGGTATAACCACATTCTTCCCTCGTCTCACTTATGTTACATGCAAACGTAAGACCTTTTAAGTTGTGAAGTATGAATCGGACCATAACTATGCCGAGCCACGTGAATCGAACAAGCATATATACGAATCGGTTAATTATTTGTAAAACATGCAAACGTAAAGTCCTTAAAACTGTGAGTCGAGCAATACGAGATAACCGAACCTTATGAATAATCACTACAAGAAAAGTGGCTTTTTAGGACCCCCATAAGCGTCATAAAATGGTACTTTTTAGGACCTTTCATTTAATAGGACCAAGGATGAAAGCGTTTCATGTAAGGCGGTTGTAATAGGTCCAAAGCGTCCTAACCCTTATGAAACCAATTTTATGGTCGTATTATATGTCTATGAACAACACAAATAGCGTCCTAATAAAACCATATTAGGACACTTTTACAATGTTTTAACATGTGATTACCTACTTTTAATCTTTTGAGACACATAAAACGTCCTTAAAGTATTGTTAGGACGCTTATGATGTAACATCATAGCTATTTTAGCAACCAAGAAAAGGGTACTAATAACTCAAATAAGATTATGATACCAATTTTATGGTCGCATTTTAGGTCTATAAACAACACAAATAACGTCCTAATAAAAACATATTAGGACACTTTTCCAATGTTCTAACATGTTGTAACCTACTTTTAATCTTTTGATACACATACAAGCGTCCTTTAATGTTAATTTTTAGGACGGTTATCATATACCATTATAGTTACTTTAACACCAAGGGTCCTAATATCCCAAATACGATTATGAAACCAAATTTATGGTCGCATAAAGAAAGAAATATATATAAATGCACGAAATATATAAAGTAAATTAAGATAATACGTCAATTCAACTAAACATAAATCGTAGACAAAATCCAAATTAAAACACTAGAATTGAACAAACTATAAAGAAAAACACTAGAATTCAACATAATTGAACATCATTATTTGAGATTAATCGCACCGCAATGTAAACTATGCACCAATGA